>JAEMON010000015.1:15637653-15652378 GCA_030264115.1 Lygus lineolaris | reverse complement strand
TAGTTTAGATGTGGCTTGGTGATAATTCCTGGTACAGGACACTGGATGGTTTTGGGGAAGTAAAGTAGATAAATGGTGCAGGTTAGGTTACAGTAACAGTCGTGTTGACGATGCACTTTGGCAGAAACCCTGTTTTTCGTTCGTGAAATTCGCTCTTTGCCTGTTCGGTACTTCTGGTTTTATGCTCTGTTGAGTTTCAAAAGGCGCTCTTTAAAACCAGCCATCTCTCCAATTATGCGACTCGGGAGGGAGGACGTCCGAACCCATTCTTCCCCATTCTCGCAAATCACGGAACCCTTCTGTACAGAACAATCGCCTGGTTTTCGCCTATTTCCCTTCTCCCGACACCGGAAAACCCCCACAATTTCCTAATCTGATCTGCGTATAACCACTTCTCCAGGAAGCGGACTTATGGAGCGTGTAACCCTCGGAGGCGCTTCCTAAGTGGTTTTCAACTCTCGCAAGGAAAAAGACTCAACCATCAAGACGAGACAGGGTACTCACTACTCACCCTTTTGCCCCATTATACGCCGATATTCCGTGAGGGGAACCGACTCCATGGGGGAAATAGTGATGAGGAATTGAAGATGATCAATAACCGATGACGTTTATGCGATAGGGTGCCGAAGAAGGGGAGGATAGTCGAAACAGGCATAAATCAGCCGAGCGCGATAAAACGTCTGCGTGGGACGAGGCTGGTCTTTCGTGGAGTCCCAATGAGTCTGCCTTCCACTTCGTAAAACTCGATTAAAGTCCTTCCTATTTTAATCGAAATCCGTGTAAGAAACATCAAACTTCAGTGAGAAGATTGGTTGCGGTCTTTGGTCAATTCATTGTTTTTGCCTGCCAGTAAGATTCAAAGTTTCAATCATGCAGTACCGTGAAACGAGGATATTCTCTGTTTCTTTCTACTTTCTTGTTTTCACGATTGAAAAAGTCACGAAAACGGAAAACTTTGAAAAATAACCAAACATCATGAGTAACTACGGAGTCGGTGAGCTGGCGTTGGTCTCATTCGACGTAGAACTCTCAGGTCTTCAACTTTTCTTTACAAGAACAATTTTAAGCCATTCCAATGGTCAAAAATGTGAATTTCCTAGGTTTTTTGGTGACGTTACATCTGATTAGCTACTTAAGTATTCGGAATCCGCTCAACCTTTCCAATAAATTTGGAGCGAAGCTTAATTTCTGCCGTAGAATGGCCGTGAGGAAGGACAATTTTTTTATCACCTGTTTTCTGTAATTTTTTTGCCAGCAGCTCGCTAGTTCTCTGCCTTTGGAATTTAGTAGGCAACAGAATAATAATCGTCAACTAACTTATTGATATGTGAAATCTATAATTTGGAGGAATTTATGTTCAACTGTTGGTAGTGGTAATTTTCTGTATTGGAAAATTCAAAACAACTGAGAGTTTGTTGGATAGAAATGGTACATCTTCAAATTACAATAAAATTAATGTCATGCTGTGGCGACGCTGACTATTAAATAAAACATAAAAATACATTAGGTATGCTAATTAGGTATTATGCTGGACATGTCAAAGTTCGATGATTTAATACTTACCATTACTTCAGGTATGAGTTGCATTTGAATTATTTCAGTTAGGACTTATAGGGTGTTCACTCTGTACTATTATTGAAATAAATATTGAAACGTGGCCAGCTGCTGGTTGTAGCTACATAACGAACATGGAATTGAGAAGAGATTTATCCTTACTGTTCCTAATTCCATGGTTAAAAAGGTTCCAATAGGTGAAAAAGTTCCATTGATGCAGCATGAGTTGATGAGCGAATTTTCGAAAAATAATTTTAACCGTTTTGGTGGGCCATTTTTATAGGAAATTTCACGCTGATTTCGAATAAGTATGCCATTCATATGTTCCTATGTTCAAGATGTAATTTACATCAAAAACCTCAAAACACGTTTTTAGCGATTTTTGACTCTAAATTTTCAAAATTTGACCACTAGGAGTACTCCAAAAATGCTGGCCAACGAACTCACCCTTTCTTCTGAAATTGTTGACATTTTAAATTTTTTTGGATTTTTTATTTCGATTCCTGGGTCAGATATCGTCTGGAGTGACACATGCATATTATATAAAACGTGTACATATAAACAAGTATTGCATTTCAGGAATCGTTTTAGAATGGTCTGAAACGGATTCACATGAGGAAAATTTTCAAAAATTTGGATTACTAAAATTTTGAAACCATTGCAGTAGCTTCATTTCCTTCGAAAATTCGCTGAAATGTAGTAGTAGGTATAATCAGCATACATATTATGAGAGCGAAGGTATTTTGATCCGAACAGGTCTACTTTGTTATGATACAGATCAGTATCTTCTCATATTTTATCATCACAATTATCTAAATTCTTAAACTAATTTGCAAAAAGATGACAGAGTATGTAAACATAGAGGCAGGATTTAGTCGAAACCGCGAGACATCAAATTTATTATATTATGGATATTTAAATAAGCAGACAATGCGATAGAGCTTGGGAAATGATAGCTCCCGTAATCTCTGGTAGCAAGGAAAGGTGTCCCGATACCACTGAGATAAAGGTGGAAAGGTGGCGCAAATGGAAACAGTATACCACGTTTATTATTGCACGCGGCCAGGCACATATCTTAATTGCAGATCTGATATAACGCCTAGTGAAGGGTTTTTTAGTTAATATAAGGGCCACTGAGCGATTTTAACGAGGCGAAGGAGGTTTTGCGGCCCAAGCCCGGAGGTTTATCGGATTTCTTGGGCCCGAGAAAGAAAGAGTGGGAGGGAGCGGAATGCGGGTTAGCACCTTGGAGAAGGCGAGAAAACGGCTTGTGTGACTAAAGACACAATTATTTAGAGGGAAGACGAATATAAAGTAATGCGGTGGAGATCCGGGGTGGAGTGTGCGGGAACAATGAGGCCTGGGGTTTCCATTACAGTCGCCCACAATGAGCCTTTTCCCGCCGGAGGGATGTGAAATAAATGCTTGTTTGGACACGACGTTCGACTTAAGTGCGTTGTGACTCCAAAGACCTTCCTATCACCTTGAGACGAGAGCTGTTTACGGAGACCTGTTGTTTTGGACATCGCAATCGATGATATATTCGATTTTACAGACAATATTATGTGAAACGAACCGAAGGAAGAAGCTACTTTTACTTGTTTTACATCGTAAAGGATACAGCTCTAATCAGTAGAAGGTACCAGAGGGCAATTCATATACGATACCTAGTAGAGATATCAAAACCTACGGGAATATTTTGAAGGATTGAGATCTTTCGATTGATCGGATTTTGATAAACCAACCTAAGCAGAGGAGAAGCTAGGTACACAAGTGTCTCTGGGGAACAAACGTTCGAGAGGAAGATTTTGAGAAAAATCCTTGGTCCAGTTTGCGAGGGCGTGTTCTGGAGGCGCAGAAAGAACGAGGGGATGTACCAGCTATAAGATGATTATTGACGTGATCAAGTTTGCAGAGCTGGGGCGCTTGAGACTGCATGTCTGGAGACTGCAAGACGATGCTCAGCTAAAAACCTCCCAGTAACCAAGCCATATGGAACCAGAGGGAAAGGACGAAAAAGGCAGAGATGGATAGGTAATGTAGAGGAGGATACAGCCAGAGCCGGGTGCCGAGATTTTAAGAATGCAGCGAGTGATAGAGTTGAATAGAGGACCGTCTTTAACGAGGCCAAGGCTCACCCAGGGCTGTAGAGTCTCATTAGTTTAGAATGAAGTTTCGAATCATCGGATTTCGATAGACCAACCTAAGCAGAGGAGAAGCTAGGAACACTAGTGCCTCTGGGGAACAAACCGTAGGAAAAAGTTGGCTAAATCCAGCAGAACGAAGAGTCGATAGAGTCCCAAAGGAAGGAGGTAAGTTACCAGACGGTAAAGGAACAACCTAAAAGCTAGAGATCGATATTCGGCAGAACCAATGGTCAATCTATACCACAGAGAGAAGGTTACCTATTATCCGGAACATGGTGAACGAATTATTCACAGACTTGATGGAATAACCAACAGGATACAACAAGATTCAGCATCACAACTGGTAAATCCATACGATTAAGCTCGAGACCTTAAAACCCGTACAAATATTTCAAAAATTGGAATCAAGGATACTTTCAAGAATCGAGCTTGGGATGAAGCTACGGGAAATCCATAGAATAGAGCTGCTGATTATATTAAAGCAACCTGAGAAACGTTCCAAAGTTTGGCGCTTGAATCAAGGATACCTAGAGGATTCAGTACAGCCTGAGGGGAAAGACCGAAAGCTTGGAGCATTTCTAATTATTAGAGCTCAATCTAACTGAACTTTCAATCACAATTATTCAAATGGTACTGCTATAGCTTCAGCAAAAGTGGGTTCCACTTAAGAACAAGAACTAAGTTGTCTCTTATACGAATAATATGATTTATATTATTTATGAATTCCCAATTCGTGAAAACGCGCAGGATACGGAGCTCATTGTGCTAAACCTGGGAAAACAAATGCTATCGGCATAAAAAATTGATCGAACGAATTTGCCAGCAAAAACCATAGAACTGGTGTGGGAAATGTAAACGCCCCGTTAATGCACATAATAAATTAAGAGACGAGTTCAGAAGTTGAAAGAAGTGGCTTTAGATGATTTGGGACCATAACTTATTTGTCGATGCAGAAATCGTTCATTTCTTAGAAGTATGCCATAATTTGCTTTCGAACTCCGGCAAGGCTTTCCACAATACGAATACTTATTTTGTAGCAGACTTACCCATCCTGTGGGAATCTTTCATTTTATCGTCATCACAGTCGTCCTTATCCTTGTCCTCTGAATCCGACAGAACGGCGTCATCGTCGTCGTCCGTCTTGTTCTTGGGCTCCCACGTCATCTTGTTTTCTTTTTTGAGCCGCCGTCGGGCGTTGGCGAACCACGTGGAGACTTGCGTCAGCGTCATTTTGGTGATGATGGCCAACATGATTTTCTCCCCTTTGGTCGGGTAGGGGTTCTTTTTGTGTTCGTTAAGCCACGCTTTGAGCGTCGCTGTTGACTCTCGCGTCGCGTTCTTCCGTCGCGCTGCCAGGTCGTAGCCAGCTCCGTACCTGTAACATGAGAGTGACAACGTTCATTGCAAGATATACTTGATGTAGAGGAATACTTTACAATAAAATAAAGCTATCTGTGATCAAATATTTAGATACTTTCATTGCGTGTGCTCCCAGATCAATAGGGCCAAATGGTAGACGGTTTCATCTCAGAACACCAAATTCTGCAAGTCTTCTCCACTCTTGTCAAATTATGCTAAGGCAACCAATTGTTACCCAAAGGTTCATTTGATTGCAGCAGAATTACCCTACGCTTGTGATTAAGTACTGTGAATTGAGTTGTCAGATACCTACTCAAAGAATAAGAAGGCAATAGAAGATCTTTGGATGAAGTCACTGACAATGGAAGATACAAATTCTTGCCCGGTGGATAGCCACATCAGGCAGCATCAATTATTTTGCTTTTCAATCATCCTTCAACCTCGACAATTTAGGGGTATAGAATTTGAAATTTGAATTGGACTCCTCTAGTCAAAATTATGTATATATTTCTTAAATTATAGCAGTTTTCAGGTTTTTATAGGTACATAGTGTTCTATTAATATCCATTCAGAGTGATATTCATCACTGGTTGTTTTAGTGTGATTGATGAATCCAGCACGTAAATAAGACTAAACACACGTATTCGTGCACAAAACCAATTGTTCAAAGCACGGATCAGACCCAGAATGATCTCCTTTCAGGTTTCACACCAGTGAAAAATTCCTTTGAACCACGACCAGCGTCGTGCGTCCTCCCCATTAACAGTAGAAAAGACTTTCACAAAGACGGGAAAAAAAGTTAGACTACCCCCCACTATTTCGGCGTATCTTTTTTCGAGGATGAAAAAGAGGTGAATTAAACATGGCGGTCATTAAGGCTCCCTTTGTATTTACGTGAAGGTAGATAAAACGAGGGTAGAGTTGAAGACTGAGGGAGTACTGGGCCGAGATAAAGAATCCTCTGACCATAAACCATGTTAGTAGTCATTAATCGAGACAGACAAATGGCGCTTGGAGAGCGTTTTTGTCAACCATCTGCCTTGAGTCGTTCGGAGTTGACTTACTGCCTCTGGTCATGAACTGTTTCCCAAAAACGGAGGGGGACCCCACAGGGGAGCCTCTGCCATTCAATAAAGACGACACTCTGAGTAAAGAAGGTAAGGTTTTTGTTTTTCTTTTCTTCCCGATTTTTATTCACTGAAGAAACCACAGATTATTTCGAGTTTAATTCATTGCTTACGAGTTAAACCCTATCTTTCACTTATCAGGGGGAACTTCCACCGTTGGCCGCATTATATCAAATGCTCCAGCTGTGTCTAGCCGTACCCTCTGTAGCCCTCAAAAGCTGAAATGAAGCACAACCAGATCAGTCAGATAACAGATACCACTATTTATGCGGGTCGTCCCCCTACCCCACAGCTGAATGTCTCCCTGTATTCCCGGGATGGAAAATTGAACGAAATATGTACAAAATGCGGTCATACTTCTCGCCGAGCTTCTCGAGATTTTCAACCCATTATAGTTCCGGATCGCAATTGAGTACTATTTTCATGAGGAATGAATGTAATTATTAGTAATTTATTAGATGAGTGAAGCGTGCATATCACCTGGAAAGATAAAAATCGTCCACGACTCGATCGTCACAGAATCGGCCGACAAGTTGTACATCTCCGATTACCATCATCTGAGCGGACACCTGCGTGACCTTCTTGGCATTTCCCGCCTTTCGGACCCGCGACAAAAATGTGGGTTTCTTGCCATCAGCTGTCGCTTTCAAGCGGTTGGTTTTCGAAGAGTTTTTGATACATCCTTTTTGTGCCATTGTCGTCGTTATTTCCAACCATATAAGGCCGACGCGTTCCTAACACGGGGGACCCAATACGAAGTCTTAACCAAACAAATTTTTCGGATGAAAAAAAAATATTATGGATTGCTAATTAGTGATGGTTTCTAAAAATTGGCTTGATGCAACGAACAGCTGGTCGAGTTTCAGTCGAATCACCATCCTTAATCAATCCCGCCTGTGCCCGGGCGGGTCTTATTAGCACAATGAAATGGACATACCTATACAAATCAACTCAATTTTGTATATGATTATAATTTCTCTCTTGCAAAGTGTGTGAGGAAACCATTCTGGGCGACCATACAGAATGATATTTCAAGCGTTTCCCAAGAAGCAGGTACGTGCAAGAGTTTTTAGCGAATTTTCAAAGAATCAGATGGCTCCAAATTGTTGATAATGTTCTCCACGGAAGTCTTTCTGAGAAAATTATTCTTGGAGTTTGAAACTTTTTTAAAATTTTAATTACTTAAGTATATACACATGTGTAAGTATACGATTAATATTTGGCCCTAGGATGGATGTAAAAAATAAAAAATGCAAAACGTCAATCCTAGTAGACATATATTTAAGAAAAATGATGAGTTCGTTGGCCAGAAATGTTGAAGTTCTCTCATTTATAGGGGTAAAATTTCAAAAATTTAGGGTTGAACGATTAAGGAAACGTATTATTTTAGGTTTTTGGTGAAAGTTGCCATCATTATAGAAAGATATTTATATTAATTCTAGTATATTCAAAATCAGAGCAAAATTCCTTATAAGAATAAACTACCAAAAATAAAGTTTTTCCATAAGTACTTCAAAACTCTTCAAGAATCAGTTAAAATTATTCTTTGAAAATTCGCTCACTAACTCATACTGCATGACCGGAACTTTTTCAATCCGCTCTAGGACATCACTGTCTAGCTATTAAATGTATCCCCAGTAGTTGTAACGCTCGAACACTTCAGGTAGGTGCCTACCTAATTAAATTTGGTTAGGAGGATTAATATAGTAAGTATAGTAGTATAGTAAGTATATACCAAGCATGTAATTAGTTTATTTAAAAGTACCTAGCTATTCATGATAGGTGCAACTGGTGTCAGCTCATTGTGTCATCTACTTGCTGCAGAAGCTAAACAACAAAACTCCTGGCATTATGAGAGAAAATCCGGATTTCAACTTCTGAACGAAAAACGAAACACAAATCGTGCGTGAGTTCCCTTATCAGTACTATGAAAGGTTGAAGGGGGGATTGGATAAGACATCATGAGGGTGGAACGAATCACGTTCTTCGATAAGAAAATGATATACATATATATCAATCATAACCATATCTGGACATCATCCAGATATCTCCAAAACCAGAGTAAAATATAGCTTGCAGCCGTTCCACAGGTGTACCGAAATATTTTCCTACTATAAATTGGTCTAAAGGTAGACCACTAAGGAAAGGAAAGAACCACGAACAATGAAATGAGAGTTTCCGTCAAAAATATACAGCAATCGACGCCAGCCGGCAAAAATAGTGGTGATATACAGTTGAATAACTACTCAATCACTTTTTTCACCGGTAAGTATGGTTTGATGGTAACTCATACAATTCGGCATTTTGAGATACCGTTTTAAGAAATTATGGGAGTGAAGAAGTGAATATAGGTTCATCATACACCTCTCACTCTGTCCGATTACGCTATCAGATCTGAATGTTATTGAAGACTGCGAGTACTTACATGTCTTCAAAATGTCGTAAAATTTTAATGTATGCGTTAGTTCTCAAAGTTACGACAAGAATTTCAGAAATAGTTCTTTACCAGGTGCTTTGATTTTCACGCCAATTTATGATGATTTTCTGACACACTAAAAAAGGGCCATAATGCATAGTTTAAATCCTGATTACTTGCAACTTGTGTGACACTGTGACGTGCTACACATTTTAAGTTGAGTAATGTAGTGACGTTGCACACAAAGTACAGTATTTGTAAGAAGTCCTACCTACCTGCTTATGTATAGGCATTAGGCATTCTATAGGTATTCAAATAGCTGATTGCAGATGATTGGTAAAAATATAGAAGAAAAATCAGATATTTGGTGAAAACATAATTTTATTTAATTGGTAGCAATAAGTAATATTCACTTCTTAAGAACGAACGTGGGAAGATACATTCAAGTATCTTTCAAATCAATGAATTGTACAATTCCTTGAATGAGCAACTTTGATCATTAATTTGACTCGTCGGTGTTAACAGCTTGTATCACATTTACTGAAAACCATTGACCCACCCAGTAACCCTGGGAAATTCCCAGGCTCATTAGCCGATTAGCCAAACTACGGGAGATTTGTTTTGTAGGGCTCAATGTGTTTTGTGATCTACCTACCGTTAACACCAACAAATTACAGTTAGTCATTAGGGAACGCCACGATAGTTTCTATTATAGGTTTGTCAAGCTAGAACTAAAAATTATTGGAAATTTGGATGTATGGCAAGGATTCCACCTATTCCAGAAGTAGGGGAGTATATTTCCAAAAGTCATATCATTCAAATGATCGACCTATATAGATGCAGTTTTGAGTTCGAATTTGGCAGTCAGAGATACGGAGATTCAACTCCAAATTGGAGGTACCATGGTTTCAACATGGTCCAGTAGGAGCTCCACACATTGGACTCATAAAGTTATACATTTTAATAAATGGTCAAGCTATATTTTCATACATGAAGTTTTGAGCTCAAAATTGCGAGTCAGAATAATGAATCAGGTGGCGTGAGGATAGTGAAAAAAGTCCTTTCATGCAACATGAGTTGATGAGCGAATTTTCAATGGAACGTTTTGATCGATTTTTGGATTTTTCATGTAGGAAATTTTGCGCTGATCCCAAATATACCATATGTTCCTATCTTCAAGATGGTAATTTACATCAACAACCTCAAAAAACACTTTTTATGAACAGACTTTTTGATTTTTTCAAAATTTGAACAGAGTATTCCAAAAATGCTGGTCAACAAACTCAGCTTTCCTTTTGTTATTATTGACATTTTGAAACTTTTTTGGGTGAAGTGAATGTTGAATGAATGGTTTCCAGGGTCAGATACCGTCTGTAATCATATACATATAGTAAAATAAAAAAAAATAAAAAACAAATTATTTTTTCACAAAATCAATCAAATCAATTTTGGAGCCATTGCAATGGCTTAATTTTCTCCGGAAATTCGCTGAAAGGAACTGGAGTCAAAGAGAAACGTTGTTTACTTCCACGACATTATGAGTTGAAAAGTTGAATCAATTTCGACGGTTAGACCATTATCAGCAACAAACCAGAACATTTTTTTTGGTTTCGTTCGTTTCCAGCCAGAGATATAGAGACTGGTAAGGCGTATCAATTCGGTTACCCTATATAAGCCTGACTTCTTTCCCTACTGTAACACTTTCATAAAAATAATTTTAGTACATTTAGCCTGCATTAAGCTTAATCAAAAAAATTTTTATTGTTGGTACCTACCTACTGGCTTACCTTATAAAAATCTGAATTCGTGTACATACTGTAATACTTTCATAAATAACACTAGTAAATTTTCTAGAATTTTACTGAATTAGGAATTTGAAGGAATAAAATTTATTTGATTGAAACAAGCTGCAGAGTATTAGTAAATATGTATTCGGGACTACAAACTTTGAGAGATCATGGCACTTACAATCCCATCCACGCTGAAATCGTTTCGGCATGAAATTCAATCTTAAAACAATACAAATAATGCTCAATAATTTTGTTCAACCGGAATGCTAATCGACTTGGTAGCCACTATTTGTCGACAAGTCCCCCTCAACCACGTAATCGATGTTCGAAATGACTCTAATTCAAACACGCACGTCTCTTGTTTCTCGCATTGGATGGCTCGAGCACGCGAGCCGATGTTCTTCTACTAGTTTTTCCACTCGTTTAACGCCAACAGTCGTTATTTCGACTGGAGTTCAGAGTTATCACTGAAGATACTTCCCAGAGATCTTTTGTTCCCCAAACGTGTACCTACTATAAATTGCGCTCCACGTGATGTCGCTTAATTGTATTCCTACCGGTCAGTTACACAAACACTCTGGTTTCTGAGAAAGACCATTCATGGAACTTTTTTACAATGCCAACACTTCTACCCGTAATTTCGTCAATAATTGTGCAATTTCTAAAAACTTTCAGTCTTTTCTTAAAGGGACGGAGCCCAAAATTTCCTAAAAAAATGCCTAAATCTCAGCTACCGAAGGGTTTATAAGAACTCTCACTATACAATATTATTACTAATTAGGGCTAATTAGTCTAAAAACGCTGCAAATTATTACACAACGGTATATTATTTTCTGTATAGACCGCCCATCTACAAACATCCCGTCATTTTCACAATCATCTCTTGACGACAATGAGTACCTAATTCATTCTTAATGAAATTCAGTAACTAAGGAAGCTTCTGAAAGTAACCAACAAACTTGGTTCGGTGGAATAGAAACAGAGTTGCATTTGAACAGCTGATATTTGAACGGAGATTTTGCTTACTCGGGAAGAATTGCGATTCACACTCGTGTTTCTGCTCTTCTTTTCGTTCAACCCTTAAGTCCTTAGGTACAGGGAGCGAACGGTTGGTCCTAAAACGCTCCGCGAGGTCTCATTCGACGCTAAAAATTGTGTTCTATTCGAAATTGATGGAAAAAATATACCTTCCTATTTGGAATTTTTGAGCTAGGGCGTTTTGAAAATGTCATCCCCTATTTTCTACCCCTTAAAGAAGACTGACGGTAACGAAAAGCTTCGCGGCACAACTAGACCCCGAATGGGGCCGGTATACCAAATTTCATTAATTTTGGACCATGGTAACTAAGGAAAGTGCTGCGTACGAGGGACGGCGTACGGCGGACGGACGGATTTTTTTTTTAATTCGATTTTTGGATTCTACGTATCTTGAAACGTAAACCCTCAAATTTTGAGGGGGGGTTAAAAAAAAAATTTTTTTTTCCGTGCTCGATTCCAATGGTTCATTATTGAAAATAATAAACCAAAATGGATAACCTCCCTCCCCTAACCATTTTAGCGTTACAATACACCCAATTTTCAACGGATTTTGATACGGTTGGCGGTATTCTTCCTCTTTTATCATTATCTATTTCCTTTTTACGCCAATTGAATTTATTTAAGGATGTGGAAAATACAAAATTTCTAAACTGAAATGATACAATCCCTCCGGAGAATCGAAAATCAAGAAGAATGACGCAAACCGCATCAAAATCGATCAAAAATTGGTTGAGAAAAATTGAAAAAACTGAATTACGTGGGTCCTTGGCCCCTTAACTCCATATTACTTTTTGCCTACTCAAATTTGAATCCGAAGTCATTATTGGGAAGAAAATAGTATTGAGAAGTGAAATTGATCAGACTAGCTTTGTTTCAACGAATAAGAACGCGAATTTTTATTTCAGAGTCGGATGCTAAGTGAAATTTTTATTGGAAAATAACGCGTTTAAAAGCAAGTTAGCTGTAGCATATTCCATGTTTTTCCGTCGCTGGCGTAGGTTCGTAATATAGGTACGAAGCTATTTCTTTTTCTACTTAAAATCACAATATTAATACTCAGGCCCAGCTAAATTGTAAATCCTGATTCTATAATAAAACTTAAGCCTTTTTGCACCACATACAGATTTCATCTTTAACGAGGCATATCAATTCATTTTCCATCCTCTCGAATACTGGGGTGACACTAATGAATGAACCCGAAATTGAGATCGTCGTAATTCGGATAGGTTTTTAGCAGCTGAAGGGGGTCCACAGTAAAATTAGGACAGGTAATGAGCGATCGGTGATGCCCCCAGACGCCGTATTATCATGCGCGGTAGCTGATGGTCCCGAAATGTAATTACCGGACGGCTTCCGGCCGTTGGAAGCCGACAGACTTCCTTCATTAAGCCGAATCATCAAGCCTCCACATACCCCCGTGAATCCATCGATAAGAACGTATGACCAGTAGCAAGAGCAGCACCATATTTTTTACCTCATTATCATGCCAAACATGCTCGTGCATCTTCCATCATCTATGTACTTGTCATCATCGTCGGATTAGTAAATGGGCGATTCGTCCTGAATTTGGTTATTACCTTCTCTCATCGTAAATAGACATAGTACAGTCTACAGCCCGTATAGGCACCTTCGAAGACAGAGGAAGATACAAGCGATGAAAATAAAATCTCACAAATTCAAAACGAAAATAAGATAGATAAAAACAGCTATGTTTATTATTAGAAGTAGTTGGTAGTCAGTTTTTGTCTGAAATTCACTAAGCCAGGGTGTTAAAAATAAACATCTTCATTCGTATTCAACAGACTGCAAAATCCGCCATACAATAATATTGTACTGGCTCTGGACTGGAACTTATTGTATACGCAGAACTGTATAGTCCACGCGCTGTCTTTTTATTCGACTCACAAGTATGTACCTATTCGTGATCAAATGCTTGGTAGAAGAAACCTATTCAATAAAGTCCGCTCTGGAATGGATTCCCTCCCTCTAAGTGTGGTTTCTGGGGAAAAGAACGTACTAATGATGACAGTAAAAAGAAACCGGGGTCAATGAAACGTTGTCTATTTCCACGAAAATAGTTATTCAAAAAGTTGAATTGATTTCGTTTTCTATGATTTCGAATTTTTTCTCGATTACGATTTCATTGACTCCGGTTTCTTTTTATTGAAATCGGTTTCCACGAATTCATCAAGAGCGATTAAGTTTGTAAAGATGGCTCCTGGATGCAAGAACCTTCCTTACTCACTAGTTGCATATCAAGCTGCAAAAGGATGTATCCGAAGCTCCATAAGCAAATGATAATAAGCTGCGAAAAATATGATGAGATAGGCCAGATTCTTAGAAGTAAATGACCGTGTGCCTGCTCATCTATAACAAGATCAGAGAAAGAAAATCTTTCACTTGATGACTTAAGTAACTTATGTTCACCTAACGAGGCCAATAATGTGACAAAGATCTTAAAACTATGTCAGAAGAGGTCGTATGTAAGAAGAGAATCAAACTGATATTTTTAATAACTTATTTATTATAGTTTTATTTATTATAGTTTTCGCTAAAACCTAATAACCATGAATTTTAAGAGAACTTCCAAATTAATATTTTTTGTCAGCCTGAGAAATCTTCCTGGGAAAACCTTTGCGAGTTGGAGCAGCGAAATATTCGTTCAAAAACAGCGCGAAATAAACAACGGATGGACGTGAGCAACATAACTTTTAGCGCCGTTGTAACGATAAACTTCAGTAGCCTTTACCGGCTATTGTTGCAACATAAACACATTTCCTCGAGCACAGAAGCGTCGTGAGGAGCGAGTCATAGTAAGTCTCTTCAACTTTATGGTAGTTACCAGGAGCGCCGACGCAGGGTGGTGTATTCTCGTGGTTTACGTCGCTCGGACACTTTACAGGTGATAAGGGGTTAAGTTTTGTGGCACATTCGTGACTTCGCGTCCTAGAAACCTTCTATCTGTTATCCTACACGGCATTCCCTTGAACGACCGTTTTTGAATCAATGAAGACCTCGAGTTTCTTGAACGAACCGAATTGACTCCAAGACGTCTGGAAAGTGGATGGGCAGTGCTTATAGCTTCCTCGAGATAATATATTCTCGTAACAAGAACACAATGCTTCCGATTCGACCAAGGAGAGTCAGCCTTTGGAGTTGTGATCGTTATCGGAAGGTTCAAAATTCATCGTTTTCCTCAAAAACCAAAATTTACAGTGCATTTCACGTTTTAGACCTTTCTTAATATAAGATTGTTTGGTGTCGAGTTTTCTGACATGGATGTGGATATGTCTA
>JAEMON010000015.1:15620763-15636653 GCA_030264115.1 Lygus lineolaris | reverse complement strand
GAAAGATGAGCGGATAATTTGCAGGTGGATGGTTCGGAGGTAGGTAATTAGTTGAGATATCTTCGCGAAAAAAAACCACTGGGCTCGAAGACTATAATTCAGACCATTGCCGTTTTAATGGTTTATTTTAGAGATCGGTACGGAACGACCACAAGAATGAAATGAAAGAATTAGCATGATTAATTGGTAGTCATGGTTTAATTGAAGCACTACATCATCAATCATCAACTTCTGCACATAAAAACGACCTGATACAGTGTATTGGTAATATTGTATGTACCATGTACCTGGATGATTCATCCAACACACAATCAGTAATGATTGAAATGCAGCAATTTTCAACTGAACAGTTTAATTTAAGTATCATGATTATCGAGGGCTTGAGAGTTATTATGCAATGATCCTCCCAATGCATGATTCGAATTTTTTGTAATACCGGCGAAGCAAAAACACGCATACTTTCCGATTCACGTGTTTTTGAATAAAAATAGAATTGGCCACTTCAAACAACTATACACCGTATCGTCGAGTAATTCAGATCTCTATCGATCTAAATAGAATACATCGATTCTATTTCGGCGATACATCGATATATTTCCCGCCGATATCGATATCGGGTCTATATGACACGGAAATCCAGTTGAAAACTCTTTGCAATTCCCTCGCCAACCCTCTTTGGCGTACCCAGACTGGATTGGAGCTCCATATAATTATACTAAATCTCTATGATCATCATAAAAAGGAGCTAGATAAACTAAAAAAACCCATTTCCCATCACTTTTCTGCTTTTACAATTATAATTTCCTTTCAATATAAACTGTGAAGGTCCGATTTTTTTTTAATATCGATACCATCATCGATATCGATAATTATGCTTTTTTGGGGGTTTTGAAGGTAATTTATTTACTCAGCTGATCTGACATAGTTAGAACAACCATCACGACATATCCACACTCTTCCGGACTTGTGACACGGCTACATCTTGAATAACTTATTCAACCTATATTGAAGAAGGCCAAGGGCTACGAGGCTGCACTCCCAAAAACGAAAATAACCCACAAAACCCCAAATAAATCACTGCTACTTGCAACTGGGGGCAGGTCAAATAATAGGTCCACTGTCCTATTATTGTAATTATGCTTTCGGTATCCCATCCCTAGATCGCTCATACACCAAATATGCCCTCACACTGCCAAAACCATTATTATAAATTCGTTGGAGCTAGAGCCCAATTAGTGTTACTACCTATGTTACAAACAATAAAGCAACCGATTTCCGATGAAGAGGAATTTTATGGATGCAGCTACGATAATTTTCGCTTTATTTTGTTTACAACAAGACACTTTAAAAGGAGCAAACGTTGTACAATATACGCAATAATAGAAGCAAAGAAGAGTCTAATAACTAAGTATGCATTTATTCAGTACCTATAGGTAATTGATACTGAGCAGCTCGACCTCGTACTCCCTACATTCCAGCACCCTCAGTCCTTCCAAGTCGTCTAGGTACCGTCTACTCTTGAATTGAAATTGTAAGCATGATTCAACATGGAAAATAACTCCTACCACCAATCAATGGAAGCATTGATGTTTCATGGGAAATCATGCTTGAATTAGCGACGATGTACACAAAAATCACCGTTTATAACTGTCTTTTCACGTGAGCCATTGAATGAACGCGGCATCCGAGAGAGGGAAGTGACGCAGGAGGCTACCATAAAATATGGAAATACGGAGCCATAAAGCGGATTTGAACGCTTCGTAATTATATTTAATAGTCGGGAATATCGCTTAGTGGATTTCTTGTTTTTTCTCTTTTTTCTTTAGAGAGGCAAATTTTAGCTGTGTGGCTGGAACCCATAAAATCCAGGTTGGCGTGGGTAGTAATGATGATAATTTCATTAACATTATTGTGCACTGAGCACTAATCACCTAAAATTGGTTTTCGTCTCATCTACCACCAATAAATCATCAATAGCCAGTCGACCGCCACGGGAATCCACTTCAAAAGTCATATCTTTATTACCGCATCGTCTAGGTACGTTATCATCAGCCGATAAGTACCTACTATGCCTTTTAAAAGACGTAAGATGGTAATTTCATTCGAGAACATGATCAAACTGAAATGATAGGAGTGTGCAAATCCATTTGAGCTATTTATGTTTCATTTTATAGCACACAATCATCCTCCAATTATTGGTGTCTAATGCACGAACACGACCTTTTGCTAGCTGCCTCTTTCTGCATTAAAATTCCTCCGCAGTTCCCAACAGCAAACAAACAGCCACCTCTAGCAAATGGGAAAGGCGCAACGCTATTATACTGTCCATTGTTCATTATAATTCGCGCAGTACGTTTCGAATCACACGAACTAATATTTAAAGTCCATTCTGCAGTATCTTTGGGCTGGAACAATGGGTACATATAAATTCCTCGTGCTCTTCTAATAGATAAGTGCATGTGTATGTATACGGCGAATAACCCAAGTCTATATTCTGTCATTTGAGAACAAATCATGGTATATATACGCGTACAAGGGAGATCACGAGCTATGAGGGGAAGCATTGTTTGAATTTGGTGAGCTTCCAGAAATCAATTCAATACAAAAGCGTATAACGTCAAAATTTTGGGGAAATACAGAAAGGACGACAGAGGTAATTTTTCCTCAGAGTCATCCTGTAATTACAAAAAAAGATGGTAATTTTTAAAGTACCTAGCTAAGCATCGAATAAAAAAAAAAGTTTTGAATTCGACGTTTCAAAAGTAGAAGGTGGTACATATTATATACTACGAATGTCATCAGTCAACGTGTATTTTTATTGGTCAGAAGAGAAAATCCGAAACGAGTATAATATCTATAAAACGAAAGTAGGTGCTGAATCTGAATTTGAGGTCTAAATGCGGAATTTCGACCAATGTCTGTAGCCCATTTGATATTGAAGTTCAGGTGCAGGCATCATCTCGACCAAAGGCATCGTATGTACGTACTTTTATAATTGAGTCATAATAAAATCGTGTAATTTATGTTGTGACACGTATGGCTCTATCGAGTACAATTTTGAATTGATGTTGACCAAAAGAGCGCAATCAACAGACGTCTTCACGCTGATCAGAACTGTGAATTTTAAAAGGACAAGTTAATATGCTAATGAAAGGTCACAACAGAAGAGGTATGACATAAATATGGAAATGAGATCGGTTCATTCTTAGGACATTCAACGACATTCATTACGTCACGAATTGACGCCGAGCCAACAAAAACTGGCACGCCTTTTTTTCTTTTTTTTC
This sequence comes from Lygus lineolaris, assembly GCA_030264115.1. Taxonomy (NCBI): domain Eukaryota; kingdom Metazoa; phylum Arthropoda; class Insecta; order Hemiptera; family Miridae; genus Lygus; species Lygus lineolaris. The sequence continues at coordinate 15,633,366 of JAEMON010000015.1, read as the reverse complement.
TTTCCTTAAAATCACGACTTCGGATGTTGAACCTTTGGACTTCGTTTGAATAAAAAATCGATCGCCAGTCAGCTGAATGTCATTCTCATTTATTATGAGTAGAACGCTTGGAGAGTTATAATGTCGAGGTGTGAACGATGACTCAGTACACAGCTAACTCTAGACCCTCTCATAACGAAAATAACTAGTAAACTCAACATTATTTTAATGAATAGATAAAGATTGATCTTAGATAGATATTTTTGTGGTTATGTCAACATGAATTTCATAGTTATGTTTTAATTTATTGCATGGTTTCAGTCGTGTCTGCAGAGTGAGGCTCCATCGCTCCATTACCATGCGCGAAGGTCTCGGCCGATTCGTTGAGATTTTTTAGCTTCCATTGGTCTTTTTTTAGCTACCATTGGTCATTTACGAGAGGAATGAGAAAATTCAATAACATTTTCGATACCTCACAAATCAAGGGGGCCTCACAACATGAAAACAGCACAGATGTCAATAACGTTTTATTCAGGAAAACACAATAGGTACATTCTCACAACGAAATACCCAGTGACCGTTGCCAGCGCTTGTTTCGCCTAGAACAAATTCTTCTCAGTGATCATTTTCGACAAAACAATGTCAGTTTTCAACAGGGACTTGTTCTAACCATCAGCCCTTCAAACTTCTAAGAGCTTCTGAGGACACCAATTATGATAGGAAGCTAACTAGAGAAATGTCAATGAATTGGCAGACGTTCTTGCTTACTCTCACGGATTAATAAATCAAACGGAAGCTCGGAGAAGAAAACTGAGTCTTTGTGAGACCGCATGCTCTCAATCCTGTTGGCGAGACCACAACATGTCATAATGATGATTCTCAAGTATCAGATAACTTTCTAGATACCTTCCTAATAGAAAAGTTCAAATTCTAACTAGTTTGATTCCATCCATACGTATGGCACCTTGTTTTATTGTACTATGTAATAGTAGATCATCCACCTACAATTATTTCATAGCACTTTGATTAATATATTAACCCCATGTGGGCTCCATTGTCATTGCCTCCCTCATTTCCTATGCGTTTCAATTCTCCTTATTAAAATTTTACTGTCGGAAACTGGCAGGGGAAGGGAGACCTAATCCGCGCAACATATGCGCCCATCGGCACCCGGGGCGTGATAAATTGTAAATATTGGATAATGCGCGGCGGTCCCTTTTCTCAAATGAAGTGGCACATTTCGCACTGAAAGGACGTAGGGGCGAGGGCGTTGCGGCACCGTAGGGGAGCAGAAGGGTCAGCTTTTTCCTTCCAGCTAAGTGAGTCGGGTAATCACGTTTTCGGATTGGAGGGGTCGTTGGAGGGAGTCACGAAGACAGGGGATCATCGGCACCCCTTCAATAAACTGTTTCTCGAAACGCTTTCCTGCCATGAATTTTATATGGGACGATCATCTGGATTAAGGTCAGAGAGGATTCAAAAATATAGAATGAAATTCACGAGGGGAGTACTTTATTCTTCTCGCAACATAATAGGCAGTTCGTCAAAGTTGACGTGGTTAGGTCGACTGAGGCATAAGCGTCTCGTCTGTGGTTACGAAACTACGCAGTTTCAAACCTACGAAATATCTATGCAGTACCGAATCCTGAACTACAACTTACCCCCATCACGGATCATACCAATACTGCCGTATAGTTATTATGATCAATTGGCTCAATGAAAAGGCTGCGATAGATATGGTAGAATGGAAATTTCGAGATGAAATCAATGAATATTATAAATGTAGGTACAAAGGGGAAATACATCCGTATTTATTTCTGGCTTTGCAGGAGTTAAATATTGAATTCTTGGAAGTGACATAATAAAAATACTTACTAATTCGTGCTTCAAAGCTGACCTGTACAGATTATTAGCTTCCATATTTCAAGGCTTGAAAGAGGGGATTGAGAGTTGTTTCCAGTATTCAGTATGAATGCATGTTTGGCTGACGACTGAGATAATAATTGTACCATGTAATTTTGGACTTTTTACCAGGTATTTATCGAAAGCGCTAATGGATCATGTGGATCCTTAATTCAGGAGTACTTCCTAGAAAGTGAGCTACATTAGCAACGCTCGTTCTGGAACGACATCTACCAGAGTGAAGTCGAAGTTGCAAGTACTCCACAGGGTGAGCTGACGAAAGAGGATAAAAGACGGAATAGCACACGGGGTACGGGATGCGCCAAAGTCAATCCACAGGCCCCTCCTTCAAGAAACACCTGCTTTGAGATGTCAAGGGAGAAAGCCAAGGAAGTTGGGCCAAAGGGAGGGCGTCTTGTCAAGTAGCCATGACAACGGTCCCGATCGATGGAAGCACTTGCGAAAAGCTCGATCCATTATTGATGTTCTCAAACAAATAGGAGCGCTCTATTACCAGTCTCCTTCCCACCCTACTCACCTGACGTTACCGCGTAGCACGTAAACAAAGACTTCTCTCCCGGCTTCTACGCAAACAAATCAAATCACAATTTTTCTCCCTCCAGCCCTTTTATATATTCCCTTTCCACTCTGATACCTTTTTATTCTGTCTTCCTCAAACGCTGGCTTGGTGGTGCCAGGATATTTCTTTCGGTTACCCTCTCAATGTGCCGCCCCGTTAGCTTTCCGTTTTCATTCTCTCACTCCCCTTTCTTTTACTACCATTGAAAGCAGATCTTTATCAACAAGTGGGCTTGCGTTTTTTCTTGAACCAAGGAAGTTATAGGATCTGAAAAGATAAGTCATCAGTGAAACGTGATTCGACCTTCAGATTAGGTATTATAATTAAATTTCGGTTCAGGTAACCATTTTTCAACTCTACGAAAATCAAGATCTTTGCGACAAAAAAATAGGAAGAGGGTGACTAATGGGATTTAGCCACAACACCAACAAAGTGGAAGAACGTGCAGGAAGATGCTGCGAGAATGTAAATTGAACATTTCTCAGATATTGAGGGATATAGGATTTTTGAACGTCAACATCACAGTGATGGAATCTTGCCAATATATCTAACATCAGGGTATGAACAGTCTTTTATAATTCAAACAATAATATGGTTATTTTTAAGTTGTTACTTGGTGGTAACGGATATGCTCAGTAGTCATGAACGGAAAAATAAGCAAAGCTGAAGATAAGTACTATCATGTAATACCTATATCAACATGAATCAATTTCAAAATAGTGTACGATTTCTCAGCCTCTGAACAAATATTTTTTGTTATGCAAGAAGAACAAAACCCCCTTTTTCCATAAAATCGCCAACCTAAATAAATTGTATTTAAGATTTCCATAACTGTTTAATAAATTTCCTGATGAAAAAGGTGGAGATTCCCATAAATGATGGCTCTGGAGGTCAGAATCTGATCCTCAACATGTTGAAGTTGGGGCGAAAATTCTATATAAAAGGCCAATCAGGTATTGGCGAATTAGGATCGGATTACTAGACGTCAAGATGGTGTTGAGATCAAGCCAATAAGGTTCAGGGTCTTATAGGGAAGAGAACGAGTAGGAGGGTGGAGAACAGGCAAAGTCTCTCGAAGCTAATTAATTGCTTGACAAAGTGGAGAAATGCCTTCCAAGCAGCTCAGCAGTGCCGAAGTGGGTGGGAAATAGAAGGCTCCCCTGCCCTCCAGCCAAGCAATTAGGACCAGCTGTCAATTAGGGTGGTGAATGCACTGCAGTTGCATCTTAGTGCCATTAGCGACTACCCTCCCAGACCAGCCCCTCACCTCGACATTATTAACACTGTGATTGGGACGCGAGGATCAGCTGTACAATAACGCGAATTACAAGTTGATGAAGCAGGCCGCTTGTAAGCTTTGTGGTTAAGATGGATTAAAGACTCCCCTTTCATGCGGCATCCTTGGAAGCTCCTTCGAGAATAAGTAACTGACATATATATAATGAGAAAAATAATAGTTTATTTGATGAATACAACCAATGGAATCCTCAGCGAGACCATCAAAATCGGCAAAAGTTACTTCTTCCAACTTAGGGATTGTTCAGAAGTTAATTTTTGGAACTGCTAATATTCTTCTCGTGCGGCAGGATGGATAAAACTGAGTTCCGTTTCTTGGAAGTGAACCATCGTACATTACAACAAGGAGCGTGATTTCATCATTGCTGCGTGGATAGCGCTACCATTGCAAAATTCACAGTGTGCTTCCTCCTATAGTGCTGGTTATAAATGGCGAAGTTTGTTTTGTTCAATCGTACCTATACTAATGATGTAACCAAGGGTGCTGAGGAGAGTGGTTTTAGGGCGAAGTTGAGTAAGGGTTGATGCGGTGAAAGGGCCAAGAGAGGGAAAGGGGATTGTTCAGAAAGTTTCAGTTTAGCGTGTGGAGGTGAGAGGACCACAAAATTACAGACAGTTTCCACCCCTTCAACCACTTTGGCCTCGTCAGAAAACCGTGGGGGCTGGAGGAGGAAGAGACGGGCCTAACTTACCACTTAGCCGGCTTCAACTTCAGCTTCAAACATAACTTGTAGTTCCATTATCGCACAGACAATGTTAACTATATCGGAGCAAGGCTCTTCCTCATCCTGATCTCAATACCCCTCCAGGAGCGTCAACCTACTAAAACCATTCAAAACTTTAACTCACCTTCGTGGGTGGGGCCTTTTAACCCTGAACTCTAACAGTGACAGTTTCCTGTGTTCTTCTAACGACAATCAAGATTTCGATGAAGGATCGGCAATATATTGTTGGGTTTTCACAGAAATCAAGATATACAGTCTACCACGAATAATGGAATCGATTGTGTAGATCGTGGACGAGCATACGAGTTCAGCACCAGAATTTCAACAGTCGCAATATTATAAGAGTCTTTGAATTATTGAAAAATCACTAGTGTTTATGGTGATAACGCATATTATGTCCATGAACGTCTGATTATGGATGATGGCACAATCTATCTACAATTCGCAGAATATTTATTGAACACTGGCAGGCGCAATTTATCAGAGGATAATAGAGTACGCAGTTAACAATTTGGGTATTTAATACCAGAACACAATCTGATGATGGCGGTATGATATTGTCTGTGAAAATTAAAAGCATAGCAAACATGAACTTTGTGGTGGTTTTAGGATTTAATTATAATCCTGATAATACTACGGTTACGTGGGTGGTAATTATTTTCAAATATTTTTTCCTCATTCCAGCGTCGGGCTCAACAGGTCTGCTGGTGGGAGCAGCTCTCTAAATAAAACGAAATTGAATCAGATGCGCATTTAATTTAGATAATAAGGGCGAAAGAGGGCCTAACGAGACAAATGCTGAGGCTGAGGTGAGGATCCCTTCCTCAGATGAGGGTCGATATCGCTCGAGGCAGCGTTTAATGCAATTACTTGACCATTAACAGATACTCAGAACGGAGATGGTGTGGAGTTTTTGTCGAGAATAAAAGAGGAACTTTGATGAGAAGGGTAAAAATAAAGGTAAAGTAAACTACGGAAATTGGAGATTAAATCAGCAGTTACTTGGTTAAAGGGTTGCGCGCGGTTTGAATCGTTAATCCGCTCGGCAGATGGTGATCTTGACGGATGCGTCAAGGTGGCGAATGATAATCAGCTGGCTTTTTTCAAATTTATTTATTGACACAGAATGTTCTGCACAAACAACAAACTCATCACTCTTGTGCTGGAGGATTCCGATACATAGAGAGGATTGTCTGTTCCAAATTTGAATTTGATGATAGAACTGGGTATAGCGGGAAATTAGAAAAAGTCAGTTGAATGCCAAGAGGTTATTGAAGGCAGACAAATCATCTAAATTTAAGTAGTAGGTATAATAACTGGTGATCATTATTATTAGGTTTTACTCAGTTATGTGATCCTTCTAAAAATACAACTTTCTGGTAAAAATCAATTATTTCAAATAATAGTTTTTAATTTTTTATTTTCATATTTTTGATTTTATGTTCCATTGAAATAAGGTACCCATCTACCCATACGTTTATAATACATTACTTCTCAAAACGTTTCATGAAAACTGAGTGATTAGGTAATTTACTGAATTATCAATTAATTATGTTGAAAGGATGAGAACCTTCATAAAGTTCGTGGGGTTTCGTGCCCATCTTCAACTACAAAACAAGAATAATTTGAATGATAGTGATGTGATTTTTGCAAAATTAAAAGTAGGCACGAGTAATTTCCTAGTTGTTTGTTCAAACTGGGCCTAATCTATCACATACGACCCTCGGTATACCTTCAAAATGCTGTCGGTCTGTGTGATCCGTATATAGGCGGGGAAACAGCTTGACCAATAATTGTCATCGGAGTTCTTGGGATGGTTTCTGGCTATTAGATATAACAGAGCATATTACCGGTCAGCTGAGTGAGCCCAGGGGTAATTTTACTTATCTACTAGAAGAGAATGAAACGCTTTTGAAGGGGAAAATTTACTTTTCTGGGTCAATCTCCTCGAAACTGCGTGATCCAATGCAATCCTGCCCCTCCGCAACTACCTCAAAAATGGAGAAATTATTTCGACTAGTTTCCTATTTTGCTTGCAATAACAATCTAAAACTATTTCCTGGGGAACTATTTCCTTTCGTGTACGAACACATGTTTGCTGTGAATAGAAACTTGAACTGGCAGAAGCAAAAACTTCACGATTCTATGGTATCTCGTTGAGCGACCAACGTCTCTCGGAAAGTACGACGTGAATGACGGAACCCAAAAAACTCAATTCCGTTTTTTCTCAACCTCCACTCAATTAGAATTTTTCAAGGATCGTTTCCCCGACGATTCCATTGAATGAAATGGCAATCACTATTGTTCAGCTACGTCAAGTCTTGAATGGAAACATTGGGAGGTCGGGATGTGAAGAAACGGCAGAGAACATCTCGTGTGCGTGTTTGCCGTAAAACTCTCTTGCAAGTTTACTATCTGGAAATCCAATCATTTTGATTTATTGGTCTTGACACATATTCCTAACCGAAGTTTCTTTCTAATCGGTGTACTTGGAAGAGGAGTAACCTACTAGGAGTAACTACCTACCTCAGTCTTCATATTTTTACATAGTCACTGCTAATAACATTCTTTTCTTGGAGTCACAGTAGATCGATATAGATCGGTAATCATGAACAATAAGGGATTTCTAAATTTATTATTTAGAGTTGAACGAATGGTAAGAGCTTATTATTTAATATTTCGAAACAATTCCTTCGGTGTTTACTCCGAAGATCCGTGATATGAAGTTATGGAGAGTTCTTCCAGTCTTTACTGAAAAGCAAGTAACTTGAGATAGTCTAGAAGGAGGGTACAAAAGCAAAACAGACAGCATATTTTTGTCGAATAATCTAAAAAGTATGGAAGCTGCAGGGAATCAAAGCAACGGTAATTTTAAGGTGAAACATTTAAATAAAATATAATGAGGTAATAGATTGATTGTTGTTTTTCACACCGAATTTTCCTGTTCCCACGAACATATATTACATTTGCAAGTTAATTTATTTCTGTTTGGAAGAAATAGGCTCTCTTCCATGTCAAAATATTTATTTTAATATAATGAGAAGAATGGTGGTGATAGTAATAGATGAAGCCACCATGGCGGTGATCCATCAACACCCCCAACGGCCTAAAAAAATGAAAGCCAACATTCTGGAACCGCCCACATGGTGTAACTAGGTTTGGGGCGGAGGAGAAGGGGATCTGTCGCCCACAGAACGCTCACAAATGACTCCTGTCCCTCTATCTAGATATTGACGTCACCACAGATCTAGATATTGACCCCTGACGCCTACTAACGAGGGAGGTCATCATACTTAAAAATAAATCTGGGCCTCCCTCCTTTTTCACCGCTAACCCATCGTTATCCATCAGTTTTGTCCGCGCTGACAAACATTGTCACCATTTCGATTTTCCATGGATTCCATCCTGAATAGCTTTCTTTACAACATCATTGCATAAAACCGTGTTTTTAGTGTATACAGAATATTTCAATAAGTAAATGAGATAAGTCAACAATCAATAATTATTTAAAGAACCTAAACACCAAATGACATAGCAATATTGAAGCGATCGGGAGCACATCGCTCGGTCACAATCTGTCAGTGGAGGAGATTGGATAGCATATCGAACTGTCACCCAGGTCAACAGTGCCCACTGTCACCACTACGAGACAATCCAGTACCACTAGGTATAATATTAGAAAACAACAGGAAGAATGAGGTGAACAAAATCAGGAAAAACTCCGGGATCGAACCTGAGACCCTCTCATTGGAGTATTCCAGACAATTTTTCTAATCATTTCATTTTAATTTCAAGTTACGGGGCCAAAGACCCATGTACCTAATTAAGTTTTTTCCCATTCTCTCAGCCACTTTTCGATCGGTTTTGATGCGGTTGGTGGCATTATTCTTGTTTCTCGATTCTCCAAGGAGATCAGCTAGGTATGTATAATTTAAAATTCGAAATTTTTAATTTTTCCCATCCTTTCAGAAAATTAAATTAGCGTAAAGGCACTTCATCCACCTGGATAATGATAAAATAGGAAGAACGCCGCCGACCGCATCAAAATCCGTTAAAATTTGGATGAGGAAAATGAGAAAAACTGTGGGACGAAGTCGATGACCAACAACTTCTAGATTTTTCACGAACAAAGATTGAACTAATGATTGTTTTGTCCAAACAATCTTGTAACTATTTGTCTAAGCTGAGAAATATCAACACGATTAAGAGTTTTGAATTCTAAATTTTTATTTTAAATTTATGTTGATATTTTGTATAAACCGACAAACACCAACACGATCATGAGTTTTGAACTTACATGATTTTCCCGGACGGGAGGAAGTTATGTTCTATTTCCACTTGGCAGAGTATTTCAAATTTGGTCCATCAGAGCTTCTAGATTTGCCACAACGTCTGAAACATGGCCCTCATGGTCAATTTACCCGCAATTAATCGGGGGAAAGGGCCGATGTTCGCCGGATTTATCACCGCCATCCGTCTTTGTTCGTGGAAATTGGAACCGGTTGACATTAATTAAGTCAATTAGGGCGCATAGACCCCCGGTCGCACCTTGGTAAGGGCTTTACGCAGTAGTGTAGAATTTATCTAGTTATAAATCGAAAGTGTAGGAAGGGGTGATGTAGTATCAGGGTTAAAACATGGGCCGGCCCATAATACAGGGGTATCGCAGGGTTAAAACCCTAATTGCTATATTTTATCACAATAGTGGTGTGAGGGAGGATCCGGCCGCCAGTAATGGAAGGGTTCTGAGGGAATTGATTGGAAATAGGGTATACAGACGCGGAATAGGGAGCGTGCGAATTTACCCCCCTGAATCCACGGTCCAATTGTTTCCCTCGAACGGGACTGGCGTGGTTGCGTGGCTTTGTTTACCAGCAGATATTTCCTTTCAAGTTTCCAGATTGACCACGCTAGGGAGGCCGTGAAATTGCTTTCCAACTGGCTCATATCGGATGAAGTGTAGTCAGTCGTTTCAAACATTGCGGAGATCGACGTTGGTAGTTCTAAAGCATAAAAATGTGACTTAATGATCTGACAGTTTTCAGTGCTACTGTGAACCATTCCTCAAGCTGTTATTAATGCAAAAAACAGGAAAAATGAAGTAGAGGAGATGGAAATCGAACCCAAGATCTCACATATGACTTACTTGCTTGCTATAATGAGCTACGAGGGCTGAACTTACTCAAACTACTATGGTTGTAGTCCAGATTGAGTACGCTATGAATGCCGTGAAATTGCTTTCTGACTGGCGACTTGGTTATTGACTGGTTAGTGGGAATCGAACTCGAGACCTCTCCCATGCCATACGAACTTTTCAACCATCAGAGTCGTTTGAGTTGCCCGCAGAGAGGAGAGAGCCCAGAGGCTATCAAGCTTATTTATCTCCAGCTCAATAGCTTCTAACTCAAGCTACTCAATAGTGATCTTCAACGAAACCTATGTAGCTCCTAAGCTTCTACATATTCATAATCTGTCTATTTCTTCGATTTCTCATCTTGCGCCCCCTGTAGTTTACTTATTACTATTACAAAAATGTTAAATGATTAATTGAATGCTACTATACCTATACCTGCCTGCTTACTCTAGGTCTTGAAGCTCAGATTTTTTAAATCTTTTTTGAATCTACTTACGAAACCCACATGAAGAACCCATTATTTTTACTATATGTACTTCTAGATAGATCATATAAATATTTGGGTGTAAACAATTTTCTAATCAACTTTTCAACATTCACAAACATTTCGATTTTCTTGAATGACTGACAAAAATCGAATTCTCAATTTGAAAAAATTTCTACACCCCGATTTTTTTTGGACATTATTTATCTTTCCCAACAAAATTACACCAAGAACTAATTCGGTTAAGTAGAGCCGAGATAAACACGTAGGTACATCTATTCTATAAGGGTCATTCATTTCACGTAATATTGATGATTGACGGGGCCGTGAAATATGGGTATGTATTTATATAAAATGGCGACGGTCCTACACCTTTTTTACGGTCAGGAAACTGAGGAAACATATAATATAAAATGCCCCAGAGTGAATAATAATCTAATTAATATAATTCACTACAGGAAGGGATGTCTGAGAGTCGGTAATATCTGTTACGCCTTGAAGCCAAAACAGTTTTTATACGGATTTTCCGACGAGCCCCTGAAAGAACTGGCTTCGTTAACTCTTATGATACAAATATTAATTGGTTACTTAAGTTAGAGAGCATGTACAACAGAAGCCATTATTATCCAATCGAGTTGGAAGCTTTCGAGGGAATCCTCATCCGATTGCTTCGGTTTCACCAGATGGAGAATGGTATTTTCCGATCCCCTTCGACGTATATCGAAAACCCATCGGTAGCGATTATTCGGTAAAAGGGCGGAAAATCTTCGAATAAAAATACGAAAAGAGAAAAAAATTGTAAAAGGGGGAATGGAAATGGGGTAAAAACGCGAGAAGCGAAAACTGCTCTGAGTGGATCGCATTGGGGTGGAAACGTACTGAAAACGTAAGAGACTTGCCTACAGTCTCTATCCATGGGTTGGACTATTTTGATTTTTGATTCGCATTACTTCATTGATTTTTCAGCGAGAACAACGTTGTAAGTTGAGAGGAAGTTAGTAGAAAAACGTCAACAAAAACCTGAACTTCTTGCTCTAGTACATAATATGAATAGTTACGAGGGAATTATGTGCCACACTTACTTATTGCTAATTCTTTTATTGGAGTTTTGTGGGAAATCGCGTTGAATAGCCATTGTGAGTTTTCCAAACGTTATAAAAATATTAATTTTGAAATCAGTGCAAACTTTCAGGTTAAGCTCATGAAAATTGTAATGGGATTCTTTAAGTCAAAAATCACTGAAAATCAGTTTCAATATATACAAATAATACTAGAAAGTGGTCATTTGAAAATACAACCATCGATGTGAGAATGTTTCATTAAAATAGATAATTTTATTATTATCTCGAGGAGAAACCTTATCTTTTGTACCTACAACAGGAAGGTCCAGGATTTTGATGGAAAATCGTACAGTCGATATCCACTCTCTCTAATCGGGTGAATCTGTCACTGTGAAGGGTTGTTTTTTTCATCACCAAATAAAACACTACAGGGTGATCCATTTTGGAAGCCCAGCAAGATTATATTATCCTCCACAATTGGAAGGAAAAATTAAACGTAAACATCCTTATTTTTCAGCGTAATCTTCAATAATGGCATTGACGTGCACTGGCTCATGCGGTAAACGTGCGCTAATTCCGTTTTTTCAAATGACAGTCCCTAATTATCATTCGTAAATACGCGCAAAATGAGAAAAAAAGTTGTTTTGTGAAAGTTTTCAATTTTGTAATATATTACTTTCAGGGTATTTCCAAGATGAATCACGTGGTGATATTCACTTTTCGATCTATGTAATACTATTTTGAAAACCCAGTCTTGAGTTATGGGAAAATCAAAAAATTAACACCACGGGATTCAATTGTAAAAACGGAACACTATAAACTTTAGACTAACTTCATTTAATTTAAGGAACTTTATACTAACCTGATTATACTAACCACTAACTTAATTAACCACTAACTTAATTATACTAACTTTCCGTGAATACAGAAATTATACTATTCGAGAACTCTTAAAATAAGTGCGGTATTTAAAATACGGTATTTTCGTGACCAGAAGGAAATCCCATGTAAGACGTCGAAGAGTCTGTACGGATGATTAAGAACGATATGAATATTCACGGTATTTATTGAAAAAAATATATGTTTTTAGGTTTGGAATACTATTTCTGTACGCTTCAGGTCAGGCAGAGAAACTGAAAAATAATGCATAATATAAACTACTATATGGACATTTGTATCCGTATGTTTACGTCCGTATCTGGGAATTCATGTTCAGTTATGGAGGACCTGAAGGGTTAAACCGCCCCCATTTCCTTCCGTGGAAGGGAAAAGGACTGAGATTTTCACGAGTGGCTCAAGTAGAGCAGTTCGCCGTAGAAGCCACGGAAGGAGGAGGAGGAGGAAGGGATGATGCGGGGGATGAGGCTTATTAAAGGAGCCTCATCCCCTCCTTCCAAAGTGGTAGGGGATGTTTATTAAGGGATAAGGGTTGGTTCAACCCC
>JAEMON010000015.1:15594027-15606781 GCA_030264115.1 Lygus lineolaris | reverse complement strand
ATTTGGTTACTTTACCGAAAACGTCGAAAAATACTCAAAATCGTGGCTACTGTGTTGGTTGCGCTGGCTTTTGTCTCAGTAGGCGCAGACATTTTGTCAAAAACGCAAATTTTCTATGGTTTCGATGATGATGCAGCTAATTAACTTTTTTATCGATACGAAAATGGGATAGGTATAATTATTGGACAATGGGATAGGTATAATTATTGGAATTATTGGAATGGGATAGGTATAATTATTGGAACCAGTACAAAATTTCCCAGGTATGAGATTCGTTCAGAACTATGATTTGGCCAGAGAACCCACATTTGTTTCACTTTATGGGGTCTTGATGATGACTTATCAACTTCGAGAGCGTCAATTCACCATAACAAACGTAAACAATAACAATTTGTGTTTTAATTTATTCGTTTGTTAAATTCGTCGTTCTCAAACTCCCGTTCGTTGTCCTTCTGAACAACAAAAAATAATGGCACACTAAATACGCCAATAAGATTAGACCCGCTCTTCTGTCACAATGGCACTCTGGGAACAATGAAAATTATCTCAGTTTTCTGCAGATGCCTCTCTGGGAATATCACCTTTTCCCCGATCCATCATAACCGCGTCCCCCCAAGGCCTGTCACAGTACAATTTTTTGCGCAACCGACGCCCTGATCTGCCCGCGTGCAAATTATAAGCCGAGTTGGCGATACCGAGTCCCCGATAAAAAAGGACATTCATCATTTTCGCGAGCTACACCGTCGACCTTGAGCCGTTCAGGTTACAATTCACTAAGCTCTTGCTCTGCGTGTGTTTGCCACGATTTACTAATCGTGTTCGACATTGTAGAAACTCGACTCATAAGCAAGTCTATTTTATACGTCTGGCAAATGGTCCAGTTATCCGTTTTGTCACCGACTTTAAAAAAGGAGGCGAGGTGCTTCGTTTTTATTTTTTATTTTTTCATCAGAACGAAAACCATTGATAAACCAATTTGAAAATTGCTTAACAGATTTTTCTGCAGATCATAATTCGCCTACCGTTTTAAAATATCATCATTATAATATCAATTTCCCCAACTCTTGTCGATGTCCATACAGTTATTTTTGTATGATTCCATACATTTTGTAGGTACCACACATTTAGTCAGTTGAATCACCTATACCTATATGAGAAGGGTATTTTGGGTTTTCGTTGGGGTACCATTCAGCTATTTATTATTTAAGCTAGCAATTTTTCTCGTGAAGAGTGAAGAAGGGATCATCAACAAATTTGATATACTTAGTCCAATTTATGTGCAGAATACCTATTAAATTAGTTGCATACTCCAACGAATCGACAGAAAAAAATATCTCATCGATACGTTCGTTATTGGTCTAGCATTTGGCTAGAGAGGTATTCACAAATGGTGTCAAAACAAGAACAGTTAAAACCAACGGGCCGTGAAATGGACGAGGGGCCATAACGAAGTTTGCTCCAAATCAACTCGATTCCGCCTGTTGCATTTGAAAACGACGGAAACAAAAACAGAACAGAATTTGATAAGGAAAAGTGTATAAGGGAGGAACAGTATTAATTTAGTCGAAAAGGGAAGTAAATGAGGCAGATAATCAAATGTGGGCGGTGTTGCAACCCCTCGCAAACACACAAAGTGGGGTTGAAACCACCCTTATTTCGCGAGGGGCGAAAATTGCGTCGGGGTATTTTTCCCTCTCTGGGGATCTCATAGTCAAAATCCACCCTCTGAAACACCCTCCCCGCCTTTCAAAATGAATATATACTGCATTTTTCAATTTCCCCTTTCCCTATTCTTTTTTTTTCGGGTGGATGAGAAGGGCGTTCCTATGTGGAGCCCTGAGGGAGTTTGTGGAGCTCCCGGTTTTTATACTGGGTTTTTCTATAGTGGGTGCTCGAAGGGTGTGGATTTTATTGTATAAGAGCTTCCCCGAAACCATTCTACCCTGACGCCCCCGGACGGCCTTTTCCATATGACCGATACTTTATTTTACCCCCTCCCCCTAATCCTTACTATTCCCAACGCCTTTTTCCTTCATAGAAAGCTCTTAGCGTAAATGGGACCCACTCTGGGGGTTTTCTCCAGGATGTTTACAATGATCGTTTTCGCTCTTTCTGTTGATGTTTACCTCTTATCGCATGTTCAAATGCACCTTCAAAGCCAAAGAAGAACGGTTGATAAGAAAATAAACAATATGTGCATGATTTCTACCAATAAGGAGTTACGCTACTATAACTACTACGCTACTATATATCACTATTCAACACGTCATCGAAAGAGAGGGCCATATAGTACGCCCTTCAACCACACGGGGAGTGCATCTGGTACAGCCAGGAAAAACGTGTTATTTTATTGAATCCCGTCCCCGAAGGATTTCCCAGCCAGTACATAATATAGAGCCGAGTGGCAGAATATCCGACCAATCCAAGCTGGATTTCGGACAGTGCTATGGTCTCTAATTCGGATTCAGCACCATTTGTAACCCCCTAGTCTAGGTACTAACAATTTTCAGCGTACATGTTCATGTTATGTCCCCCAGGCGGGCGGGATTGATGGTGTATGCATATCTCATATCATACGACCCTTTTTTCCCCCACTTCTGAAGGATGGATACCTATCTTATTACACCTTTTCGGGAAGCTCTAATTGAGATCTTTCAGTTAAGATCATCAACAAATCAGATGGAATACCCAATTAATAAATTATGAAAATTCACCAATGTGAGTTGTCCTCTCGTTGAGATTCAAGGCTAAAACCTCTTCCTGAAACCGAATAAACAAAGCAACATCTCACCACTGCCATCTTAAAACGGATGCCAAGGATACGAATCACAAGATTCTGCACTCAACAGGCTTAGTACTACTTCGGTACTCACTACGGAGTACCAACCTACACAGTAACAAATTACGCATTCTACTTTTATTTTATGAATAAAAAACGAATGGGATCATCCGGATCAGCGAACCGGAAGATGAACCTCCACCCCTGATCGTTTACGTCCGAACGCCCCCACGGATTCCGACCCCATCCCGACGTAAACAGAAGCTCTGCGCATGCGCCGCGGCCCTTCCCCCGGGGGCCGCGTCATGGCAACAACCACCCCTTCCCTGACAACAGGTATCATAAACTCACCTCGACTACATTTCCAGCTTACAACATCCTTTTATTGTTCAACCCCACTAATAATAAAACCCTGAAAGACATCGAGAAAGAGAGACGGGCGAAAAAAAAGAACAAACATTTGCGGAGATTCTTTGTCTAATCTAAATAAATCCGGACCGTGAACGGAGAGGGGGGAGGGGGGGGGGGGGGCAGTTTTTCCTTTTGTTACGAAACCCCGAGGAAAGCCTTTCATGAAATCCATTATTCCCTTGTCCCCACAAACTGTTCCTCTAGAACTCTAACAAATGGGAACAATCCTTGAACAGGTGAAAATTATCTTCCTTGATGGTTTCAACCCTCGGAACGTGTGTCTCAGACACTGTCGAATTTTCTTGATTTTTAAGTCAGAAACAATAATATTATCCCGAGATAAGTCGGAGGATGACATAATGCAATAATATAGATTAATTTGTTGGCTCAATGTACCGGAAATTAATCCGATATTTTCGAAGTTTTATCACTCCTAAATATGGCTGAATGCAAACTTTTAAGTTTTCAGGAATTTTCAAAACCTTTTTGGCAATCTTAGTTGTCTACCAATCTCAATGTACACCTCGATGAACTGGATATTATAAGCACGTTGATTTCCTGATACAATAAGTCCTAATTTCTGGATTCCTGATATGCAATAGTTTTTGATACAACGTGTGTGACAAACAAGGATACACCCACGAGTTCCCAAAAATTATGGGACGGGAATTAAGAGTTAACCCCCCGAATATACCCTACCAGGTCGTCAGAGAATACCATGCAGTTAGAGACCCCTGTCTCACGAAAATTAGACTAATATCTTCATTGAGGAGCTAGAAGGAAATTATTAGTTATGGCTATGTGACAGAGATGAAGGTTTTTGAATTGTGATTTTTTCGTACAGAAATATTCTCAGCTTTTGCATGTTTTTAGTTTTGAAATAAAATCAGTTTAATTTTGTATACCTTGATAGTATAAAGTAGTTGGGTACCTACTCTATTGGTTTCGGAAGGACAAAATATATCTTTAATCTACAAAAAAAATGTAATCAGGGAAGTATATATTCGTGGGCTTAGGCACTATATTACAGCTTTTGTAGATCTAAGAAAACAGATGAAAATCGCGAAAAGAATAGGAATAGAATAGAATTCATTCTCTCTTCTTCATATAAATATTTTTGTAGTTAATTAAGTAAATTGTATGTTTGACAAGAGCAGAACAACTCGGAGAGCGTGTCATATCCTATTTTTTACTATAACATGTATACATTGTATATTAATATAATATTAGGACAACTTTATAGTTAGAAAGAAACATAAAAAGATATTAAGACAGAACCAAGGAAAAAAAAAATACTATACACTTAGAATAGACGCGTAGGCATCGATTAAAGTATAGGTATACTAGAGTCCAGATCAGCTTGAAGCTTGAGGAGAGGTAGCATTTCACTGTTAGTGCTGTTAGTGATTAATACAAGGAATACAAATTGTAAACAGTTTCAGCGGGTCTACCATAATGTTTCTTCTTTTTACAAGAGGTAATCCCTGAGCTTCTGATAGGATGAGCAGTTCCGAGGGGGTAACAAAAGGAAGGAGTGTCGCCGAGGAAAATCCACTTAAAAGTTACTCAGAGAGGATACTTTTAGAGTAGGAGGGGGATGAAGTTTACACGAGAAGAACAGGAATAAAAGGCAAAAAGAGTTCGAAGAAACGAGAAAATGGTGAATTTGAACTTCGACGAAGATGGGATACTTCGGAATTGTTTACGACACTTTAAAAAGTTGATTAGTCCGTGATTAGCTCCACTACTCGGTCGTTTTCTGTTTCATTCTGCTTTTTCCCGAGTTGAAGAAAGCAGCATGTTCCCCGTTTGCTCCTCTGCAAAAATGCATTCATCGTCCTACTTATACCTAATTGTATATACCTAATTTGTAAGATATGTAGCTATAGAGAATTTAGATCATATTGAATTTGCACGGTTTATATCAAGTTGGGAGCTATTTTTGTATTCTGTTTAACTAGGTAGTCCGGAGGCTATTTAAGTGGGCATTTGGGAGCTATTGAAGTAGTCTGTTTAACAAGATGGTCTGTACAACCACTCAAGATGTCTCGATTCTCAATAGTTGCGATGAGATTCATAAGCAACACATACAGCAAGAAAGTAGAACAACCGGAAATTACGATTATTCGGAACAAATTGGGGAAGATAAGTTCATTAGCAACATAAACATCAAGAAAGTAGGAAAACTGGAAATTACGATCATTTGCAACAAATTGGGGGAAGATGAGGTTCATAAGCAACACAAACAGCAGAAAAGTAGAACAACTGGAAATTACGATTATTTGCAACAAAACAAGGAGAAGTTGGTAAATCAGAGGTCTGGAATAGCTCCATGTTAATAGAGGTTTGAAAACAACTTGACGCATGAACGAAGTGACGAAGGGGAAAGATCGTGTCAATCTGTTGATGCGGAGGTGTTGAATACCTCAAGAAACGTCCAATTTAATAATCATTGGACTATCGAACGGGAGAGTGAATTGAGGTTTTAGTGGGTTCTGGGTGTGAGTTGTGGTTGTGCGTACGACCGTGTTGGTGTGCGGCTCAAGACGTATCGGGAGGTTTGTGACTTGATCCGTAGGGACTCGCCTGTTTTCACGGGTGAACGCCAGCGAGACCGGTCCAACCGAAAAACCTGGTCCCACGGGTCTCGCCTCGAAAGGGTTTCGTGCACACGAGAACGCCTTCGATGGGAAACACGAAAATAGTTCGCTGAAATCACAAAAATATTGCATCCATGGAAATCGCGATCTAAACTAAGTGCATGACGCTTTGGAGCAGCAATTGCAAACTTTGTGGAGGTAATCCATCATTCAGCATAATATATGCGAAGGATTGCAAGACTGAGTGTGCTGCCCACTGCTTGTTGGCACTAGAATTACTGAAATTCTGGTGTACTCACCTATATTAATTTTCCACCTAAATACTAACCCCAAATCTCTACAACAAGAACCAACCGGGGCGTGCTGACGTTTAGTGCAACTACTCACCTACTGCTAGGATGAAGAGCACATTAATGTAGCTGAGGAATGTATTATTTCTATGATCTATTCCCCCACATTTATAGCGGGCTTTTGAAGGAGTATGCGCAGAAGGTCCGCTGCCACGACTATGATAGCATGCTTGAGAAGCCGATTCGTAGAGATTTTTCTAGGTAGCTTCCGTTAAATTGCAGATCTTAGAAGAGTCTCTGTCCCCGTATTGTGGTCCACCAGAAGAGGGAAAATGAGAGAATCCGATCCAGTTCTTGATACAAGGGGTCCCAGTGTATAAACACCACAGCACGGTTCGCAATTTATTATAATGTTGAATCCATCCTAACATCGAAGGCCTTCTAAGGACAAAAACGAAAAATTATGCCTCAACGAAATGGTTGTGTTCCTCTTTTGTGTCAATCGTCCCGCACTCTGCAAGCACTTCTGACTTTTGTGGCGTATTGGTTACGTTGAGAAGATGTGCATAATGTTTTTTTTTTCTTTTTTTCATTCGAAGTTTTGAGATGATGAGGTTGTTTGAAATCATAGGTACAATTTGTGCCCTGTAGGTAGTGCGTGAGGACGGACGATGGGCGGCCTCTGTAAGTAAGAGGGTCTCGATACTGTTACCATGAAAGATTGTATTGATTCATGATTTCTTAATCGACAATCTGATATAGTATGTGCCAAATGTAACTAAGAACAGACCTAAGATAGTTGAAATGTAATTTGTACGACATTCGTGCAGCAGCATTCAATGTAGAAGTTAATGGAAGAAACTGGGAGTGACGAGGCTTATTTCCACACATTATCAAACAATCATCGTTTTATTGTTTCAAAAGCACCGCGAGAGCGCCATCCGGTAAAAACGACTCACACCTCATACAAGAACGAAACGACTCGAGATTGAAAAAACTGTAAAGGGAGCGCAGAATCAAAGAGGCGTTGAAAAGGGCAAGCTGGGCAGACGAGGTAAAAAGTGCATCTGGGATCGAACTGGTGGTCCCTCCAGTTGTTATAGGTGTCAATTAGATGGTTAGGAGGTGATGCGATAGGGAGGGGTGTTGGCGCCAAGACATCCGCGGACGCTGGGGAATTCTAGCGGCCGAAGAAGGGTCGCGGAGGGGGGACTTGGTCCTGTCCTACCAGACTGGCACTTTCTGTCACGTCAGTCGACATCCGAGTATGAGCTTTTTCGCCATTGTATCTTGCCGGAGTGTGGAAATCATAATTACGTTTCTTGAGCATATCACAGACCAAGGTCAAGAACCAGCTTCATACAATAACGGTACATTGAGTTTACTGAAGCGTTTCCACTAAACTTTTATAATAAATTATTTATTACCTAGCTCATTCCGATATTCCATATTTCAATAACTTCTCGCCTAAATTCTTCTAATCTAGTGGTAGTCACAAGAATTTCAGGGAGGAAAATTCATACACCTATGGTCATTTTGATAACGATCTGAGGAATCACTTTTTCTCTTTAGTCTCTAGTAAGCAGATTGTGAACTCATATTTATACATTATATTCTCAACAAGTAAATGAAGCTCTCCCAACCGATTGGACTGTACATAATTTTTATTACTCTCTCCAGCCTTTTCTTGGTAGTCACCATCTGGAGTTTCTTTTAAGTAGTGCGGTGGTTGATATGGATGAAGGAGGCTTCATGATGGAGGCTTCAAACGAAGAATACGGTTATTTCAACACATCTCGTACATTTGAGATGATTGTTTTCATTGAGAAGAACCTTGATACTTTGTGGAGGCGGTCACAGAATTCTTAAACTCCTAAAAATTGGACGAAGCACGACCCAAAAGCGCCACAATGTTTTTACAAGATGTGGGAATCCACTATTGAAACCCATTTTCCGTTTAAAGCCTCCATTCATCTATAAAGTTTATCGAGTTATTGCTAACTCCTACATCCACCACATGTTCATCAAGATCTGCAACGGATAACCTTTGCGAATATAAACACACATATTATACTCATTCTTTCGACCAAATCTTCGTCGGATATCGGAAAATCAGAGTCCAGATAGAAGGGTGGAAACCCTTATGCATAGCTTTCCTGCCCTTATGGCAATAAAAAGGGCTGCTTTCGGACTGAATAGATTTCTAAGGCTCTTCAGGAACCCAAAACCTCCGAATGGGAAAAAAACTAGAAGGGAAAGGGGAAGAAGGGACTCCCGCAAAAGACTCCGAAAACCTCAAAGTGTTTCGGGATGTAGGGGAAAGGAGTCGAGACGCAGAGAAAAAGTCAATTGATATTCAGGGTGTAGGACCCGATAGGTGTCAAGTGTGGTTCGAGATACCATCGCCCTTATACTCAATGAAGGCGACCAAAAAGAGCAAAAAACACACCCCAAAAGAAAACGAACGGTTCCTCAGTTCGAGAAAGGATGGACCGTCTTCTGGAGCCGTCAATGAGTTATATTTCCTGTCCGGCCTCGGTAATTGTCACCCCGCCCTCAGCCACGATAAATCTCCAGTGTTCACCACCCTCCGGACTAATGTTTTGAGTAGGTTTTCCGTCCTTTTTTTCTCCAAATTTAATTATCCTCTATTATACATCATGAAACTTGTGAGTTTTTATTTTGGATGCCTTTCGGTGGTCCCTTCAAAGGAATCGAGTCACCTGCATTAAGGAGGAGGGTTCCAACAGCACGTAAATAAGATAAGATTAGAGTAGCAAAATTTATAGGTGGTATCCTCAGGGGGATTTGATTCGCCAATACTAATTAATTAACGGGAGGGATTGATCAAGAAAAGAATTGATTATAGGGGTAACAAGCGTGATTCTGGTTATCAGAGAGAATTTCAGATAACTCTTCATGTGGATCGAGACTGATAGACCAGTCTGTTCAATTCCATTTCAGTCCAAAGGGTGACCCAATCAATGTAACATTCATAATCAATCAGTGATATCTATAACACCACCAATCAATGATCGTGAAGCTCGAACAGTGATGAACTACGAAACAAAGCGGTTTCACTCACCATTACTCAACAGTGAGCAGTCACAGCATTTCGAATATAGACGAAAGAGAACATCGCGGAAAGCGTTAGTGAGCCCTTGAACACCCACGTGCTGGCCCACAACCGTGAAAACCACCGCTCGTTTGCATTTGCCAGGAGATTGACATCACTGACAAGTGGTTCGGTATTCATTCAAGTATTCGCACACGTGGTTAGTAACTCGTAATTAGCAGCTCCGAAACAGCATCTCCAATTTGTTCTGAATCAGCATTGCTCTCACAAACATTGGCTGAAACTGTATTATGTAGGCACTAGCGGTTCCAAGAATATAAATTTTCGAGTTTTTAGGTAGGTGAGACTATGAATATAATTCGTGCCTAGATTTTAAAAAATCTAATTTTTTGGAGCAACTGTTCAAACTTCACTAACGCATCTTCAGTTGATGGATGATAATAATAATCGGGATTCAGCCAGAAAAAAGAGGACTTCCACTTACATTCTTTATGCAGTGGGGAAATAAGGAAGGTAAGTGGAAGTCGTCGTTTTTCTAGCTGAATCTATTATCATCCATAAACTTCTACTATGCATCCGACCGAAAAATCCTACCACATTCAATGCATCTTCATCCCGAAAGTTTCTCTGCAAATGGATTCTTGTTTTCTGGGACCATAACTTTAATAAGAAAAAACCGGGGTTAGTGAAAAAACGTTGTGTATTTCCACGAAAATAATTAGCTATAAAGTTGAATCGATTTCGACGGTTAGGCCTTCATCAGTAACAAAAAAGGACAGAAGGTACATCAGAAAGAGCACAGCTTATATAGTCACAGAAGAAAAGGAACTTTAATCCCACCATATCTATCACAGCTTTATCGAGTGAAGATTTTATATTCCGTTTGAGACCCGATTTCATGGAGAAAACGGCACCCAATGTTGAGCATCCGGTAATCAAATCACCCTATACCTTAAACCAGCCAAGACAAATGACGTTATACGTATTCATGTTTCACGTTTGTGCGAAAGACATTTTAATCGGTCACCATGCCATTTTCAATCTTAGAAACAGTCCAGTTTACTTATCTTTGTCGTTTTTCTGGCCGGAACAGGAGGACTTCAGAAGACTTGTAGATTGAGCATCATGAGGTAAAATTGTCTCATGAGAAGCTACTATTTCTGGAAGAAATTTGGGCCTACAATGGACGCTCAGTGCAAACCACAATTTCTCATCAGGTCAAAGATCAATAGTTATAAGCCCAAACTACAAATTCATTGGAAAAACTGTATTCATTCATTCTCATTGTGGACTGTTCAAGTATTACAAAAGAAATGTCAGCTTGAAGGGCATCATCCACATGATAGTGAATAGAAGATTGATTTAATTTTCGAGTATAAATTGCAGCGCCAGTTTCTCGGCTCCACTGAATTGCTTTCTTCATTATACATATTGATTGCATACTAATGATTCTCAAAACATAACCATCCTCTTTAAACGTTTGACCGGATAGGTTTCCCATTTTAAAATGAGTGTTCGTCCTATTAGATACGTCACAACAACTCATAAAGACGGACGGGAGCTAATCAATCAGATTTGACTGTTCCTGTCAAAACCGTGCTCAGTCGTGAAATCGATCAACTACATTTCTTCCCATCACTTGTGCTGTGAAAGATTCGTAATGCTATCTATGGAGATAAAGCCTGTTGAATACTTGTATATTCGTGCTAAAAACTAGGAACTTATCGATATTGGTAACTTGGTATGACTTAATGAGCATTACCGGTGGTTTTGATGTTGGTACGAGTAAGTACCTATTGAGATATCACTGAAAGTATCATGAAGAGAAACAAGTATATTACCTGTAGGTTTGAATTGCGCCTCCCACACGATCATATCGGTTTTATAAAAAAGAGTCCATTCAAAGGAATGAGTTTTTGATGTTTTCTAATTTATTTTCCACATCAGTTTAAACCGTAGCATCCCCCATAGAATGTGGTTTTATGATCGATGTTCACGCGAAGGTAGACTGAAGAAACGAGTCATTCTTTTCATCTAAAGGATATTGGATGTAAAGAGGCGTAGGTACCTATCTCGTTGTTGAATAAAAATTGTAAATATAAGTCTGGTTGACTCCCATAACAGGTACAGTTTTGTTAGGTGTCCTTTCATACTTTTAACGGTATTTGCATCTCCGTGTTTTTATGGTAACCGTACTAACTGTAACCCACGAGAAAACGTGCGCCAAAAGTGTGAATACACAGAGGGAAAACTAATAAAAGATATGATTGTTTCGAAGATAAATATATTCAGTGACCTACTGGGGAAGTGGAAAAACGCTTCATCATTTCATAGGTCACCGGTTTTGAAAAACTCGATCAGGCACATCAAATTTTCAATCTAATCAAAATTCGAAAGGAACCCAAAGTACGATTTGTACACCCAACTGTTGTTCCAGGTACCCACAGAACACTGAATAACATTCTGTTCAAAGTTCGAAATTTAAACCTCCATAAATGATCGGATGAGTCTTTTTACATTAATCTCCCTCAACTTCACTTTAAATTTCTCTCTCCATCGCTCGTTTGGATTTTGATTTCTGGAATGGAAGCTTTTTGTGTCAGGAGTTGATTTGCGATAGTTACAGAGCTGTCATTGTTAAAAAGGAATAAGGATTTTTTTAGGTTGTAAAATGTTCAGGTTGGTCTAACGACATTACGATCTCAGTAGCCAGTAAGCCTCCGAGGCTCACCAGTTTGGCATAAGCACTTCTTACAAATAACACTTTCTTAAATATATGCATCCTATTGTACGGAGCACAACGCAATAAAACTAATCTAGCCAGAGTTCATCCAAATAATTTAGCCAAAAAACGCGGTAACTAGTCTTCGGCTATATTATCTATTACCTCCTGCATCGCTGATTCATGAACCCTATGTTCAAAATCATCATTAAAAAGAAATTATCCTTGGGTGTGCATGTGCATGTACGATTAAGTACCGTTAAATTAGTTTTAGGGAATTAGTTAGGTATCGTGATCAACAGACATCATTTTGGGAGGAACTCATTCAACAAACAAGGAATGTTTAGCCGCTCGGAATAAATTGGGGTGTCAGTTAATTGGAAAGGCACCTCTAGTGCTTAATGGGACCTTCGATGGGTCATGGACCGCGAATAAATTGCCAAGGGAAATCCAGTAAGGGAAAAACATGAATACTCAACATGGGCAGAACGAATTTCAAACAAGATTTGAATCGTTTTTCTACCCCGAGATTGTCGTAATAAACATGATTATTATAATTTATTTGACATTGAAGTATACGTACCATGGTACAATAAGAAAAATAAGAAAATGTTCAAGGGCATTTTTCATTATAATTATTAAATCCTGCATGAAAAGAACGGAAAATTGCTTAATTAAAAACAAACGCTCAGCAGATTGAATATCATTGACAACTTCAATGATTGCGAGAAGCGGCTCAGCAGGGGAGAGATTCACCTGGCGCCGCCGTACAGTTTTATTGGCTTTTGAATAAAAATGATGCTGAAACTCGCTCTCCAGTGTAGGTTTTTGCTTCGGTTATCCAACTCGTATTTTCTTCTTTCAATGTTTTAATTC
>JAEMON010000015.1:15573227-15593959 GCA_030264115.1 Lygus lineolaris | reverse complement strand
ATCTGTCAGAGAAAGATTCATTCAAGTTCATCATTAACCGCTGGGGTTTACAAAGCATTTGCATGAAAAAGCACTGTCCTGCTTTTCTCACAATTATTACCTATCAATTTTCCATGAAACTGTGGTGAACTTGACCATAATAATATGCCTTGACCATAATATATTACATCTGTTTTTAAAAATGAGTTATAGTACTCAGAGACCCAACTATATACCGTGATAGGTGTGCATCAGAGAAACACGCAAGTAGAACAATATTCAACTGGTTGGAAAGAGCTGTTATATCTAATATTATTAGATAAGATACAACAACTTCTTCTCACCAGCTCGCATCACACGAGAATACAATATCTCTCCCGTACTGGTACACTATTTCAACATGGAACTTTTTTTTTCTGAGTTATTTGAACCACAGACCTGAGGATCTTTCGACAATGGAGTTTTCATGTATAATATAATTTCCCGTCAAAATAATACTTTTCCCTGTCAAATAGATAATTTTTCCATTCAAATAATTAAGTTTCCTTGGTTTAGGTAAATCTTGAATACGGTCAACCCTCTAGTATCCGTGAACACCCTAGAGAGACTAATGTCATAGATGTTCGTATTAATTGTGTAACCAACCACGAAGTTTCGGCTTGGTTCTCAGCGTCTCAACGGAATAGTAAGAACCGGCTTGAAACCCTTAGGCGTTATCACTCTTGTAAATCGACGGCAGTTCCTCAAATATTTTGCTTTTTACGTCATCCTTCACCGTATAATCTTCTCTACTAAGGGAATAATGTTTCATCCTTATCTCCCGAACAGTGATTCATCTATTTATTCAAATTTTTAGAAGCTTTTGAAAATTCAGGTAAAATGAAGTCCACTCATCACAACTATAGTTCCTTCCTCTTACTGGAGTAATCCGTGGAGTTCACGGCTCAGCCATGGTTCATGATAACCACTAACCTTTGAACTGCCCTTCCTTACAAATGGTCAAAGATGGTTCGTGAGTAACGGGCGTACAGAGGTTTTCACGTTGTTACATAGAAAGTCGCTGATATACGTTGTAGTTCGGATGCGAGTGTTTTTGGACAAATAAGGCCACTTTATGTCATTCTGGTGGGTTTGTTCCCGAAATCCATCGAACATACCTACCTGAGTCTCCAGGTCATCGCGTCCCTTGGGATCACCCAGAAGCTGGGAACCGGAGGTCGTTGACAGATAGCGCCTCTATCCTTGACTTTATTAATTAAATACAAGAAATCAGATGTCTCCAGCTCCCCTGGCCCCTCCCTTTCGACTTCCCCCACTTTGGAAGACCTGCTGAAATATTTATAAGACGCTGTGGCGTTTCAAGCGGCGCCTTTGGCTGCAGGACGGGGGTGTCGGCCATCTGCTGGTTTCCGTAACGAGGAACTTCCTCCCCTCCTGATTTGACAATATCACCTTAGCTGGTACTCACCATCCAGAGTCAGGGTCGGGGTATCAACAAATCTCAGAACAACAATACAATGGAACTCTTTGAGGAGAGGTGTTGTAGGTAAACCCAGTTCGTATGTTATGCAACCAAACGAAACCGAAAAACCAAATGAAGAAAATGTATGCAGCAATAGCACACTGTTCAGTTATTAACCTAAGTAGATAATGCTTGTTGTTATCCACCAATACGGGTAATGGGGAATTCCGGTGTGTAGTAATTTTGCATTTTCAATCAATCAAGCATTTTCAAATCTTGCATCCCTTAGTTCTCATTTTCAGCTCAAAATGTTTATTATGTTGGCTGTAAAACGGGTGAGAGAATCATGCGTGACGTCATCTGTTCTGAGGAGAGGAGGGTGCCTCCCAATCAGACTCGGGGTGGGTAACGTCATCTGTGTCTTTTTTACATCACTCGTTTCCGCTCACTTGCAATCATCGGATACCCCACATATAGCACCTTTTTGGGATGCTCTCACTAAACTCTTCCAGTTTGAAGAAGAAAATGGGATAGCCGGAATTGAGCGTTGAGATGTTTTCTACTTATCCAACATCATCCATTCATCAATTGACTTTTTGTTCAATATAGTCATTATTTTGGCTCTACACAGGCTCTAAAGGAGATTAATAATGAATGAAGGGGGTGATTATGGAACATAACATTATTATGAGGAACCTGGATTTTCATAATAATCTGTTTGTTCCAATTTTTATGTCCATTGCATCCACTCGGACCAACACTATTGTAAGCTACCTACCCAGTTTGTAATCAGGTATCTACTCCGTCGTTCATATCAAATGAGTTCGTCCAGAAATAGTTTTAGTGGTTGAAGGGTATGCCCGGGTACGTACCTGTTATGTAGTTATACGACCTCAATAAAAGGCGTCAAACCACTTAGACATTTAGGTCCGGGGTGGTTTGACTAATGGATGAGCACTCCTGGGTGCTATCATTGATCACGGTGGAACCGATTAGCAACTTACAATTAATATGAAGTATTGAGCAGTTCGAAGGTGCGATTCATCAAGTGTGAACAAATTTAGTCATGTTTCCGAAATGTTACAGGGGCAGACCATCCAGCGACTCAAAGAGGGTCCGTACTGCTGAAAAACTTCTCCCTCAGGTCTTGGTATTAGTTGAAAATACGGGGAGACCAGAGCTTGGTGTTGGTGGTATTCATCTAAATGTAAATTCTCCTTCCGATAGCTTTCGTGTGCCCCCCGACATGTGTTCGCTACCGGAGTTTCTAATTACCTCACCTTCAACAAACCAACCAAGAAGAGGAAGAGTTTTTGTGTCAAATTTCACTAAAAAAATACGATCTACAAGAATGCCCCTCCCCTACTCAAAAACGCCACTATGTCTTTAGATTTTAATAATTATGCATGCTTTTCTTGAAAACACGAGTTGATTCTCACATGCATGCCCGGTAACACGGTATTTACGATTATTGTTGCTTCCTCGTAACGCCCCTGCGCCACCGCCCCAGAAGATTAATAACCCGCTCTCATTAATGTCCAATTAATATGCGATAAACCAAACCAATGAGACAAAGAAGTACCCCTTTTCCCATTATTTTATAAATAACCGTTCAACGCATCTCGGGAGCCCAACCACTGTTTTTTGATGTGAGACGGATAAAGTGGCTATTTTTATGAAAATTAAAATGTCCGGCAATAACAATAACACGCAGATAAGGGGCGAAAATTTGCTTTTAAATTGGTGACTCGCGTCAGTGCGCAATTACTATGTTTCTTGAACGACTAGATGAGGTTTGACGGGAAACAAGTTTCTCATGTGTGAACGGAGTAGAGTTTTGGGAGTCGCGGTTACATGGGACGTTTTTATGTAAATCCCGAGGCTATAACCGTGGAAGCGTTATAGGCGAGATTACTATCAGGTCGTCTTTGTTGGGATTTTTTCAACAATCTCCAATCATTTTATCTGAGAAGTATAATCAAAAAGGAGCCCTTTCTGCAGTTACCTGAATGGCAGAAAAATACGAATAGGATCCTTTTTCCTTGGTAAACAAGGGTTATTTTGGGTAGAGGCTTCCAGATTTCATTTAAGAATTTCGTGACTCCGTGGTCTCATCCTTTATATTTATGTACGTAGGTATAGGATAGGATCCTTTATAAAGTATTTCCATCATGCGCACTCTGACGTTGTCCATATAATGTTTGAAAATAAATCTTACAAGTCCGATAGGTACCTATAATATTCCGAGTAATTAGTACTAGAAAGTGCGACAAATTTTTACTTCAGGGCTACCTATTTGGAACTGAAACCTTGGATTCTAAAAAAAATTTACTCTCAACAAAATATGATATTATACTATTAAATTCTGCTTCGAATGAATACCAATAACTTTGAAATCCGGCTATTATCGCACAAAATCTAGAGGTTGTGAGTGCAGAGAAATAGAAGAACCCTACTACAGTAATTTGTTGCTTATCTCAAATTTTACTCCTAACATTTCCTGTGATTATTCGGGTCAATATAGCTAGAAGTGCCTGCCATTAAAAATGGTCCGAAAAAACTATCACGATTTTTAGCGAAAAATTTCGTGGTAAACGACGGTAGGTACATTCTTTTGATGTCAGCCGTCATTAGTCCTAATCTCGATTTAAAACAAACTAGATTGAAAAAAAACCTATACTTTGAAGATGAGTACTCAGTTGGGAAATTCATTCACGCCTGACACTTATGAACTGTTTTCCTTTCATTCGAACGTAATTGGGTCAATAGTTAGTCAAACAAACCGATTCCGTGTTTTGATTTCGCAACTCAACAACAATAAACATTGCAGGTCTGTCGCTCATTGTTTGAGAGAGGATTGTTGTTCGCCCGTGTCGGGTTGCAAAATAGCTTCCTGTTTGACAGGGGTTGTGATGTCACGAGTTGCCTTGTCCGTTTATGGAGTAATAACAAAGCTGTCGCCTGTTTGGTTGCCTTGTTGTCGACGTGCGTTTTTCCTAATTTGGCGAGTTCTCAGTTGTAAGGGACGAATCCTAGCCTAATTCTCGAGCGTTGTTCGTCCTTGGGAAGGTAGATGGATGAGCAGAGAAGTTTTACCGATATATGGCTTCCCAGAGCATCTCGAGTGGTAAAAGCTATTAGAACGTGCGACGTTTCAAGTCAACTGTGGTACTTTTAATGAAAATTAAAGCCCAGTAATTGAAGTCAACATCGATCTGAGAAACTAATCCGTACACTAGTCATGTAAGAGACCAGCCCTTGCTTACCCGATACTCTTTCAAATGGAGTCTTGTAGAGGCACCAAATTATACATGTAAAATTGAGTAATTTATCAATCTATGATAGATAAGTCCTGTTTTATCACTTCACCAGTGAGAATTATCACACTAACGAAATATTCGGGAGCAGTTAATCTCCATTAACTTCGGTGCTTATACAGAAAAAAGTTGAAACCCTTATTTATTAACGAGGCGAGGATAATTTTGGGGAGTGTATCTCTCGAAGAGGGGGAAGGAAGCTGCGAAATGGGATTCTTATTAAGGTTTTACGTAGTAAGAAAAAAAAATTAAGTGGGATTGAGGGGAGTGCGGCACCACCCTTCGCCGTTAAATTCGGGGAGTTTATCACTTGATGTCACGGGATGGAGGGATGAAAAAGTGGCTGATGAATATTAACCCGCCAGATGTCGAAAGGGAAGCGAGGAGGTAAAGGTGACAGATTGGAGAGCAGTAGATACTTTTAAGGGTGGTTGGAGCACTACTGGGAATCTCTTTAAGGTCAACGAGGGTTAGGAGGATAGCTTCGAGGTAAGAATGTGAATTTGGTTCACTGTAATAGAAATATTCAATGATGAATTCTAAGACAAATAACTGTAGGTATTTTTGCCTACAAACAAAAACAGAACCATCAAGATAAATTTGGCCGAACGAAGTTATACCTACACCCTAAATTTCCTGTTGAAGTGCTTAGGAATTTTAAAAATAATAAACTAATAAAAAACCGTACAGCATCAGAGTACATTCCCGAAAGTATACCAAATCGTCGTCGTGAATCGAATCGTAGTTTTGTATATGATATTGAAAGATAAATTATGGAATGAAAATAGTCAAAACCTAGACAAGATTGTCAAGATGGCGACGGCCATTTCGGGAGTTGATCCGTAGATACAAGTATTAACCTCCCGAAGGAAGAGTTAAATAGATCCTAGATCGACGCAAGGTGATCCTGCACAAAGGGTTGTCATTGTAACGGCCTGACCCAGGGTTACAAGGATAAACTCATCACTGTGATGAAACTGGCACTAAACGCATTCGCTGCCAATGCAGGACCATTCTCTGGGCCTTGAGGGCTAATGTGGTGCTCAGACCAAGCTCTTATTTTGCCATTTCAGCATAATTTATTTGCTAGTAAGTTATTTTTCAGAAGTTAGCAGTGGTGTACTACCCGGGGCATCGAAATTTTTTACTTCTAGAGGTCTTTAAACCACATACAGTAAGAAGAACTTCTTTATTTGGGCACTGAAGGCCAAAAGTTAGCCTAGGGCAAAAGATATTGGTTTTGGGGGTTGGCAAGGAACTTGTTTTCTGATACGGCATTCAAAGCACCGTGTAAGGCTCAGTTCACATGGACGTGCAAAACGCGTAATTGAATTTGATCGGCTGATGAGATTGACGCTCTTTACACGATAACGACTCTTGAATCAGGCTGTCCGCGTTCATAAAAATCTTGATATCATTATACGAGTTGTACGCTTAGCAGATCTCCCTGATGGGTTTTGATAGGCCGAGGGGGTGATAACTTATCATATATCAGTGATAAGTTATATCATGAATCTTCAATAAGTTTTTAGCGTGGGACATGCTTTAGCCTTGAGCTAACTACCCGAAAACGTTACAAAATTGTGTCACAGAAATGCAACCCAACTGTCACCACCTGAATATCACCACCTAACTGTCACCACCTAACTGTCACCACTAAACTTTCACTACCTAACTGTCACCACCAAACTGTCACCACCTAACTGTCACCACCTAACTGTCACAAAAAGAGTGGCTAAAGCATGTTCTATGTTTCTTGAATTTTAGCCATAGGCTCTCCCGGTGCAGGGGCTGGCTTGAGTTTTTTTAATCTTAAATTTATCTAATCAATACGCGTTTCACGTCGTTAGTGCATGGAAGTCCCTTCTAATATATCGGTAGTGTTGCTCATGTCAACGGTTCGGCGCGTTTGCGCTCTTTAGGCGAACCTATAGACGTCGAACGTTCTTAACGCGTTTAGCGCTTCCATGTGATCCTTAAACGTAAATTTGATCAATGAACTTGTGAATCAAAAAGTACTTACCAGTGGCGAATAGAAGGCGGAGCTGTCTATACTGGGATAAGGGTTCTGGTCTGTGGAAGGATAGTGGGCGGAATATACAGGAGGACGGGGGTAGGAGGAGAGCGCTAGCCGTGCCGTCGTGTCGTACTGACATGAGCAGACGGTCTGTCCGCTGACGGGGTCCGCCAGAACGGGGCGGCCGCCCTCACAGCAAGGACTGTTGGGCGAGGGGGATACACCGCCTCCGGTGCTGCCCCCAGGCGAGACTGCCACCTGGAACAACAGACAAAGGAATTGGATTAGGCGCGAATGCAGTGTTTAAGTGCGAATACAACTAAGTGGAAGGTCCTGGTGCAGGGTGTTCCCTCTGGAACATGTGTTCCTTCCAGCAGAGAATCTGGCGGTGAAACCACCGCAACATGCAACATCCTTGTTTCTGGTTATGTCTAATGGATCAAATTACTAGCATCGATCGTACGTGTATAATCCCTAATGGCAAAACTATTAATAGCTCTTAGTTTTCGCTATAAAGTATTACATGTCAAAGCCCAGATAACAACCTTCACGATGATGTACGAAAATTTAGTACATTTTTGATTCCGAATATTACATCCATATTTATGTAAGAATGAAAAGTTTTAGCAAATTTTAGAAGAAAATACAGCTATTGCAATGGCTTCAAAATTTCAACAATTTCCCCCCATAGAGCTCCGTTTCAGACCAATGTAAAACGATTCCTCGAGGTCAACTTTTTTTCATTATGTATAGGTAAGTTTGTATCACTCCAGACGATACCTGATCCTGAAATCGATCCGAAAAAATCCCCCAAAAAAATTTTGAACCATATTAAAATAACTCCAAGCGGTCGAATTTTTACCAAATTATGGGTAAACAACGAGTTTTTAGACGTTTTTGGTGTAAATTGCCATCTAAAATATAGGCACATATTATGGTACATTCGGAATTTGCGCAAAAGAGAAATCCGTGATTTCTTGTAAAACTTAACATGAATCACAATTGACCTAAAAAGGTTGCATGCGTCTAATAAAGAAAAAAAAGAATCACAATTACGTTTCTAATTCAATACCCGACAGATGCTAAAAACACGATAGTTAATAAATCACTTTTGGTAATAATAATGTATTTGCAATTTACTGGAAACAAGAAAAACGGGAATATTGGAACTGAATCATGATCTTGTAGCCAGGAACCGATCAGAAACAGGATAATGGACTAATCACTTCTTCAGTATGTAGGCATTAATTTATATAATTCAAATACCATCCAATTAACCGAGTTTTCCGATTAACCGAGTCAACCTCCGCCCCGCCCAGCACCTCGGTTAATCGAGTTTCTACTGTTCTCGTATGTAGCCACAGGAATTTAAATCTGTCCGGTCTTATAAATCCGTTCGTTTCCACGACACGGGTTGGACCATACCATGGAAATGATTTGGTAAGAGCAATAGACGACATTCGACCACTTCCACATACACACATGTTATCTAACAAATCGAACTCGATAGTGATGAACAGAACAAAATTCAGCCAAATTATTTAAATACAAAATGCTATCAGTCTCTATAAGAACTGATAAAATGTAAGGATGTAGGACTGATGTAGTTTTGTTACCATTTTGCTCTTTGACGATCTGCTACGTTAAATGATATAGTTATAGATTACTAGAAAGAACTCCAACATTATCCATAGGTAGTGAATCCATTGAATACGGCACGTCATACGATTTGGAAGACGTTTGCGGAATTCTGCCTACCTTCGTCAATATTAGATACTCACTGGAATTCGCCAAAACGTACCTAATCAAATCTATAAACCAACCACTTGTTCAAGTATAGACATTACAATTTTTTTTTTTTTTTTTTTTTTTTTTTTTTTTTTTTTCATTTTGAGAATTCCCATTCTCTCTACTCCACTTTGGCGGGCCTAAATTACTGTCCAATAATAATCAGTTAGATCGTAAAATGGAGAACTACGGATCCCAGAAGACCAACCTCCTGTCCTATACAATATACATATCCAATCCTATACATTTCGTCCGACCTGTCAAAACGTGATACTTACCTGAGTATTAAGGTTCACTAACTAGATAAATTTGATATGGAAAGATGCAGAAGAAAAGTTGATCACTAACGAAAGTTAAAATATTGCAGTAAAATGGTGATCGTACAATTCGTTCGCACTGAATGTACCTATTGTGAAAGATGTTATATCTAATTATTATATTGAAAACAAGCTATTATTACCAGGTCCGTGAAGTCTTCCCAGAAATCAAATATATCCCATGTGTCCATCGCGCTGCTTCTGCACTTCTATATGTGCATCTGATGAGTACCGAACTCCTAGTTAGATTTATATGAATTCCTCCTACGAGTGCACACATCCTTATCTTACCGAGTTTCATAGGCTATCTTTTATTTTTCAACACCGAACGTCCTACTACGGTTAAATGTATTCCCTTTGAATTTTCCCGACAGTGCTTGTAGATCTGTGATAGGGAGCAATGATAACAGAGTGGGAAGCGTGTAAAGAAATACCGTTGCCGCCCGTTCAAAATTACTCCTTACGTAGTGAATAAGGTTGCAGCAAGTAAATATTATTGCATCAACCCAAAGACCTTGACTTTTGAACGGTTGTACCTTTATAGACAGAGCACTTCATTCAAAAGGATATTACTTAGATGCATTACCTATTGAAAGAGTTGATTTTATGAGTCAATAGCTACTCGCTTTGCTATTTTGCTGAACTATCGATACCTTTGATTCAAACTGAGAAAAGTCGGGAACTGTTGCTGTGGAAATATCAACCTTAGAAAGTTGGGGAGAGAAGGACTTCCCTAATCAACGCTCTTAATGTTTAAATAGCCTTAAAGGGCTTTTTGAAGGGTCGGTAAGGAAGGGAGACGTTGACTTTGAGATATAGATTTCTCATCCAATTTACCAACAGGGGAGTTCCTGGGGGCGGTAAACCCTTGAAGGGCGAGATTGCAGAGGCGGTTGGGGACGGCATTTCAGCTTCTTCAGTGGAGGGCGCACTTTCAAACAAAACAATTACTTTATTAGGACCTCTCTCAAGCCCACTCGACTGTCAAGGGCCCTCCAACGAACCATTCTTGAAAACCTGAAGGGCCGGTAGGGTTTTTCCTTGCTTTAACAATGATGATTTGCCTTTCAATATATTTTTAAAATGTATAAGCATTGGATACAGCCATGATTTGTTTAGTACACTATTTCCATTGTGTAACGTAATGTTAAATGTACTTAGTGTTCATTATTTATTCATTTGGTGAACATACATTCATTTATTAGGTTTACCTACTAGTACCTAAATTCCATACAGTGCACATTTCACAGAAGGTATACCTACACAATTTGAATGGAACTCAATATCTTCACTCTATATTTACCCTCTAGTAACAGGGTCCATTAACGGTATAAGAGTATGATAATTATAGTCTACTCAACGTCTTGTTGACTGATGCTCAAAAGATAGCGCCCAACCTACCAACATCAACAAATTTCGTACTTTACTCGGAGACAGGAAAGAACACGAAATAGGCTTTTGCAATCGGCTTATAGGACATACCGATTTTCGATAGACTCAACTGAATTTAAATTCTTAGCCAGGTTTACTGTAGTGAGATGAATATACAGCTTTCGCATACAAATTTGAAAACGATATTCGAGAGGCCTGTGAAAACCACTGAATCTTCCCGTTACGTGCTTGAAAAGTTTCGAGACTATGGAGGTCATTTTCGAGCAAGTTGATCATAGCGAAAGTATGTATGCCTATCACAGTTGTTTTGTCTTTATATTATTTTCTGTAACATGTACCTATTTGAAAGATGTCCTGAACAATGTGTTTCGACAAATACCTACATATTCAATTTTTTTTTTTTTTTTTCAATATTCCATGCCGAATTACAAAACAGTGATTTCAGAGAATCATCGAAATATAATACATTATTTTATGGAGAATAAAAACATTCTCATTTCATGAATACAGAAATTAATTTACTAGGTAGAATGTGAAAAAAGTATCCCTGATGGCGCTCAGCTTATCAGAAGGACCCAATAGTTACGAATCAATAGAAGGGAATCAATTATGAGTACAACTAAGAGGCAATAGTTTAATAATAACCATAACCGAAATACTTACCTCATCATTTATAGCTTCCAAGTTATTGATCTACAAACTGAGTAACCAAGAAAACTGCTTCACGAGGTGGCGCGCGTGACTGACAAAAGAACGAACTACACAACAAATGACACGTAGCGAGTGGGACAGTCAATGAAGGAAAAATCACGCGAGACGTAATCATTGTAATTATTTTCTATGGGTAATCAATCACGGATGTGAAACTCAGTAATTGTCTAGATATCAGAGGGAGCGTTAATTTTTAATGCTGCGGAACCCATCGACTAATATTTGAAAGCAACTGTGAGGCCGATTTTCAGCTCCTCTGTGGACGATAGACCTCATTTCAGCACATTCATAAGAACCAGGTCTCCAGTTAATAAATAAGCAATAACACTGGAAAATCAAATTCTAAATTTCCAAAACTGATGGGGCATCTCCAATTTAATCTGCCAAACGGCGGCTATCAATAATTATACGAGAAACTGATGAATTGGCATTCGGGAACAAAGAGTAAGTGTAAGAAACGGTTACGAATTGATAGCCACCTATACATAGGTATATACTCCTTATTTCCTGGAGTAATGTCAAGAGGTCGACTTTATAACTGAAAGGGCTTCAATTTACTTTTTCATTGACTAAAATGAAAAAAAAACATTGTACGTAATGTGTTAATGTTTAGGTTCAATATTATATCAATTTTGAGCATAATGGGTCCATTAAACTGTGAGAAATTGATATTTGGAAGATTTTTAGCTTCTGCGCATGCGCAGTGGCTATTGATCATATCACGATATAATTCATAAGAGATTAAAAAAAAATAACCCCGACATAATTCTTAGGGTCAGTCCGTTGAACAGAGTCGTCCACATGACACATCGAATTGAGAGAACTTCCTCCTTTTTTGCAGTCGGTCAAAAATGATGAGGGAAAGTTCTATGAGGAATTTTTTGTTGCAGATAAATCAGAAGTAGAATCAACCTATTATAGCAACAGTATACCTACTTGTTCGCTCCTACGATAATGAGCTTTCGATGGCGAACATCGAGCCGGGCCAATAATATGTCCAAATTTGTTCTTGATCGATTCCAAAATTCATTGAATTAGATAATATCAAGGAGAAACAAGAAGAGTATAAAATAATATTCGAAGCATTTGCTAATGGAAGAAAGAACCAAGCGGTGGAGAGTAACGGAGAAAGTTCACAAAAAATTGAAGAAAAAGAAATATTTACACGCTCCCTCGATAATGACCCTCTTATTACTTTTGATTATTCACTTTCATTTATAAAAAAAATTATAGGCGCTTTATCAGTCGTGAAAGCTTTATTCTTAGAAAGAAACTTATAATGAGGTTCATCAGTTATATCATGTTTTATCAGTTATCGTTCATACATATTATCATAAATCATATCACCGTCTAAATTAACATAATATTTTATCACCTCATTTGTCTAAAAAATGTGATAATAAGTGTTTATTGGAAAATGAATATTTATTTTTAATGAGCAAGCCTTCTCCCCCATGAACAGGACAGGTAATAATATTATAATATTCTGAAAAGTTATATAATATTAATTTATTTCATGATTGAATTATGATTCACACGAATGAATAGGCAGAAACACGGCCACGAATCGCCAAATTTGAGAAGAAATTAAGTTCAACGACAAGCTCACGTCAATCTTTACATGAAAGAAATCACTGAGTTTTACTGCTGTTTCAATGCTTTCCTTACCCGTATAAGACCCACAGAGTGCTATTAACCAGTTTCCAGTGAAGAACGCCCTTCCGCTAGTATTTTGCTGGGTATCAGGTGAATACGACCGTATTCCAAATGATTCACACGAATTCCATCAAAATAATTTGTATTTATTTTGCAGGAATATCAAAAAAGTGATAAAACGACGTTTACTCAATTATTTTTCCTTGTACTCCCCACTGGTTGAGCTAAGTAGATACATAATTAAATGGGATAATATTAGATAACATTATATATAATATAATGGATAATATTAGTAACAGTACGACAGACCAAAACCAAACAAATGAGCTCATTTTTGCTAGTGGTAAAGTAGGAAATGTAGGTAATGGTGTTCCGATTCAACATCGAAGATAGGTACATTATATATTTTATTTGGTTATTAATTTATTCTAATAATACAATATGATGATTTGATTTGATTTTTCACCCGTGTTCATTAACACAAGAGAGTAACTAAAATAAAAAAAAGAGAAAGTAACAAAAATATTTTTTTTGTTCAACACAAAATGAAATAGTAGGAGTGGAAATTGAAACGAATCGTACCACAAATGAAGCGGGAAAGGAATTATACCGCGATGATAATATTTTGTGAGAGTCATAACATAATTCAGTAATATGTTTATTTCAGATCCAGATGTTGTTAAAACTTTACCATAATGTTAACAAAGGTACATAACTAGATAGGTAATCAGCTGAAAATGTATACAATCTGAACGGTAAGATACTAAACTAGGTTTTTTAATACGAGACATACAGGAATGGTTTCGTGAGCGAAGTGGATGAGCGAATTTTCGAAGAATAATTTTAACCGATTTGGTGGGTGATTCTTGTTAAGAAATTTTACGCTGATTCTGAATATACCATATTTATGTTCCTATTTTTAAGATGGTTATTTACACCGAAAAACCTTTTAAAAAAAACAGTTTTTTAACGATTTTTATCACTAAATTTTTTTAAATTTGACCCCCTGGAGTACTACAAAAATTCTAGCCAACGAACTCATCCTTTCTTTTGATATTATTCACATTTTAAATTTTTTGTTAGTGTTAAATTTCAGGAATCGTTTTGGAATGGTCTGAATTGATTTATATGAAGAACATTTTCAAACATTTGAATTATTAAAATTTTGAAGCCATTGCGATACCTTCATTTTCTTCGAAAATTCGCTAAAAGTAACATGGGTTCCAAATATTACAGAACAAATTAATATTTCAAGTGACGTGAATGACTTGAGAGTAGTTCTAATGGCACGATTATCTCGGCGGAAAAGGAATTCACACCAATTCCTTCTCGATGCTCACTTCCGTAACCAGTTTCCAAAAACAAACAGCTGAGGCGACGCGACGCGGCCCCGACCCCAATAAACAAAGTGCTTAGTAAATCAAAAGCTGCGACCGGCGAGTGATGTAACAGCTTTTTCCGTATTTTTTTTATTTCTTCTCAATCGTCTGGAGAGCTGTTGTTGATAATTTCGTTCGAGAGACAACGAAAAGACAAGGATTTCTCGAATGATTTGAAAGGAAAAATGTTCATGGGACTTTCGGTCATCTAAAGGCATTCTATATTTAGATTAAATTAAAAGTATGATGTGTCTTTGTACATTGCTTTATTTGGTCAAATTATACATAGGTACCATTATTGAAGATTATTGGAACCATTGTCTTAATTTTTCTCTGTCTCCATTTTTTTGACATCCAGAATACGAAAATTAATCTCAGTGGAGGAGTCTTTGGACTAGGTATTTTAACTTGGATTATATGGGCAATTTCGGCTTTCCAAAATTTAAGCCCGAGGAGTTTTAGAGGGATGGAAAACGGAGTTAAAGAACGTAATTCTTCACTGATTTAGGGACCTATTTTCCGAGATCAAAACTGTATTGTTTTATTAAAATTAAAATAACCCTGGGTTTCCTAACCCCGTTCTGAAATTGTACGATGTTATTTTTGAAGTTTTATTCATCTTCAAGTTTCACCTGGTTTGTTGGGTTTGTCCATTTTCTGTAGGTTTTGGGAGGTTCTGAGGGGTGAAGTAAAATGGCAATTCTCGGTATTCACTGGTTTCATTAACCAAGCGCTAGCAAGTAGGACGATTGGTTAATAAAACCAGTAAATACCGAGAAGTGCCGATGTAATTTTCAATTCATTATTCTACACACATACGATTTTGCATGACAACTCCTAGAAAACGAGTACCAACATACCTAACTAATTAGCTAACATTTCAAGGACTTTGGTAAGTATCGTTAAGAATTTTTCTGGATATCAATTAAACGGGTGACAGGTTTTCGGTGTAAATACATTCCAACCCATAATAATTGAGGTTATTGACCCCTTGAATCCTGGTTTGTTTTGTTGGCGTTGGCAGGTGACTCGATTTTAATGACCGATCAATCAGAAGAAAGTGTACGTCCTTAAGAGTTATTTGGAGTAACAACTTTGACGTCTGTCGATTCATGAAATCTACACTGGGGGAACCATAATGTTCCAAATCGCTAACGGGATGTTTTGACGATATTCGACGGATGAAACGATCGGATTTCGACAAATTTCCACCTATTAGAGAGGAAAATGATATGGAAATATTTGGGATCAATTTACGTAAAGGACCAATTCATCAAATCTCCATCAGCCGCCAGGGAACCTCTGAAATGATGTAGATATGGGATTCCATTGAAGTTGAACCAGAAACAAGGTAATGGCTGAGAAGATAATTATATCGAGTTAGATAGGAAATCCAATAAGCACGTGCTTGGATGCCTCAGTTTTCGAAAACATCTTGTTCCGATTTGCAAAGCCGATCATTACGAGTAAGCGCCAGATTGTAGAAAAACTCAGCCTGGAGTCACCATCTTGGTGCATAAGTCGAGGTCCGGCCAGAGGTTCTAATTATATTAGAACACAAGTTCAACAAGCTTGAATTAGCTCAGAAACAGTTAGTCGAGATATTTTCCTCTAACAACAAGGCACTGTACCTACTTGTAACACGGCAGTAACTTCATTTTTGACTGAAGTGACTGCAGACAGAAGCCCATCAAACAGTACAGTTGATACTGTTGAACATATTATTCTCTCCATTCATACGAAATTGAAAATTCTTCCTGAGATTATTAGCAAACCTAATTGGACATTTTCCAAACCAATTACGACAGTAAAAATATTTCGAGCTGAATTAGACCATGGAAATAGGAAGATCTACCTATATGGAGCTTCTTCATACTTCCATGGATATCAAGTAATATCCACCCACATTTCTATGAGTATCACGGTGGTAAGGGCTCACTACAGAGTCCAAAGGGTCAAAGGGCGTCCTTGATCAGGGGTAGGTACTTTTTGTCGAATAGGTATGTGATGGCTAATTTTTTCTTAAATGCCTACTCGCGATCGAAAGATAATATTCGGTACTTTACTCATATTTGGAGTACTTTACTACATATCAGATTCATAGCTTTAGGGCATTTTATATTGACTTCTATCATAAGTGGGTAGGTAGGTACTGATATGGTACTGGTATCGATACTTCGGTGATATCGCAACGTCCCAACTCAGCTTCAAATGGGGCAATCTCAGCGAGCAGGGTTTGCAAGTATAATAATAGGGCGGGAGTTATAGACGGTCCTCGAGTTTCAAGGAGACCTTGAGATGGTCTTCGAGGATTCCTCCAAATTTTCCAAATTTCGAGGAGACCATTTCAAGGTTTACTTAAACTCGAGGACCGCCCATAAATCCCGCCCTAAATGTAGCCACTACTTCATTAGCAACGCGAGCTTATCAGCAGCGGTTAATGAAAAGATTGGGTACTAAGGTTCAAACTTTGAGCTTCATTAGTGACAATGGTTTTTTTTTAGTACCGATTGCTAGCATTCAAATAGTCATTAGCAACGTGTCGTCATTGTCAGCATACGGGCATTTTATCTAACGTTCAGCTTCAAGTGAGAACAGAATCACGGGAGGCTACCTCAGCGAGTAGGTCTTTGCTGATGAAGGCTATCTTTCAAATTTATCTTTGCCAGTATATTTTTATATTATGTTGACCACTACTTCCTCAGACCTTCTACACATAAACTATTTCGCTCCTCTATTTGCCAAACGCTTCTAAACCTCAAAGAAGGATCATTCCTTCAATGGTCATACCAACATCGGGAGCCAACGGGGAAAAAAGAAGTCAAATCGAACGTTTCCAGAGTGACAAGATCGGTTCGAATATGGCCGGGAAGTCCTCGTGAGAGACAACCGTTTCTTGTCAAATAGGGGAACAAGTATACTCTGGTTTTGCCGTGGCTTTTTTCATTTTATAAATTAAATATAAGTTACACGTGTCATTTTGAATTGGAAGGCTAAACTAAGAAGACCGTAAACGGTGAGGGATTTCCTTAGCATGAAAATACTGAACTTGAAGTTGTCTTATACTCGAGCGCTCTTCATATGGCACGCCCTAAAATGGTAGCATGGTATGGTAGGATAACAAGTAGACACATGCTTAATATTGTTTAAATATTTTTTTGGACAAAATAGGTCAATCTAATTTTTTTGAATCACCTATAATAAATGTACCATACTTGAAGGTGCCAAAATTGACTCAGAGGTGAGTGATTGAACATTCATGAATGAAGAACTATGAAAATAACGCGTGTTGTAATAAGCAGTAAATACAGAGGGTAGGATTGTATGCTAATGAGAAGCGATTTTTCATCGTTATTTAATTAGCCACGAACCAGGAGGCAAAACTCTGAGAAAACTGATACTCGCCCTGAGGCCACTCTGTAACGACAGGGCCTTCCGCCCGCCCAAGTATAGTTTTTAGAAACGCCTAGTTCCGTTTTTCCGAAGCAGCCAAGGGGATC
Organism: Lygus lineolaris; assembly: GCA_030264115.1. NCBI lineage: Eukaryota > Metazoa > Arthropoda > Insecta > Hemiptera > Miridae > Lygus > Lygus lineolaris. Next base: position 15,576,441 of record JAEMON010000015.1, on the reverse strand, counting down.
GTGAGATGGAAATATTCGTCCGTAGACGATCTGTGTTTTTTAATAGTTCATTATCCTATACGATGCGGCTATAATAATCAAAACTCCGGGGGAAACATTGTGGAGATCTAATCTTAACTAGAACCATCACCGTTATGGAGGTGTTTTCCCGAAAAACGAGCTCCACTAAGAGATTGAAGACTATTTAGTTTGGTGACTGATAACTTCTATAATATAAATGTGGTAATACTGTTAATAGGTATACTCTATTGTTTGCATATGGTTATCCCTAGATGAAGCTACCGAAGGTATCGACGTATCTTCGAATTGAAACAGGTAAAAAGTTGAAATGAAAAATTTCGAAATTGAAGTAAACATTTTCCAAATAGATTTAAACATTAAAAAGAAAACTGCGAAAAATCTAGACAAATACTAGGTACATTCCTTCCAAAACTGATTATTCGACGAATTCTGAATGTTGGTTTTAAGTATGTTTGAATACTTGAACAAATTATACTTTTCTGTCCATCCGACTGTCTATTATAAATATATGTTCAAGACACACTATTATCTACATCTTCTTCTTCCGACCATGACATTCTGACCTACATCTAAAACGAACGATTTCTCCCATAAATCGTTCCAACAGCGGCATTTGATCAACTTTAATTGAACGCATCGAAAACGAGGATAAACAAAACTGATAGGTAGGTATAACTTTCATCGGTGGATTATTTTTCAAACGAATTTCCAACATTTTCGAAAATCGTGGTAGAAAAAAAAATGCCGAAGTTATAATTTCTTATATTAACATATAACTCGTATATTAATGAGCGTTTTCCCCTGTCGTCACCTACCGAACTACTTGAGACTCAACACTGTAATTTTACTATCGAAAATAGTCAAGATTAGCATAGTAAATTGGAGCTAAGCTATCTGTCTAATTCCACACTTATGTCATTATAAACAAGTTAGGTACGGGGACGACGGGTTACTGGTTGATTCAACTTGGGTGGGTCGAGTGGTCATAAAAAATGTCCCTTTCGACATAATGACTGGTATTTACGCATTGTCCACACACCAGTTAGGATTCATATCGGAGGTATTTTTTTTTTCTATAAATGGATTCTTGTTGTGTAGTATTCCATCTTCGGAATAGTTTGCAGCAGCCCTCCATTCATCCCCATTTTGCACATACTTTTGGTTGGCTCTTTGTCGGTTATTTTCATCTAAAGATGTAAGTGTGAAACCTGGTTATTACTGTTATTAGGTCAGCATCGATGAGTAGAACCAGAGTTGTTTTCGAGACAACAAGTAGAAAGAAGGTAGGTATTGAGTGTCATAGTGGAGGGAATGAAATTGGGAGTAGAACCAAATTTATCTAGCGACTCAACATAATTATTTCATATGTGCATTATATACAGAAAGGTGCGGTAGCTCCATCCAAAACACTCTAAAATAGATTTCCACTGAAAATTTCAAAATTAAAGCACCACTGTTATATGAATAACATTTCAAAACCTTTATTTTCATCGAAAAGCCTCTATCACAACGTGTTTATATAGAGTTTATTGAGTTTCAGCACTCCTGCTATTATATGAATATAAGCCGATTACCCGTGCGTTGCACGGTCCAACACGTCGGCCAACTCACTAAGCACGCGGTTGGTTGTCCACATCCCAAACGCTCGCTTCGCTAGCGTGACAGTGGGACAGAGCCCTTAGGTCGGATTGAAAATTATTCTTTTATAAAAACCTTCTCCGACACCAACGAACACAACTAAACAAGAATTATTCAATTTGGTGCACCCATTCTCACGTTATGGGGTGACAAATGGAAATAGGGATTCATTTTTATATACTCGTATTAAGAGGAACTGACCACATTCTACATAGATAAGATTTGTTGTAGTAACAAACTTTCAAAAATTGCCCTGAATTACAAGGGAATTTTTCGCAAGATTGGGTCCGACCAGGGTTTTCAATATTCCCTGATGTGATTTCCCGGTGTATCACTCTACGCCAATTTCAACAATTTTTTAACCGTTGTACTCTTTAATATACAATTTTTTGAATTATTTCCTTTATTCCTACTATTTTATAAATAGCTTAGTACAGTTCGTAACAATTAATAAGTTATTGTCAAACGAAAAAAAGGGGGATGGAGAGGAGGTGCAATCTTCTTCAAATAGCGTAAATGGAAAATAGAAGCACACTTTCGTGATTTTGCTCAATCTTCATGCCGGGGGAATTACGGTTTTACCGACATAGTGTACTGATTAATTTTGAATAAACTTTAAACATTTTATGGCTTTGATTTGTCATAAACAAAGATAAATAGGATGAATTGATTTCTCTCTTTCCATTTATAAATTATTCATAACAGTTAGTAAGTGGTTGGAAAACGAAAAAGGCCTTTTGTGGGCAGTGATGTTTACAATTATCATGAGACGGGTTTATGAGGGGTGGTGGGGGGAGGGGAAGCCAAATGTTGAGACATGATAAAAGACCGGTGTTTATGAACGAGAATGGCATGAGGGGACCCAACACTGACAGATATTTGACGTTGGTTTCACAAAGGCTTTTGACACAGTGGCACCCCCTCTGAACCTCAGGCCTCGGGTTCCCCAGGGCCTTCCCGCTCCTAATACACTCGAGGGAGGATGATGGATGAGGACCCAAAACCCCCCTTTCCATTTACGGTGTTGGAAGAGAGGGGACTCATACGAGACGACACATACGAGAGCACATACGATGGGACACATAAGACACACATACACTCTCGGCACAATACGACCCCCTATGCCGCAAACGCCCTTCCTCACCGCCCTTACTCACCAAAGCACTACGGCCCTTTAATTGATTCTTCCACCGAGCTATATCAAGCCGACAGACAGATTAGAAGGCTCATCCAGATCTCTGGTAGCCGAACCAGACCCTTCATTGTCCCAGCGGATTATAATACCTGAATTAAATTAAAGCTTTTCTCGGGGTCGGAGTGTCCGAGCTGAATGGAGGGTACGTACTTTCAGAAGTCTTGTATTAATTATCATTATTGTATATAACTACTTACCAGTAAAAAAAAAAGCATTTTTTGATTTTCATTTCCCCGTTCGGGTCTCCATCTATATAAGTCCTGAAAAAGTATGTCTGCAAAGACCCAATCGGCTGGCGGGGGTTCCGCCAGTAGTGTGAAACATGTCTCAGTCAATAATCGACCAATTTCAAATCTGTTT
>JAEMON010000015.1:15546857-15559105 GCA_030264115.1 Lygus lineolaris | reverse complement strand
TGTCGAAAAGTATCACTAAAGATGTTAGTCAATCGTGGACATAGATCTCAGTGAAAGCTTTCCAAAAAGGAGCGCAGCGTATGGGGTACCCCATGAGCGGAAAAGAGTCTTAAAATTATTAGTAGTGATGACGTCACAAACCGTCTCCTGGCTTTTGATAATTCTGACATCTCGTGCCTCTTTCCACCAATTTTCTGACCTAACCAGACTGAGTTTTGAAATGTAAATTAGCGCATGGTGTTTTTGATAGCGCTAAACCCTAATTTGAGGTCAAAAATGCATATTGTCGACCCTTGCGCACACCCTATTGATTTACGGTTGACATTTCATTTTTTGTGAGGCATGCAAATGTTTCATAAATGTAAAAATTACATAAAATATAGATCACAAAACTCTGATTAGTGGTGCCTCCATAGTGGTCAATGATACCACAAAGTTCTTATGAACTTACCTTAAATAAATCTTGAAACATCTTGTGAAATAATGAATTGAACTAGAAAGGGGTTGTTGGAGTCTCGTCGCATACAAAATGCTAATTGCTCGCGGGATTCGCAAATGCGAGCTTTTGAGATTATTCAAATGGAGACACTCTTCCCGTCGCTCGGTCCTAGCATCCCTGAATAACTCTCTCATTAACAGTGACGATTAAAACCCGGATTGCGGTGCTTAAGTGCCGTTAACATTCATAACCCACTATAAAACATGATTGCTCGTGTACATCAATAAATCTTCAGGTATTGAGGGATACCTTATACAGCTTTATTGCTCCCAAGAGACTGAGAAATGACCACACCAATGGGAATATTATCAAATTGATGTGATTATTATCAAAGGTCTAATCTTTTCTCCCAACAATCCCTGCTGGCTGAAAAAACGCGACACTCGCCGTACCTATTAGTTGATATTATGTACCTACTTAATTCTCTGACAGCAAATCAACAGATTTCTAGCGATCTCCTGTCCAGTTGACATAACAAACTTTAAGGTCGTGAAATGGTCGAATTCCGCATAATTTTAATATAGTGCTTATCAATTTTATTGAGTAATTTTTTAATTCTTCTCAAAGCAAGGCAATTGATTTTCAGATGCATAGTAGCTAGAAGGAAGTGTCCTTTGTTTTAAATTTATTTATAAAATTATTTTGTCAGCAAAATTACCAATTAACGTTGTAATGTAAGTGTGCATTTACAATTATATATACACTCTATCTTCAATATCGTCTATTCTTCAAACACTTGTTTCTTGCTTTTAGTTACGTCTACGTGTACTGAAGGTGCATTCCAATCAGAACTGGCTGCAATCACTTACGGCGTTTGGTAGCATTTTTGTGTAAATTTTCATTTTGATGAAAAAAGTTGTTTTACCAACAACAAAAACTGTTTAGGTCTATTTCAGGGATTAATTTATGGTACATCCTTAATCTGCGTGAAATTTCCTATGAGAGTATGGGAGATTCGGTACAGGATATTACGTACGCGAATTAATGATTTTCCCAACTTAGGGACACTATACCGCCAAAATACCGCCTCTTAGGTATCATACTATACATCAAAAGAGCTGGGAATGGATGGATTCGAATTTAATTTCCTACAACTTCATTATTGGATGAAATTGGTTTTTTAGGCTGTTCAAAAAACAACAGCTCAATATGAAAAATAATTCAAAAAACGTGTTGTTGGTGGTTCTTTGGATAATCGGAAGCCGAGTAAAATATCGTATAAAAATGTATGGGGAACAGAAATGTTGTGTTGTCCAAAAAAGTTCCATTTTGGAATCACTGGGTAACCTCACGTGATCACGTAACCTGAGTAATCTGAAAAATAAGTCAGAGACCAAAAAATACAATTATGGGTTTTTGTATCACAAATATTTGAAAATTCTGTAGCAGTGAAAAGGTAAGATCAACTCTGCTATAATGAACTTACTATTTACCTACCCAAGTATCCTCCAAGCAAACTACAGATCTGCAACTTGAGTAATGAGCTGAAAAATGTGCAAGCTTCCTGACGATTCCTTCCAAAAACCTTTTTCTTTTGTACTAAGTTTGCAGTACTGCTCGTTTCTATTTCCTCATTACCGCCGTATTGCTGCTTTTGTCTTTTGAGCATCTAGTTCTGTCTGGCTATTCAACAAACGCTCTTATTTATTTGTTTTTCAAAACTTCAGTTGAAGTGGGAATCTCTCGCAGATGTCATTTCAGAAGAGAAAAAACGGGAAATATAGGGAAACATTTCAGCTGATAAGCAGTTCGGCCTTCGCCTGAAGAATGCGCTGTGGGAGCTCATCACTTTAGTTGCTCATCTATAGTTATACTGAATAGTATTCCGTTAGATTTATTGAGAATCACCTCTTTGCAACAAAGGTCAGTTGTTACTCGACCGAAGACATGTTGTACTCGCTCAAACCGCTAATGGTTCTCGGATGATCGATGGTCACCCTTTAGCGCTCTCTGGTACCAACTGAAACATCTCTGGCCAAACACTATTTCTCTTAGACGACAAGATCGCCGGCAACCCATTTCTCGTATATCTCACTACTTCCCTCGTACATCCTGGGTAATACAAACCAATCCGAACACACTGCTTTATAGTAATGGCTACTTCAGTGGTAAAACGCACCATGAGGACATCGTTTCTTTTCTTTCGATATGACTCCGTAACGAAGTTGACACGGCGTAAAACGAAGTGTATTGAACTTCGCGAGCCCAGACCGCTAAATCAAACTAATGCTCCATGTTAATTACGCATGCGCACTGTTCGCATTGCTCGTTTTGTATTCATGATTTCTCTGTCGCTTCAACATAATTATGACATTACTACCGTGTCCTGGAGGAAGGTAGCACAATAAACAAAACAACATAAATATCAAAATATCGCGTGTAAGCGGATCCCGTACGGGGGAGGCCCGTTCTTTCAGGGAATGATGTATGCTCCCAGATTAAAATGGTAGAAAACGGACGTTCATCATGCGGTGGCGAGGGGGACTCCGTGGCTCTCATTTATTTATTGCATGATTTAGGTTCAAGAAGACATTCGAAGTGATTTAAGGGTGAGATAAACTCGGTTTTGAGAAACTGGCGCTCCAAGAGGAAATTCCAGAAGTTACGCGCAAGGGTTGTGGTATGATCCACGTATATTGTGTACGTGATGAATAATGAAATAGATTTAGATAATCTGATGCATGTTCCACATTAAAGAAATGCCTCTCCTCCGAATCTTTTGGGTTGCAGATAGTTGGTAGGTCATACCAAGCTGAGAGGACCAACTCCATGTGGAATCCACAATACCAAATTTGATCAACTTGGGTCCTGCAAAAATGAATATGATGAGAACGGAAATTGATTTTCACCTCCCAACAGTGATAACAAAACTGGGGGAGCAAAATGGTATGAACAATTTTTGTGGACGGAAATTAGATTGAGATTAAGTAGGTACGTTGTTTTTCTACGTAAAATTTGTCTACGTAAATTTGATTGTATTTTTGAATTTTTTAAATGAAAATTTTGACGAAATTAGGGAGGTTTTGTTAGAGGCGTGACCTCTCAGGAGCGTCTCAAATTCACCCTGAATACTTTGGAGTGATTCTTACAAGCAGGGCAATGGAATGACAACAGGATTCTCAGGTAGTTCAGCTACCAATAATTGAAGCGATTCCATTCATTATGTTATCATCTGTCTGACCTAACAAAATCTAATGTGCCTTAGTCTCATGTTCCGAAGAAATCTTTATCCGTTGAATAATCAATTTACGGCATTGGCGGCTCAGGTGAGTTCTAAGTTTTCAAAAAATAAGAATTTCAAACTTGGTGCAAACAAAATTATGGGGATAGTAGGAACAACCGCCAAACAATAAAGCTGCTTACGCTGTAACTAGAGTTAGATACCTACCAATTCCAGTGTCTGTAGTGAAGAGGTCATAGATTTGAGAAAATTCATTAATTCTTGTTTCCTCATATTAGTTTAGTAAATTCTTTTTTGTTCAAAATGAACCTTTGAAGTCACGTCTTAGATCAAGCTCACTCTAGCGTCTGTATGGAAAAAGAAATTCTACTATGCAACTCTCTGTTCCTCTATAACATATCAGTTATGTTGATATCCCTACAGTTCATAATGATCGTAACATGAGTTCTAATACAACCATGAAAAGGCCCTCAGAAAATAAATTATCAGATTAACAAAAAAAAATCTGTCTTATGATTTCAATTTTCAACATTAATATTATTATGTCTGAGGCTTGAAGAAAAATTGAGTACCTAACGAAACATTGCAACGTTTTCGGCACTTTAAATTTGAACCATGACTTATTCCTTTTTTATGTTCTCATGCTAAAAGACAGCTCCCAGATCAAATGAGTCGAAAATTGAGCTGCAAGATCAGCTGAGTCAAAAATTGAGCTCCCGAAATTTGAGCTCCTACATCCGCTGAATCAAAATATTGAGCTCCTACATCATCTGAGTCAAAAATTTAGCTCCCAGATCATCTCTACACCACAACTCAACATTCAAGGGGAGACAGGAGATGAGATATTTGGCTGAGTATCAAGTTTCAGTGCTTTTGATGTCGGTACTAATTGAAAATAGGTTTTGATTAACCATTTTGACAGACTTCCTAGAACATTTTGAAGATGTCTTATAAATGGACCTTTTTTTTTGTTCACTCCCTCTATGGTGCTATAAACTATAAACTTGAACCCCATTTCTTTAATGGTATGATGCCATAATACATAAATTATATATTTATATTCCAAAAGGAAGAAATTGATTTTTGTTTTAAATTAGGTAGGTGCAGGTTAGGCTGTTCCGAAGTTACATACCTAACAAGCCGCCTCTGATGGTCGAATATGTTCTACTGGCAAATCCCAAAAACTCATTCAATTTTTCCCTTTAATGACTCATTTTAAAGAAAATATAATTATGGAGAAAATCTACTCCCATATCAACCTGTTCTACATATACCTCATTGACCAAAAGGGACAAACGAAATCGGCCTATGACTCAACGGAACCGTGAGGCACGCGCAACCGTGCCACCCAAACTTCTGCTCGCTTCACGCCACGAATATTACGATAGAAGCCTTCCCGAATCCGTAATTCGATCGAACAGGGGGAGACCCCCACCCTTCTTTGTACGGCGAACTAGAGAAAACCCTATAAGAAGAACGGTAGCCAAAACGTTTACGTATTTTATATATACCGTGAAGACGAACTCGTGCCTCCATTGTGGGCAAATCTCTTACCTGTTATGACGTTCACGCGTCCCGAATATTGATGTCCCATCCCACCAGAGCATTGAGAATACGAGATTTATGTTCTTCCTCGGGTCCCTTCTTTTTTCCCATATAAACCTTTTTATTCTACTACTGCCTATTTAAAGCGATATCTCCCACGACAAAAACCTTCCTCATATCCACCCATTAAATTAAACCTCCGACCGGTGTCTTTTTGACGATTTATGGATCCAAAGACGTCGGATGTCGACGATATTGGGGTTTTTTGAACATGAGAACCGCATCCTCCAAGGATACATTATGATTCATTTCGTACATCATATTATCGGTTTACTCCGCGCGACTGTGGCTCTTGAGGAAAAAGTTGAATCCCTCATTGGATCTTGTTTTGAGATGATGTTTTGTTGTTTTTACCCATAATTTGATTTATCTCTGTCAAGAAAGGTCGAGTTGGGATGACATTTTTGACAGCAACCGCCAAAAATGATTATGTGGTCCTCCCACATAACAATAATTATGAGCATCCGCAATTCTCACTGTGAAGAAAAAACTGTACTGTAAGTACCCCTTGGATTGCAAAGAAGCTATAAATATAATGAATGGGGGAAATCCAGGATTATATGTCAGTAGATTTGAGTGAAGAGGTGGAGGTACTACCTACCTGGAGAAACAACGGTATTTGGTATCCACGATAGATAGGATAGATCACCATCGTGCACTCCTCTCATAACGCGTACTTAGTTTATTCATAATTGAATGTCAATCCCCAATAGCCAGATTATTTTCATCGAGGTGGTAGTAATTAATAGTGGTCACATTGCTCAGACATTTGCTGTAAAATTATGTAAAAATCCTTATACAAACCCAACCGTAGAAAAGTGAGAGGAGCCATGGTACCTGGAAAATGACAAAAATTAGTAGGAATGTATAATATATTATTTTATTTAGTTCATCATTATTTATTAGGATAGTAATATTTAGTACTTCTTTAGATATTATTAATTTATTTATATACAGGATATAGGATGAAAATGGGTTCCTGATTTGATCGAATGAAATACTATAGTCTAAAAATGTCAATTAATCCTCCTTTTATAGGTCACTACTTCTGCAGTACTTGAGGGTTGGTCGGCAACCAGGACTTGTAGAAAATTGTTAATAGTGGCCGTAATTCCTTCTGATTCTACGACACTTCAGACCTCTGAAGTCAATGATTTATAATTATAATGAGGAATACCTACCTTTAGTTCAAAAAAACATACTAGTAGTTTTATTTTTTCGAATGAAAGGAGATTCCATACTGAGAATTTCGACACCAACCGCACTTCCCTATGTTAAGTAGTTTTTCTTTCTGATTTTTCCAAATTTTGAGTACCAAAATAACGTCACATTTGATAGGAGGGTCCCACAAGGGTCACAATTACTTCACAGATGGCTCAACATTCGAAAAATCGTAGAAAGAAAACTACTTGTCGTGAGAGTGCCATTGGTGTCGATATTCTCAGGATAGAATCTACTTCCATTTCAGCATCTAGAATCTGATATCCGAAAGTTGCGCCAAATAGTTGCAACGTCTATAAAACATAATGGCCGCCATTATTTTGATTGATGATAATGCCTCTTTATTCGCTGAAGATTAAATAGTTACAAGTTGTGAAAAATACTAATGGTCTTTACAATATTCCCATAGGTACTCATGAACTGAAGAGGTACAACTTGTGGATCGGAAGCTATGCCCAAAATGAACTAAAAAATTCCTGATTTCGGTATCAAAGATTTTATGAGAACTCTAACAACGAGTACTAGGTACGAGTACCTTATTACTACTTGGAAATAATCTTGAAAAAAGGGAAAACCTCAAATTTTAGCATTGAAAAGCTTCTCAAACTTTTCTCCGTCAATAATCCATCAATTTCAAATCTGTTTTCGGCATTCTATACTGAAGAGCCTTTAATTATCGCAATTTTAAAATGCCAAATTTTACATTTATTGCAGAATTTAAAATTTTGGAAATTCAAAATTTGGATAGTACATTGCCTTTGAGATTTGAAGAACCACGAAAATAGAAATAAAAATGGTAAATTATTGGCTGAGAAAGTTTGAAAACTCTTTAACGCCCCTCTGGTACCACGCCTGATTATTGAGTAGTACTTGGTAGACCTTGTAGAAAAACCTAAATGGTAGCCATAATTTCCACTGATATTACGCGTCAATAACGCTTGTTTGAGCACAAGCTATAATCCGGATCGCTCGAGCTGAACCGGGAAGGCGCCAATCCATTACAAATGTATATTTGCGTTTCAACTTTAATCTTATCTCTGCGCCTAATGGGGGAGAAAACAGGGTGCGATATGAGGGGCCCTCAACTAGATTAATAAAGTGTGAAAAGCCCGTGGGAGAGGCAGAGAGGGCGTAAGCCCTCCAATTAGGGGCCACTCGACAATAAGCTCTGAGGTGACTGTAATTGCCTCCAGTCTAGACTAGTCTCATTTTCTCAACTGTACGAATGTCTACGTCAAAGTGAATTCCTCGGAGCCAGAAAGTTCCCATATTCAGGGTGGTTAGCTGGCTTTTAACCGATTCTTGGAAAACTATTTAGAACACTTGAATGCGGGCTTAGAAAAATAGGGAGAACTTCGAACTATTTCGCTCTTCACCGTAGGATCTGATACCTACAGGTCTTATGCACAATGGTCCATCATAATATATAATTCAATTAATTTTATTATTATTATTAGACAGAAATTGTGGAAGTTATGGGTGTTCAAGGGATGGGAATTTTGGAAGAAAAATATTGATATTGTTGAACAATATCGACACCCCTCCTATCCTGGCTGAGGAAGTCCCACCTGCAGTGCTACACCACCGCGCTTGAACTCCTGATGCACATAGAAGTCATCCTCAATATAGCAAAGGATCATTATAATGGATCGTGAACTTATTTCCTTCAAAGTTCACCATTAGAGGTTGGTCTATGAATGCATTTTAGTGCAGAGAGGGATAACGAGATTTCGTGAGCTTTCGAAGCAGTTTTCCGCTTGATTTGTTCTCTTTGTCAATGGGGTTGTATCAAGAAGCCTAATTCGAGCACCTGATGTAGGTACCTATGTTATTGATTCGTTACAATAATATGATGAGCTTTCCTTCGTTCATTTCTAATATTGCTCTGATAGGGGCCACCGGTCAGAGCCCGACAAGTTTCGAAAATGTCCGAATGTCCAATAAGTTGAGAAAAGGGCTAGCCTCTCCTCCCACTCTTCCCCCAACCATTTTATCAATAAAAAGTGTATCAAATTTTTCTCAAATCAATTTCAAATCGGTTATTGGCATTCTTCCTATCATTCGATTCTGAAAAGCGGTCAAGTGTTGAAATTTCGAATTCATAATTTTAAATTTATTTTAAAATTTAAAACATATCAGTTCATTGCCCTCGATATTTAACAAAGAAGAAGAATGACGAAAACAGAAATAAATTTGGTAATTGGCTGACAGAGAAAACTTTTGAAAAACAGGTCAACACCCCTCCGGTACCACCATATTGGCCGAAATGGTTGTTCTTTGCACAGTCTGCTGATTCATCATCAGTTGATAGTGATGACCCGAAACGCTGAGAGGCAATAACTGTACCAATACTGGGCCCCGGCTAAGTGTAGTATATCAAAACCATGCAGCTGACTGATTTGTGTGATGAGGTATTTTATGGAGCACTTTTACTGGAATTGACGTTCTGATACTTTACTATGATACATCCGTCCCGTCCAACGAAACTGGAGTTACCTGGTTAGTGGAATGCTTATATGGGGGGGGGGGCATAAAATTTCAATGGATTGAAGCATTTCGGTGGATCAATAGGACTTCTTTTTAAGTTGATTGGTGAAGAAGTAGGAAAAGTGCCTTACTACAGTAGGTATTTGGGATAAGTGAGAGGGATTCAACGTAGTTGTACTTATAGGATTAATTGATAGGGTACGATATGGCTCTGGTAGCGGTAGGTAAATCCATTCAAGGAAACTCTAGTTGCCCGGTCAGTCGAGTGCACATGGGTTTTTATGGGATAATGAAATAATTCCACTGGATTTTCTTTAGGTCAATATGACTTATTTGGCTGATTGATAAAGCCACAGAGAATGTTAGACAAATCTTTTCCAAATAAATGTTATAAGAGATTGACGGTGCTACTTGGTTGTGACACTGGAAAAGAAAAGGGAACAGAAACTGGAGTTGCCTGGACCACATTTCTACAGAATAAATCGCAATATCTGTCAACATTACTAAAAATGTGTCTATTTTGAACTTGAATTGTAAATCGAATTGAACCGCAAACAAAACTTTGCAGCCACAAATTATTCCACAACTTTCAGACCCCAAATACCTCGAAGAGGAGATGAAACCGACTGGGCCCTTTCTGGAGACATACGTCAACCTTTATAGACCACTCACAGCTTCACTAATTAAGCGTGAAACTGAAACCCAGGTAGCGGGCGACCAACTGGCGTCATTCCCTCAACTCCACCTAAATGCACCAACACTATGCCGAGCGGAGGGTAATTTGTTCGGATTGTGCGACCATTCATGAAAAATCTCTGGTTTCCAGGGCGAAAAACAGGCTTTACGTTACCTACGGATTTGCCGGAACCAATCTGCGAACCTAATGCGCCTAACGTTGTATTCGATTTTCCGGCTTTCAACCACATATATACGCATAGTTGTATGACACTTGGCAGACGTTTCTGCAAACACAACAAAGTGCAACTCTAAATACAACCAACTCCAATGACTTGAACTTAATAAGTGTTTCCGCCAATCATGAGTTATAGATACATCGAGACTTTCCTACCGTTGAATATAATCCATTTCAATAACTACACAATATACGAAATACGAAGTATACTTCATTGAGAATACATACAGTTTTACATTACAAAACAACGCACCACACATAACCAATATTTATCTCTAATAACCACTTCTATTCTATATTTTAGGTGAAAATACTGCCAAACAACCGAATTCATCTGGTCAACCAATTTTAATACAGTTTTAATCACGTACTTCGAAATAAAGTGTCTCCAGTCACTAATAACACTGGTGAGTGTTCCTTCACATTATCATTGATTTCATCAATCTGATAAAGGACCATACGTGTAGATCTGAGGATGTGACATTGTGAATTTAAAATGTTCAAATTGTTGTTCTGTTTTATGCCAGTTCTATGAAGTTGTGAGAGTGGTTTTTTGCTCAAATAACCGTATCTAAAGGACTTTCCAGCAACCTTCACGGTATAAATGTGCGATCAAGTGGACATTTCTTGTCAGACCCTCGAGTATTGGATCTGATAAGGAGCCACACCCGAATATAAATATATATTGAATGATTTTTAAATTTAATTCCATCATTTTGAGTAGGTGCGTAAAGGAGTAAAAATTGATCTGCAATTCGTAGTCACTTCGCCCTCATGTAAGGATTATTGACAGGAATTCCTTGACAAATTATCTATTCATTCCCCCACCCCCAAAGGTTCTTGCTCTTTGTGAATTTAAATTTGCATATTAATTAGTTAGCGTTGGAAGGCTGTTACTGTAGAGGTGAAGAGGATATTGGAGGAAGATGAAACTCCTTAGTCTAAGGACGAAAAGGGGTGGAGGACAGGCTCTTGTGATCCTTGTAATCCTCGAAGGCGAACAAGGAGAGCTGAAGGCAAAGTCAACTCTGCTGAGGACAATCTCCTTAGGAAAACAACGGAGCAAATTACAAAAGGCTGGTGGAGGCAGGTGGGGGCGGCAAGTCCCTGTTCTTCCTTTGACAAGCCGTGGGATTAACCTGTGGAGCTTTCCAGGAGATAATCAGAGTTGGTCTAATTAGAATCCTCTTTGCTTAAATATCATCAAACTGAGAGACGTTGGAGGGGAGGCTCATCCGCGGGAGTTCGGTACTTGAACAAGGCCAATATTTGGGAACATTAAACCATTATGTTTCCATCCTTAAGATGAAATTGAAATTGCACCAAGTCGAGGAGTAGAGTCACTTCAAAAATCCGTTTACATTGTCATCAGCAAGAAGTTGATACCTACCTGTAGGTAAGTACATAGATAGATACCTAATAAAATCCTTATTCCCTTGAGAAATGAACTTTTTTTTACTTCCTTGGTTCAATCTCCTACTAAGCGTGACTTTTGTCGAAAAATTTGGCTACATATGGGTTTATTTGGCTTAATTATTTTCTTCATTTCAAGTAGTCTTCATTGAACTAGATGAATTCATACAGAGACGTGGATTACTCAAATCCTTCACTTGACAACAACTGTCCGCCTTCAAAACTCGAGTTTTAGAGTAATCTTGCCAAACACAGACATGTGTGCTCCCACAAAACGAATCGGATTTCAATGATTTCCTAAATTTGTGTTTATTTGTGATATTGCCGTTATGAACAATAAGTAACTCCATTGAATTTTATTGAAATGAATTAAGTCATACTATTATAACATAATATGTGAGCATGATTTAAGAAGAAAGTCTGCCAAGTCGGGTGGGCAGAATAGCTTCCTGACTTTTGTAACATGGACGTCAAAAAAATCAGTTTGTGAACATGCCAGCAAAATTGATAGAATAGTTTCGGAATTATGCCTATGAAAATAAATCAAAGTTTGTCCATGCGCCGTAGCCATTACTCAACAAATTGTAGCGAAATTCATAGGTGATTGTCTTGGAGTTAGCCCTCAACTACACTCCGAATTAGGGCGGAATCGGTCCATTAGGAACGGAGGAATCGTAGTTTCAGGAAATTTACTTTTGCGCATGCGCATGCGCACACGCCACTAGTGGTCCGATGGCTATGACATTGATAGGGGACTGTCTAGGGACTACCCTGTGCAATCCCTGAAAATTTCTCCGAAATTGGTCAAGTAGTTCCGCAGCTATGGCTATGAAACACAATTCAAAACTGCGTATACGCAGTAGGTATTGCTGATGCAAATGTGTCAAAATTCGAAGGTAATGTTAACCTCCAACTACCCTCCGAATTTG
>JAEMON010000015.1:15512765-15523700 GCA_030264115.1 Lygus lineolaris | reverse complement strand
AAACGAAAAAATAACAGGGACGTTCAAAGAATAAAAATTCGACATGCAAAAACTAAAAAATACCATTAAGCCAACCATACGAATACCATAGTTTTAGTACGTCGTGAATGCAATACCGTCATTCAATACCTATCAGCTTATTTTGTGAACGTTGATGGCACTAAAACGTCCGATTAATAACGAAATCGACTTCAAACGGCTTATATTTTTTCCAGTGAATCAATAGTAGGTCTCTCATCATGCAATATAGAAGAGCCAGTAGGTAACTTCTACTCTCGAAAACCCCAAAATTTTTAATTTGCCTAGGGAAAAAACTAGAATAAAAATAGAAAAGTAAAATTCTGCCCTTCCATTTTGTCCATTTAAAGAATACCGGAATGACATCCTCTTTATTGACGTGTTTCCGCTAATTAACTCCTTGGATTTTCCTGAGCATGCGAGGGTTTTGGGGTATCATTATTTTGTCTGCACATGTGCAAAGTGTGGCCTGTCGAAAGGTCACTTGCCAGTATTGATAGAAATTTCATTGATTTTTAAAAGTCCATGAGTAGATGACTGGAAAAGTACATTCTCCCCTCACCCTGAAAAATACTTATTTTTATAAAGTATCAGTAAAGGAAAATTGAATCAAATGTATAATAATACATTTGCTAAAACTTATGGATATGGATAGGTTATATTATAACCTATCCGTGTCCATGAGTTTTAGCAAATAGGTAGTAATAGCCGTGCAATATCATACATAAGTATGTCACCGTCAGAGGCCTAGCAATCACGAATGGCCACGTTTTTTCCCCAAAATAGGTGTATTAACCCCCCCGCCCCCAAAAATAAAATACATAAGTATTATGTACACAAGTAATCACAAAATTGATAAGTTTCACACTCATGTTACCTACAACTAACATATATTCTGTATCCGTGAAGTATCGAAAAATGATTCGAAATAAATGCATCTGATAAATAATATCCCTATGTACCGCAGTATTTTGCTGTGCAAGGGAAGATGGAGGACCTACCTAATTGATAACACTTACATCCACATGAAGGGTGAATAACAAGTCGTGTGAATTTAATAAAAATCCCTCGAATATTTTGAAGAAAAAGCCAAAATGTTCTAAAACCTTCTTTCCTGCCTTTTTCGTCGAAATTCTTTAAAGATGAACTTGAAATAATGCTACAATTATTTCTTCAGAAGCCTCCTTTATGTACCTACTTACGGAAAACGAGCCTCGAAAGCGGAACTTTCTTCATCCTCATTGCTAAGTTCGGAATCATGTACACACAGGCATACAATTCAAATCCAAATTGTAATTTCGAAATCATGAAGTATCTATGATGTCCTTCAATCAGTTTCCCGCCAAAATTCCCAATGAGTCCCTCAGCTCCATTACAGTGCCGGTGAGGGCTCGACAGGCCTGGGTCACAAATTGACATACCTCAGCAGTTTCATGTCAATATGAAGGTATGTACTATCTTTCGTAGGCTGTACATGGTACCGAACTGTAAGTACCTACTTTTTTACCTACTTTCCATCATCTCAAAGTCCATTGTTTGAAAGAATACCTCTCCTTTAGCGGTAGGTTTTAAACTTCATACCAACCACTGCCAACCAATCAGATCCTCCGTTATTTCGAGTTTGGTAGCTGCCTATTCTTATCAACATCTGACTAGCTGAAATAATTTTGGCTAATGCAGTAGGTACCAATAAATTTTTTCAATTCTGTGCTTGCAGTAAATTCTAGAATCAACCACACAGCCAAACAACTGAGAGGGACTATCAAAACTATCGATTATGGTATGTTAAAAGTCAACTTAGTAAAGTATGCAACTGTATGTAAGATACACAGCTGTGTGTATCACATAATTGCATTATCTATACGACAGCGACGGTCACATCTGTCGTACAATTAATACATTCTGTCCTATCTTTATAAACCTGCATAACCGTACAATCCAAATTCAAAAACAGCAGTACCCGTATAGGTGTAGGTACAAATTTTGAACAATCCAGCCATTTCGAGGGCCACATTCTGCTCCAAATGGAGTCTCAATTATATTGTTCGCTCCAAAATTATTAATATTTCTTGTTATATTTCTGTCATGCATTACATAATAATATGAATTACGTACGTACACCTATCTACGTCAACCATGTATACATAAGTAATCCCTTTAAAATCCTTCGTACAGGGGTTTTTAATTATACAATTCTATTCCCAAACCCCAAATCATAATAACAATAATTTCTATATGTGTTCCCATGAATGGCTATATTCGTTGTTAACCTAATAACGTTGCAAGTCTTTAGGTACCGGCCTAGTAATAGACCACATTGTTATGTTGTAACGTTAATATTTTTGTGTTCGTTGATTCCTGTTAAAATGATAAGCCAATTTTGAACAACAATAGGTTATCATGAAAAAGTTGCAGTAATCATGTATGAGTTAATGAGTGAATTTTTGAAGGTGCCATAACTTTTCAGCCTTTTGTTCACAAGTGTCAACCAGTTTCAGATATTTTCCCCTTTAAAGTGCAATCGTGACCAATAATAATGCACCGAAATTGCTGCCATTCAAACTCATCCTGTCCTTTTGACATGGTGACATTTTTGCACAATTTTGGATTTTGTATACGGTTTTCAGAGTATGTGATTAAAATTTCATGCATAGTAATGGAAAATTTTGGGCTTCTGGATTTGATTTAGATTAAGTACTTCAAAATTGCTTTACGCATAAATTTGGATTTATTGTGGCAGCTTGATTTTCTTCAAAAATTCGCTAATTAGCTCTTTAATTGGTTGTTGCTCATTACGGATGATTATTTAATTAAACATTAATTGATCGTAGCTCACCTTGTTCATGTTGTACATATCCTGGGCAGCTGCTGATTGCTGCTGCTGGCACGAGCCCATGATCGGAGGCACGTCTTGCTCCCAGCAATTCTCCTCCATCGCGGCACCCGCCAAATCCCAAATTTGACGAAAATTTCAATTCCTATGACAACCGGCGGAATGCGGCGTACGGCTCACAGAAACATCGGGAAATTCGAAATAAAAAAAAGCGGTTTGGTGGGTAAATTTTTTTTTCGGCGCGATGAAAAATGTGTTTATTGTTTATTTTGAAAGTGTTTATTTGTTCTAGGGCTTGGGGAAGCACCTTGTCTCGTGGCCGGTACAGCACTGAAGGGGAGCTCCGAGTTCTAGCCCCCCTCCCGCCCCGCCCTCTCCCCTCCCCCCTTTCCCCTCGTCCTACCAATGTATAATTAAGCCGAACCTGGTATTGCGCTCTATACATTGTCTATCGCCGTCTCTGTCTCGCACGCCCCTTCGTCCGTTTCCCCTTCTCACTCCCTCTCTCCCTCCCACGCGATCGTCTTTTCAACCCTTCCTTCTCTACACTCCCTCCTGTTAACCAGCATTTGCGCCCTATGACCGCGCGGGGGACCTCCCTTCTAACAAAACACCTGACCAACCACAAACCTCCTCCCACCATGACCCCCCCTTCCCCCCCCAAAAAATTCCCTTTACCCCCTCCCCAAGAAGTCTTCGACCAATTAAATTTAACCACTTAAAAAGTCAAAAACCTGTACCTAAACTAATTACACCTAACAATGCCCTTCGGGAGAAAAACCAGCCATAATAATTGGTATAACTTGAAGTAGCTCGGTCACACTGGAAAAAAACTTTTTTGGCATTCTCCCCAGTCCAGTTTAATGAGTCTTCTAATCGCTGTTCATGCAAATCCCTCAAAGCCATCTTTCCCGTCATATTATTTTTTTAATTATCACAATTTATGTCTTACCTACCTGAGTAATACTTCTTTAAACCAATATCTAGACTTGCCATTCTGTTGGTCATCAACTTCTTCAAAATCGTTGTTCCTCGACCGAGCGTTCAACTCACTACAAGTTATAGCACGACTCTATGCTCCTAGAAAGGAATGTATAAATCTGCTACTTCAAAGAGGGGATGAGAATTCGATAAACCTTCCTTCGATAGGGTGTTGTGGGTAAGAGCTGTTATTATTACTCTAAATCTAATCCAAAATCAAGGAAAAATTTAATATAATTTCTATTTGACCAGTTGAAATACAATGGTGGAACTTGCATGGTTATTTTTTATTTTGTAATTTGAAAGATCTTAATGAGAGCTTTCCAAAAAGGTGCTATATTGGATGTATCCGACTATTGAAAGTGACCGAAAATAGGTCTTGTAATTTGAACCGAACTGACGTCACCGACCACACGGCTCCCCCCCTTTTGAGGAACCTAAATGACGTCACGCGCTTCCTTTCAAACCATTCAACCTGCTTCCTTTCAACCCTGGGCAAACCAGCCGTAATTTCTAGCTGAAAATCGACACCAGAGGGTTTTGAAGGGAGCTGAATCTGATGTTGAGGTTCAAAATGCAAAATTCCTACCCATGCAAGTTCCCATTGCCTTTTGGCTCATCGTGTTCAATAATAACTCCACCGTAAAAAAAAAAAACATGTTTTCACGCATATTGTTGAGTGAAGGGCGGGACACTGTACCTACTCAAAATATTGTCGAAAATGCCTGTTTCTAAATCCAAATGCGAAATCCCGATGAACAGTGCACCAATATACCGATTTAGGTAAGTGTTTTTAACGAAAACACTCCAATTGGTTTTAGTACCTAGTTGATTCCGGGGCGTCGCACTCAATATTATGCCACAAATATACCTACACCCTATACAGAAGTCATAGACATAGGTGGGTGCATCAACCAGGATAGTCTGAAACAGATTTAATTTTGATTGTTCCCTCTCTCAGCTGACCCGTTCCAACCTGGCTCGAGAACATAAAATAAGGACGTCTCGTCCTGCTACTTTGGGAGGGCGTCCCAAAATAGAAATCAATAGGTATATTGAATGAGTCAAGTTTGGAAATCGATAACACAGTGAAACTACCTATAGGGTCACAGCTCTTTATTGCGTTTTCGAGGATTCGATTAAAGTTTCACAATCTGAGAAGAAATAGGTAGGTATGTCTACGTGGGAGACCCACTTTAATTATCAATTCATCCAAAACAGTTTCTCGTCACTAAGATAATTTTTGTCAACACAGTACATGAACTGTCGTCGATAACCCATGCCTGGCGGGGAGTTCGGGGTTGGCCTCCAGATGGTTTCTGATGAATCGGATCATTGGTAGCCTCGGCGCATGCGTTATAACTTGAAAAACTGTCAAAATTATGAGTAGGAAATTCCCAAACCGCACAATCCCTAAAAATCGTATGGAAACTGTGGAAGTTATGAAGGTGAAGAAAAGGAAGCTTCCGCTACCTTATTTCATCAGTTGAAGAACTATTCATCATTTTTGTGGAACATTTTTAGGATTTCTTACAGACAAGGTGAAATAATGAAGCTTCTTCTACCTTATTTATCATTTTTGTCAAAAAGGTTTCCGGATTTCATACAGATTTGAAAAGAATAATTTACGGGATATAATTTACAGGACTTTCCTCTGCTAAACAAATATTGTGGCCAAAGGAAAATTGGCGCAAGGTTCCCAATCTCAAAATAATGAAGCAGATGCTCTGAAATACGATTTCAGCGTAGAACCGTGAAATAGAGGGAAAACTGTACGGGCGAGACTAGGACCTCCGTTAAGAGATTTTATGAGAGGCGGTCGGCATTTGCCTGCTCCTAACACCGCAAAGGACCCTGGCACATGTTTAGGCACACCCCTGCCATATTATACTATATTTCTGAATCGATTATGATATTAACGGCTTAATGCGAACAAGGGCTGAACACGGGTTAGGCGAAAATGTCCTGCGGTAAACGTCAGTATTTAAAGGACCCGTCTGAAGCCGTTAACAACTTTTAGAGTATGTTTTAAGCTAATAATGGTGGATTGCAATAACTTTATTATATTTATGTGGGACGGGTATTATCTGTAATTTATACGATTCAAATAGTTAAGAACAAAAAAAAACCATAAACGCACTCGACTATATTTTGTAGCGAGCCAACTGAATTTTCTGCTTCAAGCTGACATCTTTCATCGAATCACAGTTTTTAAATTTTTGTGCATTTTTCGCGGCTAGTTGCGCATCTAAACATTCGAGAGACCACGGTCACATTTTTTAAACAAGCGAAGTTATTCTCGAAACTTTTTCACGAAATTTTCAATATGTTGACTTTGGATTTGTGACTCAAGTCTTCTATAAATATATTATGTTCTATAAAAATGGTGAATATCACTCCTATTAAGTAAGTAGTTGAATTTTAAACACTTCTGCCAAGTTGGGTGCTGTATAGCTTCCTCATTTATTGTAACATGGACGTATAGAAATAGCTGGTGAAAAAATGAAGACTCAAAACGTATTTTCAATCCTGAACATCAACAGCGCTGAAATTTGATACTCATATTAACACTTTTTCCTGTTCTTTCCTTTGTTAAATTTGTGTGTACATCTGATCTAGGGTCTCAATTTCGGACAGAACTGATCTTTAGCTCAATTTTCGATTCAGTTGATGTAGGAGCTAAATTTTTGACTGAGCTGATCTGGAAAGCTAATTCGACTTAGCAGATCTGGAAGCTCAATTTTCATTCAACTGCTCTATAACATCTATTTTTGACTCAATGTGTCAGGGATCAGGAACTCCCTTGACCAAGATTCGAAATTGTCCTACCCGTCAAGATTGGAGCCTACCGAACAGTCTTGTTGAAGTAAATGTTTAGAAAATTCACGTTATCGCTTGTGGAGAGAACATTATTAATTCGACAGGGCTGAAACTTATAGGGACCAACTTGGGCTCAAAGCTCCTACCTTGTAAGTACGAGTATCATAAAAATCAGACTATAAATTCCGGAGTTTAGCCTGGGACAAGCAATTGATCACAGACGAGCTAAATCTGATGTTGAGGTTCAAAATGCAAAATTCCTACCCATGCAAGTTCCCACTGACTTTTGGCTCATCATGTTCAATGATAACTCCAACGAAAAAAAAACTTCCATTCATGCAGCATGAGTTAGTGAGCGAATTTTCAAAGAATAATTTTAACCGATGTTGTGGGTGATTCTTATAGGAAATTTCCGATATGTTCCTATGTTTAGGATGGTACCTAACTCACACCAAAAACCTCAAAAACACGTTTTTTAGCGATTTTTGAAACTAAATTTTCAAAATTTGACCCCTTGGAGTACTCCAAAAATTCTGGCCAACGAACAGTCCTTACTTTTGATATTATTGACATTTTAAGGATTTTTAGCTCGATCCCAAGGGCAGATATCGTCTGGAGTGACACATAAATATATGAATATATAAATATATATACATATGAAAAAGTGTTAAATTCCAGGAATTGTTTTAGAATGGTCTGAAACGGATTTCCATGAAGAAAATGGTCAAAAATTTGGATTACAAAAATTTTGAAGCCATTGCAATAGCTTCATTTTCTTCGAAAATTCGATAAAACATGTTGTCACGCATATTGTTGAGTGAAGGCCGGAACACTGTACTCAAAATATTGTCGAAAATGCCTGTTTCTAAATCTAAATGCGAAATCCCGATGAACAGTGCACCAATATACCGATTTAGGTAAGTGTTTTCAACGAAAACACCCCAATTGGTTTTAGTACCTGGTATTGATTCCGGGGCGTCGCACTTAATATTATGCCACAAATATACCTACACCCTATACAGAAGTCCAAGGGGTCAAATTTCCCTTCAATCCAAACTACTCACAAAAATCAGTCATCAATCTTAGATACAATTCGCCACCTCATGTATAGTACGACAATAGGATTCCAGTTCTTTGACCCACAGGAGAAGCCGTTCATGTCCCATAAACTTCCCATTCCCTCTTAAGAACCTGCGACTTCCTCCGAAGACATGAAAACTCAACAACTTGTGCTCATCAAGTTTACAACATACCTAATATGTTGGTACGTTGTTTTCCATTGTACGCTACTTACCCTGCGACCATTTCTCGCTTAAGTCACTCGCTCCCGGATTCCCAACATAAAATACCAGAGCAGGTGCTCCAAGTAGTATCCGCCGACCCACATCCCCGTTCCACCTACTAAACTAACTGACTTTTTCCTTTCAAGTTTTCCGTTCCCATAAACAGAAAAAAAATTAATTTATCACATATTCTGAGAAGGTTTTACCTAGAACGAATCATACTTCATTATTTGTGTCCCCATACTCTGATGGGATCTGATGGTTTACGACTTCCTATATGCGGGAAGCTCTAATTACTAGGAACCTATCCACCTTTTCACTAGCCTTTGTCTTTGTTTGTCTCTCGCATATAAGAAAAATGTTGATTCAGAATAAACAAGTTAACCTCCCATTGCAGGGTAGTAAAAACGATCGAAAAAAAACTTGAAACCATTATTGATGATATAATTATATCGATATTATGAAATCTACTAGTTAGTAAGCAGTTCCATAGTATAATATTTTACTTATCTAAAAATAACCTTGCCTGAACATGAAGACATCAGCATTCAACTTCCAGTAAGTACCACTTAATAGAATGTCCCAATCCCTATTATTAGGTCCGAAACCCTGATAATTCATCGTGAAATCGGTCATGATGTTCTCTGCTTCGTGTTGGAGCCAATTTATTAGGATGTGTAGCATGTAACTGGAGGAGCCACGTGGGTAATGCTCGATGCATGAACGTAATAATTCGGGTTTGTGCATGCTCAGTATGGCTGCTATCGGCCAGATGGCTCAATCCCTGAAAATGTCTTAAAAATTGGTCATATACTTATGAGGTTTTGACTGTGACAACGAATTGCACGTGTATTGGCTATGACTAATCCAATCGCTATGAAATTCATAGGCAGTGATATTGAGACCAGCCCACAAATACTAGCCAATTTTGAGCAAAATCGTTGGATTTTTTGACTTCTTGCACGAATAGGTGGGATAAGCCTTTCCTATACCTTCTGTAAAAGGAAGTACTTGCAAAATGTATTCGGATTCTGCCGTTATCCGTATTCTTTCCAATTCTCACGTTCCACGTCATGTAATAGTATCAGTGTGATACCTAGAATTTGTCTACTTGTTCGTTTTCCTACCTTTCGAGAGAACTGAAGAAAATCCGAGGAACGCCTATGCTTTGGAAATCCATACATCTTTTCTGAAGGACCCCGTATTATCCGTTTAAGCATTTTTTACGTCCCACTAAACTATAGTTTTGATAGGTTTGACTATGTCAACTTAAGGCAGCAGTTATTTATGTGCCTTCTTAGGTTGGTTACATTAGTTTATGATACCTAGTAAAGAAATCGGGTAATTGTTTGTAAAGGTTTATTGGATCAGTCATGCTCTCCTACGATCTCAGAGGCCTGATCTTTAGAAAATCTTGTTTCAGTTTTTGGTGATATAGTAAGGAGAGTAAGGGCGGGATTTGTAGACGGTCCTCGAGTTTCAAGTAGACCTTGAGATGGTCTCCTCGAAATTTGGAATACAGATTCGGCTTAAGGAATCCTTGAAAACCATCTCAAGGTCTCCTTGAAACTCGAGGACCGTCTATAAATCCCGCCCTAAGAAAAATTTCCCGACGAAATATTCTGTATGGTCACTGATTAATTTTCTGCAGTTATGAAGATCAACCCAACACAGAAATACTTCGTCAATTTTGATCGGGAATGGGGTCACTGAAATATTCACCTTCTTCGCCGAGCTTTCGATAAATTCTTCGATAAATCTTTCGATAAATAAAATAACCTTCTTCAGGGCTCGAAGGAAATACTACGGTGTAGACATTACACCTCAGTCTTCATTAATTTTAAAACCAGGTTGGTAAGTAGCAACCAAAACACTGATACCAGTGAAAATGATGAGATAAACTTTAACAACAAAATAACACCAGGCTATCAAAAACTTTACAAATTGGCTAACAGGCACTCTAGCAGTGTTCAAATTTTAACCGGATTTCGAGCCCTGAAGAAGGTAATAAATTTATCGAAAGCTCGGCGAAGAAGGTGAATATTTCAGTGGACCCCATTCCCGATCAAAGTTGACGAACTGATTCATTTTATCCAGCCAAATTCATTTGATGACTTCACATTGGTATTTTATGTTCACGCTGACCCTCAAAAAACCTGGATTTTTTTTTTACCTTTTCCAAAACAAGCGAATGAAAACATTTTGGCACCAACTCCGGATTTTATCCGCAAAGGTCCACCCACTCGGTGGTATATTGTCCTCCCGGGTTTAGTGCTAGAGGGTACGTTTGAAGTTTCAGGAACCGAGCCAAGTGCTCCACAGCCAGAGGGGAGATCCCCTGGATGTGAGCGGCCCTCCGGAGGTCGCGGTAACCAATTCATCGAAGACAGCAGACCACACCCACGACAAGGTCCCAATCAACCGAAAACACTGGGGTTTCATCCCCCTCATCCTCGTTCTCGCCTAACCCGAACCGACGCAACTGTGAATATAAACGGCGTTTTGGAGGGTCGAGGGGGGGTTTCGCTCTATCCAGATAGCGCAATTGCGTTTAAGAGAACTTCCACAGCTCTGGCACTAGGAGAATATACTGGCCAACTCCACCCCCTTTTCCCCCGAAACACAATCACCGTACCGCAGTTAATTATCAAATCCTCTTCCCTCTCCTCAACTTTTATTCGGTTTTGTTAACCGGGTGCCACTGCCGAGTCCCCAATTTCGACCGCAAACGCCACTGTTTGTAGAGTCAATGAGCGCTCGTTTGTTCCCCATGTCAATGTTGCCCTGACTTGAGTTTTTCCACTGCTAGCTTTTTTTTTATAGCCAATCCAGTCTTCCACGATTTTTCCGGGTCATCCCATTTCGCTTAACGCCTGCATGTTTCAAGCAAACGACATCTCCATGAGTTAGTAATGAGTGCTGGCCATTCTTATTCATGATCTATAATGAAAACGTGTAACGAAAATTCACTCCAACGATGAAACCGTGACAATTCTAGAG
>JAEMON010000015.1:15459858-15472309 GCA_030264115.1 Lygus lineolaris | reverse complement strand
AGGTTTCTGATTGGTATTCTGCAACGAGATGATTACCGACAGTCTGAGCTCCAAGACTAGACTACAATATGAAGACTGGAGGACTATCTTTGTTGAACATTTCTGATTCTTTCTCAATACGATGCTACCACAACGCGATGCTGCATCACTTACGCCGATACTGCAATATAAGGGTCCTTGGCCATAAGAGCAAAGACCCCCCAAAACTGGGAAGTCGACTTTCCTTCACCTGAGATGTCCTGGAAAAGGGATGATTGCCGACAGTTTGGCTTCAAGACTCTGAAGGAAACGAACTTGACCACGATGTGAATATTTGAGGACTTCCTTTATTGAAAAATTCTGATTAATTCTAAACACGATGCTGCACCACAACACGATGCTGCACCACATGTATAGCTCCTAACGGTAAAACGGTCCTTCGCTAGAGACGACATGGAGAAGGGCGAAACCTTGATGAACAAATCGTTAGGAACAACCGTTCCGCGAACTCGGTCATTATGCGGTCGTTAGAGCGATTCCCCATCGAGCAAGCGAAACCCCTTCCTCCACGGTACAACACCGTTTTCCGCCGGTGGTGGTTGGGTCGTTCCAAAGTCCGGTGCAGCCCGAGGAGGTCCCAACGTTTTGATTGATCGCCCACACACCCTGATTGGCATGTTGAAGGGCACTGATTGAAAACCGATCCCGACATGACTGATGATGGTTTTCTAATCTTGTCCACTCACTCCCCTGGCCTGGGCCCCTGCGGTGTTTCGGTTGTGGGACGTCCTGAACGCTCAATTTAATTTCTACGACCCTTTCGACTTCACAAATTACATCCCAGCATCGATGCGACTGTAAATTTGATAGTTTTTGATGGTGCATCTCCATAAGAAACTAGCTATCCATTCAATTTGTATACCTACCTCATCATATGAACGCATAGGCGACATCAATAACTATTATGCCACCAAATCACCCTCTATTGTCAGAACCTCCCTTTACCCTCTTCAAAGTCCCCTTATTTCGATCGGATTCTCCCCCTTCGAAAACTATATACCGACGCACATTTTACCGTCAGTTCCACTATAGATGGGTCCGAAGGCAGAAACAATTAAGCTGGGTTTTCCGAGCTCCGACCGCACCAATATATTCATGATAGTGTCACGCACCCCCTCTCGACTCCTCCTATAGTTGTTTCGGTCTGAAGGGGGTTCGTCCTGGTTGCTCTAAAACCGGTGAATAATGTAAAATAGGTGGCCGAATCGCAGTGCTGCCTCCAGTCAGCGGCCGGGCATTTTATCTGAGGTACGGCACTGGGGGCTTTAGGAATAGGAAGTCTGTGGGGGAGAGGACGATACTCGGTGTTGTCGCGGTGGTGGGCACCCTGTTCGCTAAATCTGTTATTTGGTCGGTTCAGCCAGAAGCATCGCGAAGAGGAGGTGGAACATGGGACATGGGAGAATTCAGCAGTTTTCAGCTCTTGAGTTAAAATTAAATAAATTACCTAATGATAATTGTTCGATCTATCAAAAATGTTTTCGAAGTAAAACTAATGTTGAAAGTTTTCATAAAATATCCATAGAAAAATAAGTGTTCTCTATATCAAATTTGTTATCATCCAGCCAGAAAACTCTTGTCAAATTAGTGTAGTTTCTGTTTCACCAGGTCGAGAACGAGGGAGCAGGTCGAAGTTGAACATTTGCTCACCAGAGTGCATAGGTACCCCTCTTGAACAGATTTCAAATCGAGCGTGTTACCTACGTGTTATCTACACGTTACCTACCGTTGGTGGGACGGTGTTGAAATAGAGTCCGGTTTGGGGTTACCCCGCAAAAACCCTAAAGAAGCCGTCGAAATTTATTTATTTATCTATTTATATTTATACGGGCGAACCCATTTACATTATTACGTGAAAAAAAGGAATCAAGTTGACAAAGAAATGAAACTTCTGGGGAAAAAAAGAAAGAGCAGGGTTGAGAAATTGATTTAATAGTTGTGGAGTTTAGCCTGTGACGACAAATTTTAAGTTCGCTCATGTACAGTGGCTATTACTGGTTCAATTGTGGTGAAATTCAAAGGTAAAAATAGTCTTGGGGTCACTCCCAATCACCCTCCGAATTGGCAAGATCGAATTCGGTCCTTTAGGATTTCAGGAACCGCAGTTGTTATATTGGTGTTTCTCTGCATTGACTGGCTGAGGCAACAACATGACTTCAAATTTTAAAACCCGCTCCAAATTTGATATTTCGATTGAAATTTGAATGATGACTTGTTTCAGTTGGATCGCGACGAAGAAGATACTGGATCGGTGACTTTGGTGAGTAAATTATAAATTATTGATCTGTAATAGTCCTACATGAATACTGTTTTGTCTTTACACTTGATTTATCTGACCTTTAATTATTACCAAAACAAAGCAGTTAGGTCGGTACATAGTAATTACTTACTGAAAACCAAATGCAACATTTTAGTAGAATGGTTGGTTGTTATTGAAATTTACATTGCTTTTAACAGATTGACGCGAAGACAAGGGAATGGCTGGTGAAATGTGCGCAGGGTGACTACCAAGGGATCGTGAAAATGGCAGCAGAGAATCCAAAACTCGTCAAATTCAAGGTATGAATTAATCAGTTTGACTGACGCTCTGATCAAAAATTGATAAAGTTAACGATAAATATTGTCTTAAGCGGAATACCTACTATTTCCATGAAGCTTAAACAACATCCTCTCTCTTCGTTCATGTTATAGATATAATTGAATAATAGATGTGTATGGAAATATCAATATCAAAATCTTTTGGAAAATTGCGCTGGCCGCAACCGTTATGTTATAAATATGGTAGTTTTCACCAAAAATCTCAAGAAGCACATTTTCGCGTTAGCGGTATTTACCTAACCCTTTTACCGAATTTTAGTAAACAATGAAGCTATTGCAATGGCTCCAACATTGTTGGTATGAAATGTTTCGAAAGTTTTCTCCGCTGGAAATAGTTGAAAATGGTTCATAAAATTACACATTTACTGGGGTCCAGAGGGCCCATTCTGGAAAAAATATATCATACAAGGGCTCAATATTTTGGGTAGGTAGTAGGAACTTAAGAAACATTTAGTTGAAATTGGCGGGTGAGGTCCCCTTGTTAGCAGTGCTTCCGCCTTTTCATTCTAAAATGCTCATGAAAAGCTAACTAAGAGGAAAGAGACTTCGTGAAAAAACTGAGACGTGCTCAGGGTGTCATTGAAGCGAGAGGTCCTCAAGAAAAACAAAGTGCATTATTCATAACCCTTGAGAGGGCTGAGCGCTCTAATTGTTGCTCCACGCCCTACGACGCGTCTGATGTTAATTTTCAGGAGTTTAGTTTTTTTTTGCGAGATTCTTCTTCTGATATTCGGAAGTGAGAAATCGAAAGTGGCCTCGTTTTGAGGTTTAATATCAAGATTTTATAATGAGTGAGCGTTGAGGATTAGAGGCACCGAAATTCGATCATCGTGGTTTCCATGTAGATACTGGGTGTTAATATCTCATGGAGGTTTTTCAAGCCTTTGTTTTTGTGATTTTTTTCACTTTTAAGATATCACTAAAACAACCATAACTTTAACTGTTGAGTTGAAAGTAAATATAACATTGAGGAGAGCTTTGAATTTCCCATAAGACCGTCTCTAATAATCGATTTTCGAGGCTCAAAACTTTGCATCAATTTCAAATTTCGATTATTTCCAGAACTTTGAATTTTGTTTTCCATGCAGACTGATCAAAAGTTGATCTTTCTAAGAAAATAGTAGTAACATTCTCGTACCTTACTCCTCCAGTCATGGTCAGATCGAGTCAAGTGTATAACTCCTTAAAACACTTGATTGCCTTGAAAAACCCAAGTTTTTCGCATTACAACGCAATTTTAACTTAAACTAAACATCACTACACCGTTTCAAAATTGGGATCCTGAGAAAGTGTTTCCTTTTGAGTAATCAGCTCAATAGTATTGGTTTAGAAGCGAAACGATGCGTAAAAAAAGTCAAACTCTCTTCATAGCTCTTCCCAACAGCATATATATTTTTAATTTTACTCTGTAAGTTATTGGCGTTATGACTATTCTGGTGTAGTAAGATCGAGACAAAATCTTAAAAGATGAAAAACCCACGACAACAAGGGGTTAGAAGAAACACTTAACTCTAAGAGGAACTCTTTGTTGCGGATTAGTTAGTTGTAGAATCGATCCCCGAAGTCTTCCGGAACTTAAATGTTGACACCCTTTATATCGTCTTGAATTTGTTCTTGGCAGATGAATGGCAAATGTTTTGGTACTTAGATAAATTTTTCTAACTACAAAATCTACAAAACTAACAACTACAAACAAACTACGAATCTCCCCTTTCCTTAAAACTTCCACTAGCGTTCCACGTTTTGGACCTTTCTGAAAAAATTTGGTTTCATATTTTTTGGTTTCAATTTGGTTTTACAACACTCCTAACTCCTGCAGTTTTCATCATATTTTGATGAAATTTTCCGGGATTGCAGCACTCAAAATCGCACAGATGAACCATCGCGAAACATTGTCATTAGCAGGAACGAGAAATTCTTCAAATACCGATCTCTCACGATCGAACTTGGAGGTAGTGGGTACTATCCTCCAGGTGATCCTTCTTGATCGGATCATTGGCAGCCATGGCCCTTTTCAATTTAAAGAGGAAATATTTCTTGATCGTGGGGTTCGTTTGTTTGAATATAGTCGGTAAATCCATGAAATTGTTGTTTTAAAAATATCAACACGATCGCTAACTTCTTGTTGAATGAAGTCATTGAAGAAAGCTATTGGAAATCCAGCTTACACCTTTACTTAGTTCTATTAGTTTTTGAATTTCAGAGCTTTCTGAGCTAACTTCGTGCTGTGTCTGTTTGTAGCCATTTCATTTTGGCATGCAAAAGTTCTTAATTTTTCTGATTTCAATGAAATGGCTGGAGAGTACCTACTAGAGGTAGCTCCTAGATACCTAGGCACTATTCTGTCCTTTTAAAATATTACGTTTTCAATCCATCCTGAATATTTTTTCTCAACATTTGATAGGCCATCAGTTTATTATAAAATGGTAATCAATCTTGAAGAATATCATCTAGTAGGACTGGGTTACCGGAAGTGGTGAGACTGCGTTATTGGTTGCTAGACGGGTTGGCGTATTAATTAAAACCCACATGACGGCGGGCGGTAAGTTGATTATTCTCCAGGGATAGTCGAGGGGGTGTTAAGGTTAGGGGGGGTTAACCTAAAGGGGGCAGTTTTAGGGGTCGTTTTCGAGGGGGCGATGGTGGATCGAGGACGAGAGGGGGCAGTTGTGTTGATTTCATTAGCCCCGTAGGCGGTCGAAGGGTAACTGGGGGCGGCCTGCCAATTGGCATCAGACCTGCATATTCATCACTGGGAACCCTCCCCCCCCTCCCAGCCAGTTCGGCATGGTCATCCCTCTTTTACCACCATCGATGCTTCCTCGGTAACCGGAGGAAAGGGCTAACCTCACCTATTATTGCCCCTTCTACCCTTCCTCTCTTCTCTCACCCTTCAACATTCACCTAACCTCCTCGTTAAATTCAACCTTGGGGTAAATTCAACCCTTCCATCAGTCTTGCCCCTTCATCTGCCGATACCCTTCATCACTAACACCGCACCCCCAGCTCCAGGCGCTAATTGGTCTGACAGTCCAACACATTTGAATAGTCGCAAAGAGGGATATTTCATTCCCCTTCAATTGTATGAATATTTGCTACTCGAAATATAAATTTTATCTCTCCCTTTCCATCCATTCTCAAATATTGATGTGTGGACAAGAGGCCGTACTAACTGTTGCTAGGAGAGCTAGTCTAGGGCCAGGCCCACTCTTGTAATGAGAGTGGTCTCTTTCTTTACAAGTTAAACTGATTGAGAGGAGGCTGCTTGCTTATGTGAACTCGGCAACGGAAACAAACTTGCATTATTCTTTCAATTTGTAGCCTGGTGGACTTTCGGCTTTCCAAAACGATTTATTAGAGTTATTTAACCGTAATATAAGCCGAACCCGCATCATCATAAATGGGGTGTGCGCATTGTTATTTTTTATCTTTCCAAATCATAGATCTCAGTGGGAGCTTTCCAAAAGGTGCCACATGAGGGGTCTCCAATGAGCGGAAAAGTCTTGAAAAAATGATGATGACGTCACCGACCCCCTCCCGCCTGGGGAACATCCTCAGCGCCCAAATAATTCTGACGTCACGCGCCTCTTCCCAGCTATTTTCTGGCTTGACCAAACGGAATGTTCAGTTAAAAATTGGTAGATGGGGATTTTTAAGTTCGCTGAACCCGAATTTGAGGTCGGAAATCAACATTTCCGACCCATGCTCACACCCTATTGTTCTTATTTTCACTCTATTTTTGTTCATATTTTCAAAATCTTGAAGAAAAATAATTCAAAACCACGATAATTGCCCACTCGAAGTACCTTGCATGTTAAGTGTGGCCAATGGATCAGGTATAGTGTCCAATCCCGTTGTACAGTAAGTGCCACATAGCTATGCGCACGGAATGGTGAGGGGAACCTATTCATAATACAGGCGTATAACCTTATAAGGCAGTGTCTAACTTTTATTAAACCCCCCCTCTGCCCCGAGAAAAATGCTTATAGGTACTTATGATTTCTCGCGAATGAACCGGATATTATAAAGATATCCCACATGTATGTTAGAACTTAACCGGCCTACTCCTAAGTGCAAACAACGAAAATACCGAATACCTATACCATGAAAAACTTAGTTATAGCTGATAAATCACGAGTAGGTAAGCTGATTTGGGATAGAAATTCTAAAAACCTATCAAGCACCATAACCGAATTTGCAGTTGGACGGAGTACTTGGAAGGCGAGCATAAATTAGCGAGCACTAATGATCGAAAGGCAGCCAGTGATATTTAAGAGCTTGAAGGTTTTTTCGTAGAACAACCATTCATAGCCCTCGTGTGTAGGATCCATGACTTCAGAAGTCTCCCTGCTGAATATCACATTATATATATCATATTAAATATGATAATATCATGAATATCATATTAATTTTGGTTTTCGAAGAAGAAAACGTTCTGCGTTGATAATTATTTTGGAGTTATTCAAAATATACAGGTAGAGTGCCATTATTCAGGCGAAGCATCGGTTGTTCCAAAGTAATATGGTAGATGCTGATTAATTTTCAGTACAAGTAATCTTGATTACGGAATGATTTTGGACAGCAAGTACGAAAACTCCCAGCTACCCCCAAAGCTATCTCAGTCACAGTTGATTGCTACTCCTGTAATCTCGCATGATTTACAAGTGGTATGACAAACGACCGCTAGAACGAAATAACTCGATCGTATTTCAAAACCCCCAACTAATGAAGTAAAGGCCCCTTGAAAGCCTCCCAGCACTCCTTCGTATCAACCATCCACGATTTTTATAGTCATTGGTGTTTTATTCATTAAAACCCTCTCATCAGGAATTGTAATTATTGTATCCAAACGACCATTCCCCAATCTACTAGATAACCATCTCGAATACCCTCGTTGGAGAGAAGATATTTTATTTTTTCAAACGAGTATTTCTATTTGGTTTTGGAATTGCTAACGATTTAATCCCCCTTGATAATTTGTGAGGAGGGGCGTGAGAGCAAACAAACCAGCCACCGTTTGTATTTTAATTCAATACAAATTAATGTTCCTTTTTAGAATCTTGATGTAATTATGATGCCATTCGTTGAAGGGAAATGACTTCCAACTTGATTAGTTCACGTGTATGGAGGATCCTACTACCGAAATGCTGGTCATCAAGATTATACACCTACCTCTATTCGGATAATTATTTTCGTTGAACGATAAATTCAATTATTATTATTAATCTCGTTATCACGTTAGGTAGGTATATCTAAGTAATGAAATAAAAAAATACCTTCTAATTTAGTGAAATATTGCAGACTTGTTTTTTCGAAACTATACCTACCAGATAAAAAATAAAATACAAAATATAAAATTCGACATTGGTCTATCCTATTTTCATGTGAAACTTCTTTTGGGATGAAAAGCTTCAGTTTTATACCCCCCAATAAAAATATCATTTCTTGGAGATAAGGAGCAAAAAAAAAAAAAAAAAAATGATTTTTAAACTAATTTTGTTTGAATCTCGTTTTTTTACGCATATTAATAAAATGTATAGTTAATTTTATGAGCCCATTTTTGGAGATTCAAAGTTGTGCGTGTTGAAATGCAGACTAATATCCGTAAGTGTAGTCCTTACGTAGTTACGTTTCTCAAGTAGGTACGCACTTGTTTTTGTACACCCACCACCACGAAAAAGCTAGAGAACCCATTTTCAGACTCAATTGCAGTTCCCTTGTCATACCACAGAAGTAGTTTATTTAAAATTTACAATATGTTCATCACCTCCATAAATCAAAGGCGCACACTGTCTCACGTAAACCACGGCTGTCCGACTCCATTCAATAAAGAGATTCAAAATAATGGCGTCTCTATTCCGGCACCTTTCTTTTCTGTTTCGCCCTTCACTTTAACTTTATGGTCGGCGTTAAAATGCGATTGGTGACCGTAAAATATCCGTTCAGACCAGTCTCGAACCCAAGGCTCGAATAAAGAGTGGGAACTCGATCGGAGGTGTCGATTTAAAACAAACAAAAACAACAATAAGAGAGAAAAAAAGTAGAGTTGCTCAGCCGTTACAATACGTTTCTGATGTCAACTCGTTGAGCCCAATCGTGTCGCTGTTACTATGAAATACCGTCAACCTTCTAAGAGTATAATTGGTCTCCAGACACGTGGCGTTGCACACTTTCATTAAATCCCGGAGTCTGAACGAATTTTTTGCGTATGAGCCTACCAGGCCACTTTTTATAACTTTTTGTATCTGACGATGTTCAGAAATGTTCAAAATTTGTGCAAAATTTAATCAGGATTCTCAAATTTCGGGGAGTTGACATTATTGTGCAGAAGCTACTTTGGAACTTATAACAATTGAATTAATTGGGAATCGTCTTTTGTTCTAACCCGCACAATCTCTAGAAATCTCATCGACATGGAAATCGTGAATGTTACCTATGAGTGCGGCGAGGATTTCACGTATGCGCATGTGCAGAGGCTACTGCAGATCCTACGACGAATAAGTTCTTAGGGGATCATCTAATGCCAATCCCTGAAAATTTCATCAATATTTGGTGAAAATTGTTTGAGCCTCCTTGTTGGAAGCGAAAGCAATATTTAATATCATAAATCTTCTTGCTCAAATTTGTTGGGTGATGAGGGTGTGAAACTATTTCAACTGGGGAACTGTATTTGTCAAGCTATTTCAGATAGATGCGGTAGTACCTACCCGAACTACCGTGATTTATTGTTTTAATAAATATACGACGCGTGACGAACAACTTCACGGGGCATTAACGTTGAAAATATTATTGTAAAAAGAGAAAAATGTGTAAAACGAATACACACTACACCGGTACACAATCAGCATTCCAACCCCCTTCCATAATAGTTCATATCCCATAATTCGATTTTTTATATGCGTTCGGGGTGTCTGCATTTAAGCTCCTGATGACTTAAGAAGTTGATTCTATAACTAATTTCCGACAATAAGTTCCTCATAGAGTTTTTAACCCCTTGTTTTCGTGAGTTTTTTCACTTCTAAGATTTCTTTTCCTTCTTCCAACCGTAAATCACTAATACAACGGCAACATCCCTAATTCACTGTATACAATCGTACAAGAAAACAGTGTAATGTTAAAAACAAATATCCGTTGGGAAGATCGTTAAATTTCTTATAAAATAGGCCTGTTGATTGTCTTCAACAGTTGATTTTTTCAAATGAGTTTTCTCATATCATTGTCCAGGTATACCTCAATTATTCAAGTTGACAGGGTGGTGCTTGTATTTACGGAAAATGAACTAAGTACTTACATATTTCTAAAACTATATTTCATGAAATCCTCAAAGTTTGAATTTCAGTTTTGAGCCTTGAATATCAACTGTTGACGTCAGTTACATAGTAGGCCTTCTCCGAAAATTTTACGCTCTCTCCAACTGTATATTTTTTTCTAATCATATGCAGTAAGTTAAGGGAGTTATGGCAATTTGGTTAATCAAGGTCGAAAGAAAACATAAGTCGGCGGAAAACCTCACGAAAGCAAGGGTTTAAAAAAACTCGAAGAAAAACTTCTTGCTCGAAATTATTAGTTGTAGATTCCTCGAGTCCTCAAGCCTTCAGGAGCCTAAAATGTATTCACCCTTTATATAGTATGTTTACGGTTGTTTATCAATTATCATCAATCAATACTATCCATAAACCGGCCTATACAACTCAAGACTAGGTATTTATCCTTCTGGTCACGTTCCCTTCATTAACAAGAGATACAGCATAAACTGGTGTAAGAACTCGACTTACCTATCATAAATTATTGAGGATTATAAAGCATACACCTCGACCAAACCGTAACTCCCGCATAGAGCGCAGCTGAACGAATACTGTTGACCGTTGTTAACCCGGGTGAAAAAAAACGTAGAAAACAACCTGTGAAAAAGAGAGAAAAAATCATTTCAGTAGCCTTTTATTATTGGTTCATTACGAAGTCCAAGGTTCTCTATATTATTTTATATAATTGACATTCGGGGGCCCTTCTGGTTGATAATGATTTATAGCCTTCGTTATTTTTCTACTCCACTGTTCTACCCGGGAACTAATCATTTTTCAGTTCCAGCCCGAAAGGTGCCTTTCATTCACTGACCACTTTTTTATTCAGGTTGAATTTCTTCGCTGTTGGATGAATATATTCGGTATTATAATAAAATATACTATAAATATTATAAATCCCTCGATTTTGCTTCGTCGAATAACACGGTTATCCTGGTAATTACCTCCTTCAATAAGTCATCTCACGACTTCTATAATCCGTGTTAATTATTCGCCTTGAGTAAATATGATTAAACCTTCTTGATTTATTATTCAGGTTTAGGTCCTCCTCGCGAAATCCACCTTTCACTAATTTACTGACAAGGTGTGGTCTGAACGATTTAGTACCTTTTAAATTTTTCTCGTCGATCCTTGATCGTTGGTATCGTGTTGCTCATAATGCTACATTGATGCACGTTGAGGAGGTAGGTACGTGTCTATTCACATTTCTTTGGAAGGCCTGATGTGGCTTTCGTATTTGGCTCCGTATTTTCAATCAAGTTGCAATCAAGGAAGGACAAATCCCCCCCTCCCGTCATACACTACGTATTTCAAGATACCTGGAATCGAAAATGGAATTTAAAAAAATTCCGTACTCCGTCCGCCGTCTTCGTATCTTAGTTAAGATGGAACCAAATTAAAGATATTTCAATGACATGGTTTTTACATGTCTTACATAAATAGTTACTAATCTTTAGAATCAAATGAGACCATCCGGGACACTGTACGACCAACATTCCGTACATGATCAATTCGTTCCACGCAAGTTGCCTTGTTACCATGAAATTGGCAGTAAATTTCTCCATACCTATGTCTGCTTTTTGTTAGGTTGTGCAGTGAAGCTTGGTGTTTCTGTAAGTATCATCAACCTTCCGTATCCCATTTGGGCTGGAAACGAACAAAGATTGAACAGAAAACTAAAAGCAGGGACTAAGTACAACAGTGAATCATAAATCGGTTTTGGCTCATTGAAGTTAGTAGGCCAAATCTATACAGAAAATACGAAATGGGTGAGTAATAATTTACATAATTTTTTTCTGTTCTCTCGTTTTCGTTCCAAATGAAATCTAAGCTGTTCGAAAACGCGTTCATCAACCCTGAAACGACCGGTGTCAAGGGAGGTAAAACTGACTTATTACTGAGTTTGTTGGAAGCTGTGAACCCCGTCTATGGGTTTCATATGTTCCCATAACCTCCTCCTAAAACCGTCTTGGGCTCGTTAATTGGGGCGTAATTGCCTAAAAACTGTCCAGAAGAGGAGCAAACGTGGAGGGGGAAGTTTGACATATGTTCTACAACCTCCAACTAACAACTTCTGGTTATTCTGACTTAACTAGACAAACAAATTACTTGGAAAAGAGACACTTGGGGAAAAGGAGACACATTCAGTTTGGCGAAATGAGCCTTCTGGGGCGTGGTCGGATGACTAATGTTGGTTTGGGGACGCTACCGCTTGAATTCGGGAGTTGGGTTCTCGGGATATTGAGAAATGGGAGACGATATTTTAATGGGCAGTTTGTGTTTCAGTTGTCCATCATTCACAGTTGAAATCTCAGGATTTGAATACAACGAGTATGAATGACAACAATTAATTCGCGCTAGACATTTTACCTACCCATTATACCTGAGAAAATAGGTACTATTACTTACCTAGGATTCAACACGTGAGCACTGATAACTGGGATTGAGTGCCAATGTGTACTAGATCACCTCATCAAATGAAACCCTATTTCCCCATGCCCCTGAATAACTTC
>JAEMON010000015.1:15445108-15455170 GCA_030264115.1 Lygus lineolaris | reverse complement strand
TAAATTTTGAACTATTTGAAAGGTTAAAAAAATGCTGACATAGGAATATTTATGATGACATAGGAATATTTACTTGAATATTTACTTCAATTGTGAAACATCTATTTCCCATACAAAGTGAATAAAAAAAAGGTAAAATCTGCTATGTATAGAGTTAATGAATATCAAGTATCAGGATCATCTATGCACGTGGATCCGGTTCGCAGCACTTTCAGATGAAATCATTCCTCGCTCTACCGGGTAAACTTCCCTCTGTGTTTGCTCATGACTCAACTTTGCTCCACAATCCCCGACAGAACCTTCTCTCATGCTTGATGACTTGTTACGCCAACGGGACCACTTGAATCCCCCTAGTCGTTTGTCCACTGATGATGACTTAATCCATCCCCACCATCAAAAAATCCTTTCCCGCGGGTTACACTCCTAATTCAGTAATTGCCTCTTTCCCTCTCGAATCCTTCGTTTCATTTCGAGAACTGACGTTCTCCTTTTTTTCTCCTCTTTACATTTTTTTGTTTTCCTTTCCCTATGCCTTTATCCGAATTGTCGAGCATTAGTCTTCTCTCTTAACAAGCATCGTCTGGGAACCGTCGTCCCCAGTTTGTTTCTTATTCGCGCTTTTTGCTTCCTACTGCATCCCATAATTTCATGTTTTAACTCTAATAATGAAATACTTCTTTCTTTACTCTCGAAATCCTGCCTCGTTAAAGATAGACAGTGCTCACATATATCGCTTTCTTACATACGGTTTCGTTTGTTTATTTGTGTGTGTCCTCACCCCTGATGACGTAACCTAAACTCGCATCATATATATATTATAAACTGAATGCAACCAACTGATCTTTCAGAAAAATGGATTTTGCGTGATATTAAGTTTATCATTGATTGTGGTCGCATATTGTTACCATAATACACCAGAACTGTTGGACAGATTACCTATTTAATCCCCTTTCAGGTGTCTGGTACTTCCGCAAGTAAGTCCTATCTAACTGGTATTATATTATTATTATCACTAGCATACTACCTACCGCGTAAATATCACTCTCCCTCATGTTGTCTACATACCGTAATGTAATTAAGGAGCTGGCAGTGTGAATATGTAGGAATTAATATAAAAATAATGTCATCTGAACTATGTCTATTGTACCTACCGTATAATAATATTGGTAGGCATACATATAAGTACCTATATATTATGGTTGGTTTTTTTAATGGTTTCCCGACGGTTGTGCTGAGCATAGTCAAATTAAAGTTAGAACAGGGCATAGGTTTCCACAGATGTTCTCTAAGCACTTTCTGGCATAATGTAAACTATAGATTTTACGAGACTCTGCTCAAAATAATGTAAAAGCCGGGGATGATGGCTTTGAAGACAGTAGAGCTGTCAGCAAGCATCAGATACAAAGGGCTACTAAGCCACCAACCACGTACTATACAGATGTTCCAAGCGACATCATCACCGCAAAGGAACTGTGGGAAAGTCTTGGGTCGACCCCCGATGGTCGGGGTGGATTGACGGACCTAATTTACGAGGCACCCACCGCCCGTAACTGGATAGCGTGGCACTGGGGGGTGGGGTCACCTTAAACCTCTTATGGCGCCAGGGTCTTACCGTTTGATACCATCTAGGGACAGCAACCCTGGAGGCAGGGCGAGGCCTGGTAGATTACACCTTCATGGGATTACTAGAAAACCCTCCAGGTAAAGGGCTCCCGGAAAGATATTAGGTCTTTGGGTGTCTATTTCGAGGCCCGGGTTCGGAGGAGGGTTTAAATAGATTAGTTCACAAATTGAACAGGGGATCCACTAAAACGTCTGAATCTACCAATCTCGCCTCCAATCTGGTTTTCACATAAGTAACCAAGATCACAGCAAACTAAAAACCAACCGAATCCACTAAACCATCAACCAACTGAAACTTCTGTTTTCACAAACTAAATACTGATTTCATCGTTGAATCAATCAATTCCTCAAAATCCTGAAAAAAGATCGCGATAATGACACTTGAATCTCAGTATGTGTATCACCACTCTAGAAGCGGCCCGGTTCTCATAAACTTGATCTGTAAGAGTTGTCTGTGGGGAGATCTATGGCCCCAATCTTTTTCAAATGGCCCGATTAAAAAGACCCAAATACCTGACTGAGCCAAGACCGTTTTTTTTCTCCCGTTTCGGGGGGTAAAGTAAGACATCAGTGAAAGTGTTCGTGGCGATTGCTCAGCAACGCCGTAACGACACAGTGCATTAGCAGGAGCTCTGAGGGCTCAAGGAACCAGACAAATCATCTCCTAAAGCGCCCCGACATCAAACAAGGGTATTAATCAGATATCTCGTTGATCCCTCTTAGACGAGCTTCCATTTTCTCACCGTTTTCCCCGCTCTCTTCATTATATTTACATTGGTTTTCTCTTTTTGGGAACGTACTCGGTGATGCTACTGTGGAAGGTCTTTACCGGGATGATTGACTTCCCTCTGCCCGAACAAGGGGGTAATCACGGGGTTTCAACCTACACGACCTCTAATGTAGATCCAAGAAGAGCTCTGTTGATGATTTTTTTCATGTCAGGGTTACCTGGGAGATTTCGTTTGTTAACAGAAATAACGTCTTTCCGTTGTGAAATTTCCTTATTTTCATGAAGTGTTTTCTTTAATTTTCATTTTCTTAAAAAAATAAATAAATAAATAAAAAATACGATTTTGAGAAATTTCACGGATTGCAAACCGGAACTTGTTGCTCATTCCTCAGTTCACGAATAAATTGTTCTTGCAGACAGATTTCTCACTTTTTATGAATACAATAATTAGAAGACAGGTATAAGATGTTAGTACGAGTATGTTCGATAGATACCGGTAACGGAGGGTTGTTGAACAGTTTTTATAAGTTTCCTCGGCCGGCAATTTTCCAATTCTATTTATATTTTTTTATTTCTTCTTCTTTTTCAAATCCACATTTTAAATTACAAAAAAGTTTTTCAAATTTCAATAGTTGACTGCGCCTCAGAATCGAAAAATAGAAAAGAATGTATTATAAGTAAGTAGTTAGTAAATATAACTAATAATGAAAAGAATTGAAATTGATCGATTACTAAAAGGGTTAAGGGAAAAGGAGGCCACTCCTTTGTTCAACGTATTGTTTTCGAGTAGTAATAAAGTTATAGCATTGGCTCATATAAACTCTTTTGGGGAGTGTCCATTCCCCACTTAATAAATGCGAAGGTATCTCGTCTGTGATAGTCTAGGTACTATTTAACATTGATGAATTATTCTTCTTGGATATATAGGTATCAGCTATCTGGGCGAATGCACCTCATCTCATGATGAATTTTGTGTGAAGGAACGTGCAACAACTGGCCTGGGAAGTGATCCAATTAAGAACGGTCGTGATATTAACTTTTACACTATTACAAACAGAATAACATGTTGTTCGCGCTCTGGAGAGGAAGGACATAACAGATAGAGAATATTGCTAAATTGAATGCCTCCCAGGAAGATGATATTGTAGGACAGGGTCCCTTCAATGTCGAACAGAGGTTCGCACTTGAGAAAATCCGTGTCATCAGCATCGAGTACAAATGTCGTGAAGGAAAGAGGGCAAAGAGGAGAAATGATATCGAATTAAAACGTTACAAGGTCTCTCCTGGGTGTACTGGTGGTTCTACTTTAAGAGGCGACCGGGGTGATTCGTTTGGGGAAAGACAGTATACGACCGGGTGTCAGATGTATGGAGGAAGTGGTGGTAAGAGGGGGGAGATGACAGAATTATGCGATGAAGGAACACGATTGCGTCCGCGGGGTTTACAGGAATAGAAATAACCACTGTGGAGGAAAAAAGAGCGAAAACGGAGTTCAAGAAGAACGAAGATGAGTGGAAAAGAGAGGGGACGGATAAAGGAGTAGAGAAAGAAGGAGAGAAGACCATTATATTCGAGTCGGACAGAAGCACACCACCCTCTGGGACACGGCCAAATAGCGGGCAATAATGTTTCTAGTTTCGTGGTTTGGGGAACCAGGAGGGAACGCACAAGAACCTTCCCCTGGTGATTTTTAGTCTTTTCCGAAAACTGATGGCTCTTTATTTTAATCCGCCTTGGAAAATTGGAAGTGGACACTGAAGGACTGATTCATTAGATAAATTCTCTCGTTCCCGAACCCTGGAAACTCTAGTGGTTAGAAAATCGTCTGTATAACTCATCGTAGAAACAATAGGACATTCCGGCATGATTCATGTAGCGCATGGAACAGGAAATCACGGAGATTACAATGAGCGG
The DNA here is from genome assembly GCA_030264115.1 of Lygus lineolaris. Classification (NCBI taxonomy): domain Eukaryota; kingdom Metazoa; phylum Arthropoda; class Insecta; order Hemiptera; family Miridae; genus Lygus; species Lygus lineolaris. The sequence goes on along the minus strand of JAEMON010000015.1, from coordinate 15,450,903 downwards.
AGATGCGATTTTGGAAAGCAACTTTTTTGATGAGCTCTCCTCATTGGAAATTTACCTGTAGGTTTTGAAAGGTACACCAACGTACTATAATTAAAATAGCTCCATAACGCTCGGTTAGTGAAAAAACGTCAGTAAATCACGTTATTCTACATATTTGCCAATATTCAGCGTTTGTAACAGTTCCAAAATTATCATGACGCTTGATGTGAAGAATTTAATTGAATGAGACCAACCACATCTCTCAAGGAATTAGCTGTGCAAAAAAGTGCACCGAAGAAAATGACTCTGGATAATCATGAAATTTTAGGTCACTCGCATGGCAACACAAATTATGACAGGATGCTGATTGCTCTGGAGTAATTGAAATGAAAAAAAGTACTGTTCACTTGATAATCGATTGGTCCTTTTATAAACTGATTCCAAAATTCGAAGAATGATATACCTTTCTTGATATTTCGTGTTGGAAATGAAGGGAATTTTTTCCTTATAGTGCCAACCAACGGTATCGCAGTTACCCTAAATAGAAACCTACCCACTTCTTCGAATGGTTAGTTAGTCTTTCTATATTTTACCTTGTAAATATTGCTACAAATTTTGTGGTGCTCGAAAGTGACCCAGATACACTCATTTAACCGAGTTTGTAATTGTTCTGTGTCTCGATTTCGTTAATATTAGAAATCCATTAAAAAACAGGTACCTATCCCGTATGTTCTGGTCTTAGCATTTTCAAATGTGACAGCTGAAGCATTCAGGGAGCTCTTGAGGGTCCACATCAGGGAAAGAGGAAGACGATCCCTTCAGGAAGGGTCAGGAAACTCCAGGAAGTTTGGGAGGAAGAAGACATGCAGTCGCTCAGTCCCCCGGCGCCAGGCACCACTTTACGTTCTGGGACCTATTCCATCCGTCACAGCCCTAATTAGGCCTTCCCTACCACAACAACTAGCAGGATGTAAACAAACACCAATCACTTATAAGGGTAATAGGAAACCTGCACCGACAAACCCTGTCTCCCGGGTCCATCAGACAACGTGGATCTAGACTTCGATTATTGAAATTATGATCCGGGACTGAATTCAAGGATCATTATCATTATCTAGTCCAGCCAATCAAATTCGCATGTTTATGCATCAACTGACAGTTACTCTTGAAGGACCAATTACAATAAAACGGGACTTCCAGCATTCAGCCTTACATTTAATTACATACTTCAAACACGGTTTTCCAGGCTTCAACCTTGTTTTACTTTCCCAAAGTGTCTCATTTCTCACTATATCGCTATCTGGCCTCGAATGCAACAATTTCTGTTCAATATCAGGGGCCAAACTTCAAATTTGAGGCATACCTACAACACTTAATTTTTAGGTTCACTAGGAAAACCACATTGAAATGTGTGTAAGGTAATTCGTAAATAGCTCAAATTTCCTCGAAGTCAAATTTTAGTAGTCGAAAATGACAACCAAACCTGCTGAGGTTTTTGCGGAAACTTACCTATCTATAATATAGTCAGCAGGTATACTGTAATTTTCGATATAAGAGCATGTGGTACTGTCCGAATCTGCTAAAAATTTTCTGTAACAGTCGTCAACAAAATAGGTAACTATAATACGCAACAAGTCTTTATAAGTCAAACATCGCTAATAAATCGGTTGAAATGTATTATAGAATACACCTTAGATTGGATTGATAAGAAAAGGTTTGATTATCAACAAGTTCAGGTGATCATGATTCTCTTTAAAGTCTGATTCGGAAGAGAAAGAAGGTTTTGTGCAAGAAAGAATCCTTTATCGGCCGCGCGCTCTTCGGTACCGTCATCCATTCCGCGTTATCAGCCGTTAAGCCATTAGCGTGTCGAGTTATTTTAATTAATTTGAGCGGGGTTTTACCCCTTCCTTCCCCACCGATGTTGATAAATTTATACCGCGTTAATGGTACAAATAAGAAGACGACGGGGAACAGGATAAAAAAAACCTGCAAAGAACAGTTGGGGGTGGACGGCTGAGGTACAAAAAAACGAACTTTTCGCCTACATTCGCTCCTCTTAGGTCTCCCTCCTTTTTCAAGAAATAGGGGAAAAAATAACATAAAAACTCGAGGGGAAAAAAATAAAGGAACGCCCTGTCGGAGAGGACGTTGTTCGTGGGTGTCGCTCCTCATTAATTGTCCGTTTAACGAGTGTGTCATTACGTGGGGGGTGAAGGAGGAACGGAAAAAATGTCCGTTGTCCGTTCCTAGGGGCGAAGGAACGCGTTCTTTTCCGAAAGGCTGTTAATCTTGTGTCCGTTCTTAGCGCCACTCGGTGGAACTGTGGCCTGGCCCTTTATAAAGGGTCGGGACAATATGGTTCCGCGACTCGGAAAAACTCCCTCAGCTTTACACATTATCTCGTAGTTTATAGTTATACAATTTTAAATTATGTTCGTTTGCACGTTGATCAGTATCATGAAATCTGGCAGTTCTTCTCTGATTCGCAGTATTTGAGTAGTTGCACAGTATATTTCCCTCCGTGTGTCTTTATTTTGTCGATATGAACATTTGTGTTTCCGGTTATCACGGCCATTATAGGAGTCACCTAAAAATTTGTTTATGTGAATATGTTTGGATTAGTCTGACTACAATTATAGTCTAACTAATCAGGCATTTTGAAATCTAACGCAGATGGGAAATTTCGGGAAAGAAACGTGGAGTAGGTAAATCACAGTTTTTCGTCCATATTGCCTCTACACACGATTCAAACTAAATGACACTAGGACCAATCTGTCTAATCGTCAATACATCCTATACCATGTGCCAAAGGGTATACTTCGACTCAGGGTGGTGGGTTTTGGGGGCCTTCAAGGTCATGCCCTCATACCTGTATCAAACTGTGAGTTTTCCACTCCGCCGTAGCGGAGAGATTAGCTACAAACAAGCTTTGCTAGTAAACAATACTAATTTATATTACCTAGTAAATATGGTATTTAAAAGGTGGTCTACATTAATGCGTTGAACAGATTATCCAACTTTTCTCAGCCAGTGCCAAATTTACCAATTTTATTTATGTTATCGTAATTCTTCTTTTTCTTTTTCAAATGCTAAGGGTAATAAAACCTCCATTTCAAAAACTTGAATTTTATAACTTTAAAATTTGGAATTTTAAATTTCAATACTTAGGTAGTTGACGGTTCTTCATAATCGAATAATGGGAAGAATGCCGAAAACAGATTTGAAATTGATCAATTTATTGAAAGTTTGAAAAACTCGTCAAAGTTAAAATGGTTGTGGGAATGGGAGAGAGGCTGTTTTCCCTTTTTTCATCTTATTACTCTCAAGTAGGTAGTAATAAGATTTCATAAGAGTACCTACAAACTCTTTGATTGCCGAGATTTAGGCATGTTTGAGGACAGTATGGGTAGCTGCCGGTACCCAATCAATCTCTAAAAAAATAGGAAATACAATGGTATGAAAATTTCATTATAATGAAGGTATACATTCATGAGTGGTCGAAACATTTCCTAGGTACTTGTTGCCGGGTACTGGGCAAAGAAAAGGAATAAGTTTAGGCTTGTTTTGAACGTGAGTACTAGCAACCACTTCGTCCCAACCCAGAGCAGTGTGGAAGCGAGAATCATCGCTTAGCTGATCACTTCCCCCAGGGTAGGAAGTTGCTCGTGAAGCCAGCCATATTTCCTATCCAGAAATAGTCGTACATACGAGAATGTGTAGGGCACATTCATCAGACTTGCTTCCAATGCTTTCAATATCAGAACGTCTGGTCAACGAAGTTGATGAAGATGGAGTGAACCAGAATGTGATTTAAACTTCATCGAACGACTGGGGGCGGAGATGTGTTTTTGATTTGTTGGGGGAAGAGTGTTCCCGGGATGAATTACCGCTGGTAAACTGTTAGAAGCATTGTTCCCGCAAGAAAGATCGGGAACGTGGGGGAGCAAATGTAGGGTAGCACTAGGGATTTTTTTGTGTCTTTTTCGGCGTTGTATTATTCAGTAAATACTCGGATGAGGGGCTGTTCTTCGGCGGTTGTCGCGCGCATGTGAGGGATGTCCGGGGTGGTCGGGTCGCTTGTAAATCTGCCTTGTCCACTCTTTCTCCCTGAAGGGTGTGGAAGTGAGAGAACCTTTTTCCAAGGTTGGAGTAGGCACGAGTGTCTCACGCAGGATGGTCCGAGAAGGACATGAAACCGTTGATATAATCGTACTCTTTAATTAAAATCATACTCCTCATCCCCCATATGCTTCAGAAAATTTGATGGTAACAGAGGGAGTTTTTCATCTTCAAATATTGACCTCTAAGAGATTATAAAGCACAATTTTATTGCAAAGTACTTTTCAGAGGATACTCAATCCCATGTTCAGCACAGACTTAACAATAAACATTGGAAAAGTGGCCTCGATAACTGCTGTTGATAACATTAGTGGGAGTTGATTAGGTATGGAAGACATTGTCACAAAAATTGTCATAAACCACAACTACCAATTATCAGAGCCACTCTTTAACTGTTTATTTATTAAGTCTGTGCCTGAAGATGGGGTTGAGTGTCCTGAAAAGTGCTTCGCAATGAAATTGAAGAATTAAATTGTATCTCATGACAACAACATAACTAAAATACTTATTGCTCGGGAATAAAATTATTTTTTTGTTTGGTAATCTAAAGGTGCATATTGAAGAAGAAAAACTTACCTCTATTATGGATTATCTCACTAGGTCCCAAGGTACCCTGAATGAATAATACCTTACACTTTCGGATAAGATGGCTCGTTACCTGCTTATAATGGTCGACTGAGTACTAAAAAAACGCCGTCTATCGAAGCGTTCTAGCATGAAGTTTCAAGAATGATATATCTACTTAACACTTGTTATCAACATTTTTCCTCTACGATCTTAACCATAATACGGATTTTCGTCGAATTGTTAAAGCTCATTTAAATAAAATTTCGAAATTTGGCAGGAAAATTTAGATTGGTGGGATATGGTGGACATGATCATAATCATTGTTGTATTAATTTCTAATTGAAAGTACTAGGTTTTTTCAATACGTTTTTTAACAGAAGACTAAACAAGAAAAAGATTCGGTATGGAAGTCGGGAGTCCATAAGGGCATAAATCAAACACAACTAGGCAGCTCCTCCCATGGCGAGGCTGAGGATTAAAATTTCTCGTTAGTTGTAATTGGTGATGAGTAGGCTCCGGCTTCTGATTCTTGTTTTTGGAAGGTGGGGCCAAGCGCTTTATCATCTCTGCGCTAAGCTACTCTCTTCAAACCTTCGTCAGCTCACTTGAATCAATTCAGTTTCTCATTCCTTCATCTCCGACCTGCGGGCAGCCCGAATGTTGGTTTTTCTCCTTCGGAACGGACGAGCTTGTAATGAGATTTCGGGAGGTGGGTCTCTCCTTTAATTGGATGGCTCTTTTTCGATTTATGAATGGAAAGCCATTGATACCTGTGGAACGGGGGTAACGGTGTTCGGTTCCTCTTTTTTTCTTCTTCATGTGATTAGAATTTACGTGCACGTGCTTATTTTAATCAATTCCGCAGCTACTTTATTTGTGATCACATTATCTACATTATGAAGTTTTGGTTCAGCATCTGTGTCCGAAATCAGTAGGTATCTGATGGCATGGTTCAGTATCTGTGATGGTATGGTTCCGTATGGTTCAGTATCTGTGTCCAAAATATAGTTAAATTACTGGGAATATGGCTTGACAAAACATCAACATGGAAACCACACATAGAATACATACTGAACCGATCTGAACAATACTCGAATGTACTGAAGGCCATAACTAACTTGCAATGG
>JAEMON010000015.1:15417394-15432040 GCA_030264115.1 Lygus lineolaris | reverse complement strand
TATAATGATCTCAGAGCCAGGCTTCAACAATACTACAGGCAACCTTCTAGAATTGGGAAGGTACAATGCATATAATTGTGAATCCCTTCCACTACATAGTAATGAACTCACAAAATCTGAAGCACTGGTGTCCCATGCCCATCGAAACCATAAAGTTTGAACTCGGCCAGAAGCAGGTGCCAATTCACCAAATCAAATGCTTCGCTCATATCAAACAGAAGAATACCTTGGTGACAGCCTGGTGACCCCTGTTCAGACCATTAAGGCACGATTGAACCTGTTCAGTAGCCGCTTGTGTTAATTTCTCCCTCTCCTAAAACCATACTGTGAGTTTCCCATGGTCCTGTTTTCTTCAAAATGTTTGAGCATGTAGTCCATCTATATTATCTCAATCACCTTTAGTACGTAAGGAATGATCGCAATCGGCCTGAAACCATTATACGATTTCTATGTCTCCTTCCTGCGAACCGGCATCACAACGCTGTCCTTCAGGAAAGGTCTTAGGTGGGTACCCCAGTCTGACACACTCATTTATTACAACAGGGAGCCGGCTATGTAAGTTGCGATGCTTTCCAAAAGTGAGGAGTTGAATCCATACACATCAATGGTGCCAGAGTTCTTCATTCCAAGGTACAGACCTCTTCCTCACTAACCAATCTAAAGCGGAAAATACCATGCTGATGCTCAGAAATCTTTCTTTTTGGTCTGGAGAGTGTTTGACAATGGAAAACGGTTCCAGAAGAGACTGTACTCCCCCAGTGAAGTGGTCGTTGAAACCATGAGGCGTGAGATTCAGAATAATTCCTAGGCTTTTGTAAGTGATGGTGGAGCTACCTAATAACCACTTCCCAGGGAATAAATCTGATGGGTGATAATAATACTATTGTTTACGTACCTTACTGGAGAATTCGTTGTAACTAGCAAGTCGAGTACAGGAGGCGAGCACTTTCGATGTAAAGAAATCAGCATCAGACCGTCCATAGTTGGCATCCAACTTGCTACACCACAGCTAGCCTACCCTTCGGGATTCTCATCGACAACCCTTTGCTCACATCTTCCAGAGTTTTGTCCGGGATACCAACTTCCTCCCGCTCGAAAATTCTCATTCAAGTTGAACTGATTTCAACCCCATGAATTGGCTACTGCTAATTAGATTCATTTTCCACGGCAGTTATCTCAATCGTACTCAAGTTTCACAAGAATATTCCCCTGTTCTGTTTCCGCGTTTCAGAATATTTTGCGAGGAGGCTTCACCGTGTTCGACATTGAAAGCTGAGGTGGCTAATGGCCTTGGAAACACGGGTTTAATTAGTAACGCGAACCCTTATTATGTCTGAGACAATCTTGGTAGTAGCTAAGTAACTTGATACGTCGTTACGAGCTACTGCAAAACAAACGGATATCCGCTGAACCCTCGAAGAGTTAACAATCAACGTGGAACAAGAGGGTATTCTACGATATTATAAGCAGATACATAATTTTCCATTAACAATAAAATATAAATCCTATCACAATAAACACTAGCCCTCGTTACACCCTGTGGCTTTCGTCAAACCACGAGTGTAGTGCTTTCTTGAAGACAACGACGAAATCAATCAAAATTGTGCACCGCGTGTACACTATAATAATGTGGTTGGGATTATTTATTTTTATTTAAGACTCAGATTTTTGTTTTTGGACTATAGTCCCCATGTTAGGCTTCACGTGATTAGAACGATTGAGGTGAAGAGCGATAAAGCTGGTCGGATAAGCACATACAAAATTTTGAGAATCGCATCGATGCCCTTCCGGGACGTGAACCAGGGATCTTGCGATCATTCATCCCAATGGGGATGTAAAGATCACACGCCCTATTCAGCTCGGACACTCCGGCCCGATTGTGAATTTATGTGAACTAGATAACGATGTACGTAACAGCAATAAGAAATAACACATTTTGAGTGGAAAACAAGTTTAGTGTCAGTGTAATTTAATTATAAAATTAGGAACCACTTTATTTCCACTCCCCTGACGTCATCGCCGAGTCGTCGTCGCCGATGTGCGCCATCACGTGCTTCCCGAAATCATAACCGCTCCAACCTTTTCCTTTTCTAAAAACACCAATTTGACTGCAGGTCCCAGTACCCAGTACCTTCCTATTTCGGGTCTCAGCATCCCGTCTTCTCTAGAAACCGTAAGAAAGAAAGGAAAACTTGTGAGGCAAGTGGCAGCAAACATCCTGGACAGCTTCTCCAACCTGGATCGACTGAGTCGTCCATACCCGGAGTCCTTGTACATCGCCAAGGAAAGCCTCGTCATGTTGGATCGTACAGTAATATCATTGGTACAGCCCCATAGGACGTATTCTATAGAAGTCGTGTATTTCGTGTATTTGCTAGCGAATAGGGCTTACAATTCCCCCACCTCATCGGAGATGGATGAATCTTACTCCCATGAACTGGATGTTTTATTTTACATATGAAAAGGGAAGCTTCCTATAGGTTTTTTTCTTTACCATGATTTCATTTCTTCACATTTATACCATGCTGTGAGCTCAACGGTCCTTTATAAACTTGGTCAACAACATTTGTTTTCTTAATTCAATCTAGAACGCCTTCGCCCCAACAACGGGCATTATGAGAAATAGTTATTTTGTGCACTCAACTAGTATTGACATTTACAGTTTGGAAAGAAACATCACACCCCTTCAAGTTCGCACGATGATTGATCGAGGTGTTGGATGTCTTCCCTGAAGCTCCCCAATACATAGGTATCGATCATCCAATGTGATGTATTTTCAGGTGAAACGCCAACCCTTTGTTCTGATTGTTACTGCAAATCATGAAACTATATTCCCTCCTCATTCGACTTTGAAATTGATAGATCCGCCCCTTATCGTAGGACCTGCTTCGTACTGATGATGTCGAGGAGTAATTGATTGCGGGTTTCCATTTATTGAATCCAATATTGCGACGTTATCAGTTAGTATGCCATCCAGGGTTGAACAGGTGTCTTACCTCTACCGCCGTCCTCCCAGACGCTAACATAATTTAATCAAGCAATTACTCCATCAATATCGCATCAATGGAGGTTACGATCAATCAAGGGTAACTGATAATTGGCACGTGTTACCGGCGTCGAACCTCCTGTTTCCCTTGTAATCTGCTCCTCCGTCCATCGATCAATAATGTTCATCATCTTCGATCTCAATTAATCAACCGGGAAACACACCGTAATTAGAATAATACACTGAAATAATATAGAGGGCTCAATGTCCTAACCTGGCTGCACCTTTCGACCCCTTGATGGATATTAATGTTCTCGGATTTCCTCTGCACGATGCATCGGCGGATGTTACTTTAACCCTCGCGATCCGTCGGTGTCTGTTTAACGCAAGGAAGGGTGAGTCGAGGTTTGCATGTTACGGTCAAGGGACGAAACGGTCGGAGCTTGCTGTCCAAACCCCGTTTTCCCTGTCAAATCCCGTCGTTTCCCCCTCTTGGATGAACCTGACAAGTATAGCTGTATCATGGAAGGGCACACTTGCTATGTCTACTGTATTGATTTCGCTATTGTTCGGGCAAGTATTAGACTATTCCATTTCTCCTAGTTTATATCTCTCGCAGGTCTTGTTGCTATTGGGCACTGGGTAAGTCTCTGCCACCGTCCTCAGTAACTGCTTCATGGTAATCTTTCTTGGATCTGTCATTGTACCCACCAAGACGATTTGTATTGTGTATTGATGAGGTTTCCACTTCACTCGCTCTAAGTAGTAGTATATCTACACAACATTTTGATACACAACTATGTAAAAGCGATGAATCAGTTTTCAAAATAATTTCTATATGAAAGTGCGATATTCAATGCAAAGTAATGCATGCCGTTCATTCCTTTTCGATGGTACACGAGACTATTGATGATGATAACTACTGTTTTTTTTCTGTAGGATTCAAACGTGTTATTACAAAAGTCAACAAATTCTTAGAGAAAGAATAGATGTAGATACCCAAAAATTGAAAATCTATCGCATAACAAGTGTCCAAAAAGGGTAGGTGTCACTGAGATTATGAGCTTGGGATTTGATGTAAAATAATCAGTAATGGTTCACAGCTTCAATTAAACACTTTCTCATTGATCTTTTGAACGCGGTTGGGGTCAAATTCTTCATAGATTCTGGGTGATCGTTATAAAGCCGCGGGCCATTTTGAAGTGGGTTTCCAGCCATAGAGGAGATGCTTGCGGGACGAAAGCGTAGGTACCGATTCTATATTCCTTGTCTTGTACGCAAGAATACCGGACCCCTTTGAAAAACTGTTAGAATATTCCTGGAGAACAACTGACACTGATACAATTAGAAGCCAGGAAGAGTGAAGGAACTGATGGACGGGAAAACCCCCTACATATAATTTCTACATACAACAATTGGTACAATTGCTTACATATAGTAATTGATTATGCTGACTAAACTGGGAAAGTAAACCGATCTTATCAGCTCAAACGATAGATAATTCATCAAATGGCTTATAAGATCCTGTTACAGGACGCCAACTTAGGTAACGGAAGTGTCGATAACCGCTCAAGACAGGCGGTTATCGGTAGTCAACCCCGTAATACATATTCCTATTTTTCTGCTTAACTGTTTTTGTTTGGTTGCACTAGAAAGGCTGGAAAAAGACTCCGGTTTCGATTCATTTCAAGCAGGACATTTGCTGTCCGCGTTTATTTTTCACGGAATTTTGACTATTAGGGTGGCGAGAACACAAGTAAATGATTGCAGATTTTCGTGCCGGACATCGCTTAATCTGAAAACCACTACCACTAGAAAGCGAGAAAAATGGCAAAAATATGACAGTGACATGTTTGTATGGGTAGGTACTAGGAAAATCAAAACTCCTAAGTGACTGATGTGGTTGGAAGGAGTGAAGCGAAAAAATAAAAATAATACCTACCTCCTGTCACTAGCTACCGGAGAGGGGAGGGTCTCAAATTTGAATAATATTCAAAACAGCGGCGTCGAAAGTAATCCTTGGAATAATGGCTGGATCGTGAAAGGTCCCTCGGCGTTTTGGGGTTGATGATGGGGGAACTGTGAACGACGCGGCAGCTGCTGAGGAGTCGGACAAGAGAAACCAACTAGCCCCGACGACACTGACAAAACGCCTTTAAATCCGGTGACAGCATCTAAAAGATTGAACGTGGAATGTTGCTGGAGATAAAAGTTGTCAAAAGGCTACACAAATACTTTATTCGTTTGTGACTTACCGGCACTGAATCCAAAGACTTGAAAAAAGGACAACTTTTAATTGGGTTGGTTACAACCATACAATCGACTGAATCCACAAATAGTGCAATATTGGATCAGCGCATACGAGTATATACTTTGGGGTAGTGAAGTTGTTGGAATCTACAGAATCAAATGGTATGTCTCAATCCAGCTTATCGTTGTCTATAAAACCCGAAGATATCGGTGAGAGCTTTATTCCTGTTCTTGGGACAGCGGTTCGTGAAACTGCAAAAACGCCAGAACCTCCACATTATTTAGATACAAATTAACCAGAAACACGAGCTCGAATCACGACCAACGCAGCGCTCACCGAAGCGGTGAACGGTGAGTGTAGCAATCTCCTTGTATTTTAAGAAGATAAATCGCATTTATTCATTCCAGGGTTTGTGGGACGTAGGGTTGAACTTTCACTGTTGAAGGAGAATGGAGGAAGGCATGTTGGTGTAGGTACATTGTTATGAAAAGCCGGGACACTATATCCCTTCTCTTCCCGTTTTCTGAAGCAACTGACTTGACGAGCTTCTCAGGTTTCCGATTGCCGTCACCATAATCAATTATTAGTTGATTAACAAAATGAAGAGCTTTTCACCAGCAGTTTTGACCATCGAAGTCAAGTTCGTGGGTTACCTACTGAAGCTATTGAAATGCTAGGTACTATGCAGATTTTTATTATACTTTGCATGTTTTAAATCACTATGAAAGTATCAATTACCAACCTCGTTCAACCATTGTCGAGTCCGTAGTTGGAACCTTGTCACACCAAGCTCGTATCTGCAGTTGGCACTTTTCTAACCTACATTTTGAACCATTGTCCAACAGGGGCTACATTTGAAAGTCTTGTTAAACTAATGTTCATAATGCAGTTGCATAGAACCCACTCGATCACTGAAAATGCGTTGAAATGGAATGAAAAATTAGAAGACGTGCATTGCGAAGATATGTGTGAGCTTGCGCAGTTGCTATACTCACTGCATCCATTTAATCACGAATAAATGTAGATAGTTATCATCTGGATCCTATTTCGCTACAATTTCACTTAAAGTTGCATTGAACTTGGATGGAAAATGACGTACCTACCTACTTTCGCCTAAACCACATATTTGTGAATTGCTTCTAAGACCCTAGAAGCCGAAATATTGGATTAGGGCTTGAAGCCATTGTGTAGAATAATGTTATTTATAACCAAATTCAGTCAACGTTCTTATGATTTGTAAAAAGCAATTCAAATTTTATTTGCCAGAATAATTTATGGTTCTGAAAATGATCTCTTTCCGTCCCTGATTTCCTGTGTTTGGGAATAACGAGCCAGTGTTTTCGGCTCATGTGGTCCACACATGGTTCGAATGACATCTAACCATCGAAAACTATCACCACCTTCGTAAATGTGAGCTTCCCGGGCCTGGCTTTATTATTTCCGCTACCTTAGCATGTGGACGGCGCGCCGTTTTTGATAACTCCAGTGTGGTGAGTTTGGAATCCCAGACCCAATATAACTGCAGCTGCAGACAGAATTGTTCTTCCTCTTTCTTTCCCCTCTCCGATCTTATTTAGCTTTATCTAGCTCTTACGGATTTGTGAATGTGTGAAGTAGCTTTTGTAGTATCTCTTCGAAGAAGGGAAACCCCGTCCGGGCCTGGTTCGATCCTGGAAACAATAGGAGTGGGCTGGTGAATACTGGTTGGTAGGGTTGAGGAAGTGAGGGGAGTATTTATTCGCTACGTAATAAAGTGGTGTAGGGGACCCCTCCGTGGGTTCAGCTGATAGCATCTTCGGAATCCGCTTTCTTGGGAACGCAAAAAGGAGAGGATCCGGCCTCAGAGAAGGAGAAAAGGCACGGTCCCTTCCTCCCTAATACATACATATATCTACCATTTCGGAAAAAAGACGAAAAACTGCTCCTTTAAAGGTAAAAACCGTTTATAATAACCTTCGACAATGATATCTTGATCAATTTCGTTGCGAGGCGTATTGAACTCAGGCCCTCTGTCGACCCTATTCAGGCAAACTGCAAAATAAATCGTCTCCCCGAATTCCATTCGAGTTCCGCGCGAGGCGAGACATTTGCAAACGATTTGGCCATCATTTGTTCCGTTTCTCCTCGTACATTCTTTTAAGGGGACGTGCAACTATTTTGAACGAATCCTGCGTTTCATCCCTCAATTTCAGACGTCGAAAGTCATTAGTTGGTCTTGATTCTCTTTACATTCCTCTGTCCGTTCCTTCATCCTGTAACCACTGCAATAGTTGTACCCATGATTAATAAATTATTGTTGCATCAGGTAAATTTAAATACGTCTGGGAAAGTCGTTAAGAATATAGATTTCATTGGAATGATTAGGGCAGTTGAATATAATGATTGCCAAGGCAGTTTTCAAATTTGCTTCTTAGCAGTTCTTGGGAAAAGAATTTAGTTTGTTTTTAGGTTCGGAAATGGAAGATGCTTGTTAACCTGGTGGAATTAACATATTGTAGAGCGGTTATTACAATTAGCGCCTATCACATTTATATCAGTCATGTAAGGTTGGGTTGCTAAGAAGAGGAGGATACATAAAAAGACATTCCAGAATTTGATTTCGTGTTGTGCTGTCCTTCTCAGATCTTGTTTATGTGTATAACGATTAATGAATCGTTTCTGACTTCTTCGTCTTACATCGAGTGATGTAGTGCTACATTTGTTGACAGAAGTGGCTTCTTATGGATTCTAACCAGTCAAATGCAGATCGGGTGCACTGGCGGCTCAAGTCATGTCTGAAGAGGTAGGTAACGAGGAGGGAGGTGACGAAGGTGGAAAATAAAAATTATAATTTTGTCGATGTTATCCAACCACCACCTCCACCTGACCCAGTAAGCGATGTGGCCCGCCAGTTTGCTGAACTTACGAGGGAATTTGGGCTGTCAAGGGAGATTGAGAAACATCGCCTTGTCTCAAGTGATGATATCGCGAGAGAGGATTGACGTGATTCGTCCTCCTGTTTACTTATTTGACTCCCTGGTATAAGTATTGGTCACAGTTTCGAGCCATTATAGTCGTTAATGGCTGGAGGCTGACAACAGCAGCTGGTCGTCCCATGGTAGCTTTGCGGGGCACAGCCCTTGCTGCTGTTTGTGACGTACGAAAGACTCAGCTGGATCTATTTACTATGCCTTGTCACTGCGATTTCGTGCGCAAGGTCGTTTCCGGCAAGGTTGCTACAGAAGCTGCTCATTTGCAGCAGATTTGGACAGTTCGGCACGCAGAGCAATGCCAACTGAAGAAGCCCGGGAGGCGATAGCCATAGAACAATTTTTTAAATGGTTTGCGCTACCAACGAATAAGGGAACTTGTCTTCAGTGGAGACCCATTAACATTGTGGGATGCTGTGACACATGCTGTTACTTTAGATGCTGGACTGTGGTGTAGCAGGCTACAGGCTGAGCGTCCAATAGCCAACTCCTCTTCGTTCCAGGCTGCCAAACGCAAAGGCTGTAGACGGCTAGAGCATAATCCAGCTTCAAGATTAGCAGCACGTGTCACAGCATCTCACAATGTTAATAGGTCTCCACTGATAGAGGGTATAGTGACCGATCCCAAGGAGAAGGTAAGAGGCAGTGCGAAGGTGGCCTATACCCCAAGGTCAGCCAAGGAAGTAATGGGATTCACTGGTTCCTGTTCCTAATATCGATTTTTGATCCAATTTTGACGGTAAGTGTAGGTCAGGCCTCTATGATGCTCCATGCACCGTTGATGGATCATCGTACCAATGGTTTCAGATTCCGGGTTATGTATTCTTCCGATAAACGATTCACCATCATGTGATTTTTCGATTTCGCTGAAATGTGGAGGGCAATTAGGGATTTTCTCTATGAATTTGAGTGCTGAGGCTATTATTTTTCTGTCCTTGAATTCTGTTCATGTTAAAATAAATGTATGAAGCTCTGATGTCTTAGTTTGTTATCTCTAATTGATTTTATCATGATTGGATCAGTGGATACCTCTTAGAGTATCTAGCAGAAATGCTGGCCACTCGATCAATTTTCCAAAATTTGCATCCGATTTTGATGAAAATTTCATGGGTTATGGTTGGTGAAGAGGGAGGGGGGGGGGGGGGGGGGGGGTATCATAATATTATCTTTCGAATTTAATCACCTGCACAGGCGTATACGCGTAAATTTATATGATTGTTAGGCTACTAGACTAGGTTAGACTACCTTTTGCTCCATGGGTTTGTTACTATAGCTAACATTAATATTCCATTCATTTCCATGGACTATTCATTCATGCGTAAGGTTTTAATTGAATATTTGGTATGCGAGGGAAGAGTTGATCGTGAACAGAATCACTATCTTCAGAATGGATATCGATGATAGATTTTGATACTCATAAATATCTCCACTGTGGATGACTATCAGATGCGTGGAATTGTGAATGACACAAAACAACACCTGCTCCCTGATTTTGCATAGATTTCTGCCGCAAATTCGACATTGTGACTCTTTCTCTCAGATTTATAGCGACGTCCCGTTGATTTGCGTTGCCTCCTAAGACGAAATGACGAATGCTCCACGAACCCGCGGAACATATGTCTTACACGTTTTTTTCATCTCTCAGAGGTAGAGGCTATCTCCTGCATCTTGGACCAAAAAGGGGGCACCTCGTACGCTACAGCCTTGAAAAAATTGTTCTCCCATCGTATCACAAGGGTAATGGATTCATGAAAAACGAAAGGTTGCGTTTATTGATGAGTTTTAAGTAGAAAAGCTTAGCTTTTTATCCACCCCGCTGAGCCTCTTCTGCTCTCAGTCGGAGATTTTTGTTCGGTCTGGTTCTTGATCTTCAATCCATCTCTATCCCAAAAAAGGCTGACTCTTTCTTTCGCTGACTCGACTGTTTGCTGATATGTTGCTATGAGGTGAATCCGTTATAACTAATTCATCATACCTTGTCATATTAGGAAATCTCATGAAATATTGATGGTTTTCTCAAAAACCAGATGATTTTGTTAGAATATTTCACAATTTGATTCACGAAACGGGTATTGAACGCTCGTAAAGTAATGATTATGATTAGCTATAGTTTTTTCATCTGATCGGTTGCCAATTTATATTCTTCTCTTGGTTGTGTGTTTAACTGCTCAACCCCTGCACTATAATATCATCCAAAATTTCTGGTTTCTCCGTTTTCTTCATTAGTAGTGAGTACCTACAGTAGGTAAATATACCTGTACGTAGTATACAGTAGTTAAGTATACGTATAAGTAGGAATACAGTATACAGTAACTAAACATACGTATACGCAGGTATAAACGTTTTGATGTATGTGTGAGAACCCTACTGAAGGAGAACTGCATTCTGCTTTTCTATCTATCGTACCTATGCATCCGTAGTTTTCTGAATTAAAATGATATGATGTATTGTTTCTGAATAGATAATTATGTTTTGATAATCTGGGTTTGCTGTCACTTAGGTAGTATACGAGTGAGCCGGTTATAAATATATTAAGCAATTTCAAGTATCCCTAAGTAAGCATTTCTTAAGAGTTAAGCAAAAATAATATGGGCTTACGCCCATAAAGTGGCGTAGAAACACCGTTACGTTTCTCATATATATTATTATCTTTTTTTGCGTTGTATGTATGAGGAAACACACACACTCCACTCTACTCCCTGGAATAATAACTAGAAAATATTCCTACATTTGTAACATTACTATGTCAATTCAAAAGAAGCTTGGTAAAGCTCTGTGTTCACACGTATGTTTGCCACAAGTATCAATTCCATCTGGAGCACCTGTCTGTAACTCATTCAAAGAAATCATCTTAACATCTGGAATGGAGTAGAAACTTACTCAAGGTACCAGTGTCCATTTTCACTAGACCAGAGTCTTGTGATTCACAAAATTCTTCTCATAGAAAAATCCCTAACAAACACAGTAGGATGCTCGCACGCGGAACCTAAATTTTTATTGTACTGGCTGGTTAATATGAGATCGTTTTGTCTGATGTAATTTTGGTGAAAAAAAGTTTTGGTACTATGTTATTCATCCTAATGTGGTTATAACTATTCTCTACGCTGGATTAGTGGAGATTCAGCCAATTAGTAAAATGTCTTCTTCCCTTAATTTTTTCGACGTTTCCGGCTTCTACTGTTCCCATCACCAGGAACAATATCCACTTATGAGTAGGAGAAATCCGTATCGTATGGCAAATAAAGAGAGTGTCTGAAAACGTATCAAAGATACGGAAAAAATAAAGTTAAATGAATACCTGTCAAAAAGTTTATAGTTGTGGAAGATCCGTTCAGGAAGACATTTTCCCCAATCACAATTTAGGTATTTATTTACATTCAGTTTTTTGTTGCTTTTCCAGTCATATTTTCTGCTCTTAGGCTATTATTTCTGATGATGGCCACCAATTGTGGCCGGAAACGGGAATGAGATGTAGAGAAGACGAAGTTCCACCCATTGGCTAAATCCTGACTAATCCACATGAACTCATGCAAGCGATCGACACCAACGAAACTATCATTTAGGTATGTAAGTTGATGTTTATGCCCAACTTAATCAAAATTGGGAGTGACAGTGGTTACTTACAAAAGTCAGAATTCTTATGAGTTTTGCACGTTATTTTCTCCATCAACACTCTTATCATTATCTCCTAAGATCACATACAGATATACAGAAAAATCACTATATATCGTGATTGATTATATATTGACGATTATATAGTGAAAAAATATCGTGATTTTCCATCCAACCATAATCGAGATGACGTATGTTGTTTCTCCTTTCAAGAACAATATTTCATTTCGGATTCGGTTCTTTGAATGGTCCATGTTATTGAAACACCGAAACTCACCTTGCGGATTATAAGCTACATTTGATTACTAATTTATTTATCCACATCTATTTATACCACATGCATTGTGCATCATCAGAACAGATGACCCCAGGATTTGGTTTGATGGCCAGTTCATCAAAGCATGTCCACCAGCTGTCCACCTTATGCAAATAAACGAGACCGGACCACCCCCCGATCCCTATTCCTACACATATGGCCCAAATGTGCTTTTTTAAATGCCGGGGCGACGCAAGTAGAGCACAATAGATGGAGGAACAGGATAAGCGAACGAAGCGAAATATTAACGAGATAATAGTACCAGACGAGTCGAGGCGGTCTCCCCTTCAGAAGATGACACCCCGTGAAAAATGGGGATATTATAATATCATAATAGCTACTTCAGGGTGTTTCGCGGGTCTTTTGTTATGCAGGAAAAAAACAACGTCAAAACACGGGTATGTATTGATTTACGACGAGCCGAAAATGGGAGGATGAGGGAAAGAATTTGCAATTATCATTCCCTTTGGCGGAAGAAAGGGTTTAAAATAATTAACATTTCCAGATCTTCGAGATTACGAATGAAACACATAATATGAAGTTGGATGAGATTGAGATACGCATCTTCATTCCACTGAGTCGGTTTTATATTATCGGGAAACGACTGTTTCGGTAAGTGAACCATGGGAAAAAGAACCACCAAAATTATGAGCGTCGCCAACATTAAATTTTGTGTCGAAAGATCTCATATTTTGCTGAACTATTGGTTAATTATTGAAGTGAATCTGAGCAATAATTATTTGGACAAATCCTACACACATAGATCAGCAAAATATGAGTTGGAAGTGCTATTCAAAAACTCACTAGTTTCCTCTAAAAATCAATTCGTCAGTCAAAATGAATCGCTAGTGTCACCATTCAATTCAGCGTGAATAGTTACCTGAAAGTCGATACTTAACTACTCCAGTCATGGTCAGCTCGTCAACACCAAAAACGCTCGATTACCTTGAAAACCCCTCGTTTTTTTTCGCATTCAAACACAATTACTTATGCGATGTTGCGTTATAGCGACGATTTTCTCCCTTAATTAGTAGGCAAAAAATCATATCTGGATCACAGAGACCTATGAGCGATTGAAAAAGTGGAGATTTTAGGATTTGACAAGTTTTCCTCTTCAAGTTCATTTTTCACCCGTTTTGCTTATTAGAAAAACTTTGATTTTCCACTGGGCAGATGGGACTTTACCACTCGTTCCAATGGAATATTCTTTTTCAATTTTTGACTTCAATGAGTTTGACTGTTCTAGTGATGTAATGTCGAAGGAAAAAAACAAAACCTTAAATCTTAAGTGAATTTGGACAACGTGGACATTCCAATTGAACTGTATTTTTGATTTTATTAATTTCTAACTTAGTGGCGAAATCACTCATTCACTTTATTTGGTTCTTCTTTTCATTTAATGGTATAATATTTAGTTTTATTGTTCTAATTGTGTATCACAGAACATGTAGTACTCTTGTGGAGCATGTTGTTTTTGTACTTGACGTTAAAAAATCTTAAATCTGAAAAAAACTTACGAGAGTAGGGGGTTACAGGAAATTCTTGGAGACATTCTTTGTTGGAAATTACCTGTTGAATCGGTACCCGACCGGTGTCAGTCACTTAGGTGAAACGCCCTGTAGTTTGAGATTCATTTTCATCATTATTGAATAAAATTGTTGTTCTTTCTCTTTAGCTATTCCACTTGCTTTCTATCTGAACGAGGCTATCGGAGGTAATTGCCACCCTCTTACCTTTCAAAACTCTATATGAATGTGCCTCCGATTGGTGTGGTTTGATTGATTCGTTCTCCATTTATTTTATCTTACGGCAGCGCTCAATGTGTGAAATCGCTCGCTCCCAACTCAGTTGGAGCTACCGGTTCCATTTTTCATCCTTGTCCAAACACTTTCGACCCGAATAAGGGGAACGAGGTGCTGATAATAAAACATCGGATTTCAATAATCGTTTGCCGCTCGGCAGGGAGACGGGCTTGTCACAGTTTAAAATTCCTTGGATCCCCGCTCCTGACATCCTTTTTGTCTAACCTCGGCAGCTTATCGATGTCCTCTATCGACTGCAGGGTTCCGTAAGTTTGATCCAGTGGTTTGATCGGCCAATCCTTGTTGGGCTTGTGAGAAGGAATTAGAAGTACATAGTTGCGAGAAATTGCTGTGGAACACAACTTCGGATAATGGAGTCTTTATCGATCATCAAATATTACTAACATGTAATGAATTTCTGGTGTATAAACCACCTAACGGAATTTTTAATGATTTTTCAAAATAGCTTCCAAGTATAACATTTTTGAATACGCACACTATGCGCGCTAGTTTTTTCAAATAAAAACCCCCATTTTCTTGTCACACATCAGGATTCTACGTTCAATGTTCGAGTACGCAAAAATGAATAAAACGTGAAAACCCATGGTTTATGGAATAGACAGGGTTTTTGGGGCATCTTTTCACGATGAATCATATGGTGATCTTAATTTTTGACATTTTATGTCTTTGCTATGGCACATGAACAGAAA
>JAEMON010000015.1:15368397-15383270 GCA_030264115.1 Lygus lineolaris | reverse complement strand
TTAAATGCGTCGAGTTGCTAAAGAACTGTTGAGTACCTAACTCAAAGAATCATATTCGGGTGGCAAGAATTGTATGTAGGTATACTGAATGAGATTGAATATCACCTACGTTTCGATAAAAAGGTAGGTAACTATGCGTATTAACATGCCTTTGTTAGTCGTATACCTACCTATGCAAGGTGACAAGGTATTCTTTTCTCTCTGTTTTGTAGGTAGCTGAAAACTATCTTGTAACTGTCTACTATTCTGAGCCTACATATATATTTCACCACGATAGTCTCCCCTACTCCCGGAACAGGATGATAATTCGGAACAAGGGCACCACGTGTTGAACCCAGGATTCTTATGAAGGAAAAAAATACGGACCATCTTCGGTAGTCTAAACGGCCTCTAATCTTCCCACTTAAACTTAATCTTGACTGAAAAACGCCTCTTTTTTGTTGAGGCGAGATTGAATTCACGAGATCGCCCCTTCCGAAACAGCTACGACAAATTGGTGCAATTTACCTCGCTCGAAGACTAGCCAACGTTATCGGAGATTATTATAACTTTCGGAAGGTTTCAAAATGGAGCGATTAACCACCAGCTTTTCGAGAAGGGATCCCATTTTTTGATTTATCTCTTCATAAACATAATGGGTTGTTTCCGATCAATCCTTTCGCCGCGCTAATACGAGTGGTTTTTCGAAAGGATATTAATATTCTTATAATAATACGACAGTGTTTTTCGATGTAAATGAAAACAGATTAGCCCCACTCGGTGGTCAACAAGCAATTTGTACCTGTTCCTTGTTTGTTAATTTTCGTTTCCTAATATTTTCAATGGGCTATTGCTTTTCGCTGTATCAGTACGTCTGTGAGTGTTTCTTATATCAGCTTATCAATCTTTGCTATAGCATTCGTCAGCTTCCTCCATCTAAAGCAAGCATCTTATTCATTTCGGATTACGTCCAGCTAACCAACATTAAATATTTTTAAATTGTTCCTACAAAGGTTCTATATGAAGGGTCCACGGGAAAAACGATGAGAGTCCAAAAAAGCTGATTTTCCAGAAATTGAAAAACAAACTTTCCACACTGATATTATCAGTAGGTATGTTTACCACTAATTTAATTCCAATTTATTTTTTTTTCGATTTATGCTTTATAATTAAATTAGTGGTAAACATACTGATAATATCAGTCTTGAAAGTCTGTTGATCAATTTCTGGAAAATCAGCGTTTTTGGACTCTCGTCGTTTTTCCCGTGGACCCTTCATAATATGTAAAAAGTGTTGAAATTTAGGATTTTATCTAGAATAGACAGTACTTGTAGAAGCTCTTGTTCGATGTACCGACCTAGATAAAAACTTGAACCCCACTACAAAAAGCAGAAAAGAAGTAAAAACATGGTTTCAGACTTTTCTCTCCCTAATTAAAAAATAAGTTTGGAAGAGAAAACCAGGGACAGGGTTATAAGGGTTTGAGCAGAGGTGAACCGAAGGGCTGAAGAGATAATCCGGCCCTAATTACAGAACATGTACCCTGGCTGGGGGTACACGGGGATTCTGCCCCCAGGCCCTGCCCCCCTCGCCACTTCTCCCTACATTCTTTATGAGCACCTCAGGGTTACATGGCCGCCCCTTTACCTTTGCTGCCCCCTTGTTAGAGGTTTGGATAGCTCTGGGAAACCTTCCTCGAAAACGGTAAACTTTTCGAGGGCTGAATATAATATAAATTTCCCTGCTCACTCCTCCTCTTCTCTCCCTCACACTTCTACGTCCCTACAAAGTTTTGTGGGGGAGACAGAACAGGAAACAAAGGTGGAAGTTCATTAGCTATTCAATGTTGAAACTTGTTTTAGTAATGTACAACGAAACGGAAAAGTAGATGAATTCTCGTGGGAAGCCATCTTGTAACGAAGTTTTAAGCCATTTATGTTCATTGTTCCCTACACGTGAATCCACCAATATTATAATTAACATGTTGTGTGGTTTCATTTAACGAGTGAAAATCCGGCTGACATACCAACACAGTATACATACACAGTAGCTACCTACCCGACTTACATAGTACATTCTCGCATTGAAGATACGTTTAGGCTAGGCACCAATAATTACCTATCAAATTAACTTTTATTATAACTTTTAATAACTTATTTAGTAACTTTGGTTAGCTAATATTAATTATTTCATTAATATAACAATTTCCGTCATATTCGCTCTCCGACAAATTCGAGTTATGAATTATGACAATTTCAATATAAACTATATCAACTTCAATTTATGCTAACATTAGTTTCACTTAGGTAATTGAAATTGAGATAGGTTTGAAATTAATAATCTTCAATTAATAAATTCAAAAAGTCTGGTCTGTCAATAAAAAAGGTTAATTTTAAATTTAAAAGTTCCATTCATGCAGCATGAGTTGATGAGCGAATTTTCAAAGAATAATTTTAACCGATTTGGTGGGTGATTCCTAGAGGAAATTTCACGCTGATTCCGAATATACCGTATATATGTTCCTATGTTTAAGATGGTAATTCACACAAAAAACCCTCAAAAAACACGTTTTTTAAGCGATGTTTGACTCTACATTTTCAAAATTTGACGCCTTGGAGTACCTACTCCAACAATTCTGGCCAACGAACTCATCATTTCTTTTGATATTATTGACATTCTAAGATTTTTTATCTCGATTCTAAGGTCGCATATCGTCTGGAGTGACACATGTATACCTACTGTATACATATATAAATAGATGAATACCTACCTATGAAAAAGTGTTAAATTTCAGGAATCGTTTTAGAATGGTCTGAAACGGATTCCCAGGAAGACAATTTTCAAAAATTTGCACTACCTACTAAAATTTTGAGGCCATTGCTATACCTTCATTTCCTTCGAAAATTCACTAAAAAACTGATTTGTTGGAAAGGAGTTTAATTGAACGGAAAAAGCTGAATCAAGTGCTCACAATGATGAATTGGTTGGAAAACTATGAAACGGTAAATCCCATTATTATTCATAATAAGACTGAACCTAAATAACAAACGTTTATTAATTGGTAAATGTTTGTGTATACAGTAGAGCGTCGAAAATCCGAACGTCAAAAATCCGAACACCTGAGGATTTTTTTGAATAGTATTTAATTAGAGTGGAATATATAATTTTGCGGGCCAAACTGTGGTTGGGGGGGATGAGTAAGCGCGCTGTGACAGCTGAATGACCTTGGGCGTGTCTAAGGATGTGTCCGTTCGTTTCCCTTGTAGTATACATACATACATAATGTACATTATGTATGTACTCTACATATTTCTTCATGAAACCAACTACAGTAATGTACATAGTATGCATACATACATACATGTGTACAACATAAAAACTATGGTTTTTATTTCCTGTACTGTATTCCAGATACTAATTTTCAAAACGACTTTAATTTTTGTTCAAAAAACATTTCAAAACGAACTTTTTTTGTTCAGCATCCTAATTGTTTCTGTTTTTGTTCCATGTGTGCCTCGTCTGCATCAGGACCCTAACGTGAGTATTATTCGTCTCTAATTGGGAAAATTCGTAACCCTGTATGCATATGCATGACATTCTCAGCATGACCTTCTTTTTCAACACTAAATCATGATTACTAACCATTTCTCCCTCTGCCTTTTTTTGGCAATCCAATTATACTGTCATTATCAGTCATTTTAGCGTATTCAACTTGACTGTCAGTAATGAGACGCTGTTCCGCTCGTTACGAGCAGAAATCGTCTAATGAGCCAATAATTATGAAGAATTCCACGAATTAGCTTCTCGTTACAGTAACTTAGTCTAGTAACCTAACTGTAGTTACTCCCTTTAGTTTTGCACTATCTATGCCAACCTCACATTTGAAATTGTTCGTTTTACGAGGAAATGAAGGGGTTAGTTTTCATAACCATATCACCCTATTTCTCTCAGAATGATAATATTGAGAGAAGGTTTGCTCCCATGCACCTATTTAGGATTACATTTATGTTTTTAAACTGATCTTTCCGTCATTTCCACATGTGTAGTTTTTGGCTTATATTTAACGTTTGAGATACGCACGTATTACAACTTTCTAGCTACTTATTGAGATAGTTACCTAATCAGCATGTTATTCTTTGTTATTTGAAAGCTCCCCGAGGAGAAACATTGCACAGTCTTTTGACGAAGAATGGATTTTGGTGTATTTTGGGAGATATTTCTGGCACGAATCGAAACCAGCTTTTGTAAAAGAATACCACTGCACCCTATGAGTTCGCTGGACTCAATGGACTGAAGTTGGCCATGTTGTTTTGTTTTCGTTATTTTTGATCGTAATGATTTGTCTTGTAAGGTATAATAAGCTTGTGACAACAAACATCAAAGAAGTCATTCTCTTCTAGAAATAGATCGTAGAGACCAGTATCTTTTTTGAAACTTTGTTCACGTTACGATATTCTACTTAAATGACATGCATTTTTAATTTAGTTTCCACTACACAACTGGTTGTTTGAAATCAAAAAAATTATTCCCACTAGTAGTTCCGAAACTTTCAAGTTACTTGATCATTCAAATTTTGCAACATCGTAACTATATTAGGTACTTTGATAGTTTTTATCCTTTTTTGTTGTACATTTATATAGCTCTGTCTGCTGAACTTATCATTCGATTCGGTTGTAAATAATAATAACCTAACTAATGTACCAATATTTTTATTTTTCCATGAACCATTGATGGCGGCTTCCTGTGATGTCTTGCCTCCTTCACCATCTTTCAAAAAAATCTCCGCATACTCAGGGCGTAAGTATCCTTATACACCTATTCCCGCTATTACAACAACTTCCTCGAATTCGATTCATAAGCCCATTTTCCTTTATTTGAACAAATAAAACGAAGTTGCTATGTGCGCACGTGCGCGATAATGTCCTGGACATTCCATGAAAATGTATAAAATAAGTCCAATAGTTCAGACTTTCGCCCTTGTCAGGCAGACAGACTGACTGACTGACATACACGGAACCAACATTCTGCCCAACTTTTCGCACGAACACAAGGCTTTTGTGCTTACTCTCAGTATAGCGAATGTGCAAACATGGGGGCACCCATAATTGAAATATAACTGTAGGTAAGTAGTGCACATTGCTCACGTGCGCAAACACGTAATTTAAAGTGTAGGAACGCAATAAATTATTGAATTAGAGGGTGGGGGGGGGGAGGTTAGAATTCCGAAGATAAATTAGAGTTATACATAATCGTATAGTAACTGCTAGGTATACTATACGAAGTGCACCAACGGCTAACCTCTTGTCCTCAAATCATCATTGATGCAAAACGTCTTGGTGAATTTATGTAAAATCGCTTTGTGGGAGAGGGCATGAACCCGAAGACTTGCCTAAAATAAGAATATGAAACCCCTGCCTGGTCTCCCAAGTCTGCAGTCATCCTCCGACACACCGGAAACTGTCTGAAGGGTCCCCAAGATGAACGAGGCGCCACCGAGTATCGTTAGTGACCTCTCCAGTTCAGGTAACCGATCCTCGAGTATCAAGATGCCCAATGAATCTTCCTTCAGGCGATTTTATCTGCGACCCTCCGCCTCCTCCGTTTTCCGTTCGAACTCCTAATTTTATGACACCTAACGGGGGCTCCTAATGGAAGACTCTTTTTTCACCGGAGATTTCTATCAATATTAATTATATCCCGGTTAATAGCGAGTTTTTGATATATTATAGCCAAATGCGAGATGAGAAATTACGTTATGACGTTTCTTCACCTATACCAAGTCTGGGCTGCAGTTTAAAGTATGTCAACCCGGGTTTAATCCTGCAATTGGAATATTGAACCTGCAGTTGGAACCTTGTTAAACAAAGTTTGGTAGCAGGAGGGACCTTGTGAAACCAAGTGTTTTAAACTACCCCAATGGCATGTTCTCCAAACGAACGTAACGTATTTTGGTCTTACATATTGTTGAAAGGTTCTTGGCCTAAACATACAGATATCAAAACTCAGTGTCTATAGTTTCACTCAGGTAAGTGTCCGAGCAGCCGACTCGTGATACGACGACGAGCGTACAACGACATATTAGGGGCGGGTACGTGATTTCAAAATGGCTGCACGTCATCCCACGCTCTGAGGGAACATGTTCAATTTCGGGCGTTCACATGAAAGGTCTTATCCTACGATATCAACCGGTGACATCTCTTTTCGGAGGGATGGGCGCTGTTCGACTACCTAGAGTTGTGTAATCTGGGGAGAGAGAGAAAAAAAATAAGAAAGTTGTATACAATATTCTGGAGCTCCTGAAGTTGGGAACGACGCTTCTGCAGCCCACGGCTAAAAACGGTGGAAGACGATGTAAGCTCCACCCCGGTAGGCCAAGTAATAATCTTTACATGTGTGTAACGATAGTCTAATGGCAAGGGAGGGAAAGGATGCTGGGGCCACAGATAGCATCTGCATGGGAGGTCGGTAGCTTAGTTTCAGAGGCCCATAATCTCATTGTCGTATCTCACCCACGGAACCCTTCCGCCGTTCTCTTATTCAAAACTTAATTGAGAAGCTGGGGGATGTTTTTTTTCTTGTTTTCGCCGTCATATATATACCTACGTATATAAAGGGGTGGGAGGGATGTTGGTAACCGCCGTTCCAACGTACCGGGAGAAGCATGTCCGTCGTGAGATGGAATGGATAAGAGAATGTTCGAGGTTCAAACCAGTAGCCATTTTTACACCTACGAGCGGACACGTTCTTAAACCTATGATTTGATCCCGCCAAGATGGCCGACTCATGAGGAATCAAGGGATTGGCACCATGCTAGTCACCTTCTATACTGAGGTACTTAGGTACAGCATCCTAAAATTGTGCAGTTAGGTGGATCAAGTTAATCTATAGCATATACTAGTTTTTCCCCTGCAGATTACTTCGATATTCCCCTGACTTTAGTAGTGTCGTTAGGTATCTTCTGAATTCATTATTGTCATCCAATGTTATGCTCAATACAAATCAAATTATCCATTGAGTAGATGGCTTGGCCTCGTTTTGCTATGTTGGGTGCATGAAATCGTTAAAATGTGTACAGGCACATACAGATTTCATGGGATTGAAACGGCTACATAGATTATACTAATTCTCTATTGAGGCACTATCGTGGAGTTAATACTTGTCAGAACCAATAAGAGATATCATGGAGATCCAATTTATTAGAAATTAGTTTGGGGACCCTATCGCGCCAACTGTGAGGCCATATGCCTGATAAAACGGCTTCCATAATCCGACCAGTTGCTTCCAAGCTCGTGGGATTTATTTTTGTAATTGACTGGTTATTTACTTACCGTCCAAATGTCGCAATGAGATCCGCGCTTCCATTTTTGAACCTATATGGATTCAAATTTTTCTAGATATCATATTAATTTATTTATTTTACTATTAGATAATAGATTCCCAGGGTTCGTCATCAAACAACAGTTCTCGAATCCATGTGTAACCAAAAGGACCATGCCCTTATTTTTCGGATAAGATATCGGTGATTTTGTCAAATATCACTCAAAATAACAACAACTTTTCCCCATAGGCATAATAACACTGTCAAGCAGAATATGAAGTTATTCAACAAGCTATCCCAAACTCACCATAAATCTTGCAGTATAATTTAACATGAAATTACTCTAGGGATTGCAATTTGTGCACACTATTTCCGTAGTCAAGTAATCATTGAAGGGATGGAATGTTGGCAGATACTCGGAGGAGGGTAGGGCCTTCGCCAACCTCGGCTAGCCGTATTTCTTCTCCGAGCCAGGATGTTATAGATCAAGGGAAAAAGGCTATCTGGGTCCTCAGATCTGAACCGTATAATAAAGAAAACGACAATGAGAAGGTCGACTTGAGGTAGCCCCAGCTACTATACTGCCCCTCTCCCGCTTCCCAAATATCCATCTTGGCCGACCCTCGAGGAGACATCATATCTCCCATCGGAACGGTAACTCACGAGCTGGAGATCTCAGTCATAACCCGAGAACTGGAGCCCCCGTGTTGTCCCTGTTTTATATTCCTCGGACCCGTCCAACTTCTCATTTGAGGTGAACTCCCTCTATTTCCACCCCGGTTTTGGATCTTTCTCTCTGATAAACCACGCGCGAAATTCAGTTTTATTTCATTTTTCCCTGCCTTCCCAGACTTCTTGCCAATTATTTTCTCTCGAGGACGGTCTTTGTTGTCAGATTTACCACCGTATAAATCCTGCCTACTCCCAGAATGCTACCAGCGTCCGCTAATATGAAAGGTAGCTTGGAGCTCTAGTTGTGAATGTAGCACTACACTGAATGATCGCCAACAGGTCAACACATCCGACTTTTCATTCAGTGATTCTTGAGATCCTGTGTCCACTCGCTATTCAGGTTTTTGGTTCTCCATATTTTCCCAAGTTCGGAATCGGAGTCTCATTTCTTTTGTTTACGCAGCCAACTCCTGGGATTGAATTGAAGTTTATTTGGCTTAAGTATATGAGAAAAGAAGAGGTGTCCGAAGAGTGTGAGAGCTGTATCCTATCTTCAGGTTAAAGAGCAGTTTTTGTTGAACTCTCCAATTTTATTATGTCCTATGGGTACTGAAAAATTCTTTGTAGAGTAGGAATAAACGATTTCTCCATAAACAGTACAGCTTTACTAACGAAAGGGCTCATTCTTATTACCTATCTATTTCTATAAACGACTGCTTAATTTACGAGTTTGGCAGATGGAGGATATTGCAGATTCCTTACTGTATGCAAACCTATACAAATTGCCTCAGCTAATTCAGACACGATTGAGGGACCATTAACTCCGAATCGCTTCAGAAGCATTACTTAGGGATGCCAGCGGAAATATAACGAATCTAAGTGTATATATAATTTGCTACAAATCACAATCAGTGAAATCCTGGGAATGACTCTGGACTCAAAATTGAAGTGGAGTCGGCAAAGACATTGTTTTCACCGAAGTACCCACTGAAACACGTATTGTCATCCTCTATGCTTGTGAAAATCATCGCTTGAGGCAGTATCCAGCTGCACCTATTCTTGAAGAGCAAATTCTGAGCACTCAATCATTTCAATGAATTGCTGCTGTAATACATGACCGTATCAATGCCAAGGGTCCATAAACTCTAAGGGGCGTAATGAATTGTCACTATAGTATTGAGAATGAAGAAGATGCCAGAAAAATGCTACCTACGAGAAGAAGCTCTAATACACATCAGCAGAATCAATCGTGGCTGAGAATAACCACATATTTGAACTTTGTAGGCTCATGTCGACTTGCAGTACTTGCAGTGTAACTCTCACCGTTACCCTCGATCATAATAAATGCTAGTCAAATATCTGCTATCTACGCAAGTAACTTGATAGTTACCTTGCACCTCCATAGATGCAACTATTTATTATGGTACAATAATGTGCCTCTCTTCTTTTTTTTTAACCTATAGTTAGGGACTGGCTGTTGGAGCAGATCTCAAAAAAAAAAAGATCAGTGTCATGTCCCTAGCATAAAACGTATATACCCCTCTCATCGTATTCCATTCGATTAAAATTGCAAATGAGACAAAGTGGAAAAAAACACGAGGAGGGGTTGAACGAGATTTCGGTGGTGGAAAAAACGGAAAAATCATCCAAACGAAGGGAATGGGAAGCAGGGGGATATAAAGAGTGCATTAGGGGTAATACGAATTCGCACAACTGCCACCGACGCGGACCTGGCAATGTTTTGTTGAGAATGCTCGAAAATTTTCGCCTTTCCGAACCTGGAAATTTGAATTGAGTGGATCCATAATACGAGTGCACAGTTCCCAGCCGGAAACCCCTCGCAATCCCTTCACATCCACAGAAAGGGTTTTCATTTGTGCGCGACATTATTTTTGCATTATCGAAAGTGCATTTTTACACGTTCGGACCTAAAAATGACGAAAAAACTCATCCTGGATGCATTCAACGTAAAGTGCAATGGAGAATTCGGTTTGAATTTTATGCATTTTTCCGTTCAGACGGGGAATATTCATCGTGTAGCGGGGGGAAAGAATGTTTCGTAAAAATGAGTTCAAGTGGCAATGCGGCTCATCAATTTTGATGAATTACGCATGAAATTATGAATAATTCAATTAATTTTGAATGATGAGGATATCTCAATAATGAATTCAACCAATAAATTAGGTACATCAGAAGTAACCAAAGTGTGTCAATCAAAGACTCGGAGGTGCAGTTGATGGTGCTGTGTTTTTGGGGACAGTGTGCAGAGCTTGGTTGTGGAGGTGAACCCATCGGTATGGGCAGGATATAGCCTGTGGGGGGGCATAATTAGATTTATATACAGAGTATCTCAGCTAATGATCCCCCCCCCCCTCGCCCCTTAACTTCTTTGAAAATCCGTAAAAATTGACCCATCAGTTGAATTTCACAGGACGCCGAGTTTCATAACTAGTGAGGATGTCGCGGAGGTTCGTGCGGATCTCTACATTGAGCTGGTGATCTTGTATCCCCAACACATCCTGACTAATTTCTTTTTATACCTGGCCTTACCTATTGCACTCTTAAAAACACTGTCTTATGTTCAATCCCGAAAAGCATGGGACCCGGGTATGACCCCATATGATAATGTTTCTTTTTTTAAGCACATGAGTACTACCTAGGAATTATACCTCAATCGAACTTGCATGGGTAGGAATTTTGCATTTTGAACCTCAAAATCTGATTCAGCGTGGCTGCCAATTTTCAGCATTAAATTACGGCTGGTTTGCCCAGAAAATGGGTTGAAAGAGAATGCGTGGCTTCATTTAGGTTCCACAAAAGGGGGGCCCGCCCAGGCAGGCGGGGGTTCGGTCACGTCAGTCAGGTTCAAATGACAAGACCCATTTTCTGTAAGTTTCAATTGTCGGATACTCCGCATAAAGCACCTTTTTAGAAAGCCCTCATTAAGATCTTTTGAATTACAAAATAAAAATAACCATGCAAGTTCCCCATTGGTTGAAATTTGCTAAAATGAAGGAGTCTTACCTAGTGGTGTATAGTATCCATGTATCTTCAAAGACCGTAGGATTGGTACTCATAGTAATACCAAAAAATATTCACCTGTGTGAACTACCCACATCGCACAACCGTTTTTAGTGATGCACATCGGGCATTAGACTCTGGTGTGAGAGATCGTGGTTTTGGTGCTATTAGGAGACTACCAATAATATTTTTCTTTCTTCTCCATGAACTTCCACTTCCCATGCACCGGTCCGTCAGCACTGCTCACAGAGAGCAAACTATGATAATAATCTGAACCAGTCCTTTTGAATTTTGAAAGGAATTAGTTTGATTTACCTCTAATTGAATCTTCTTCCCTCTCCTCCATTGATTAGGTAGATACCTACTCTGAAAATTATAGTCGAGGAAAGAGTGTATACACAATAGTTCAATAAATCGGTTCTTGCTTGTAGGCAATACGCGTACTGGAACCAAAAATTATCTAAAACACTATCTGGTTCTGACGATCTTGGGTACGTCTTAAAAAGCTCAAAGCGCGATAAACCCCTTTACAAGAGATACCCATCACCATTACGATGCCTTTGAGGCATTCTAAGTTCGGTGGCTCCCTCTAGGTCTTCCACCATCTACATGGAATCTATTCCTAATCATATGATAATGTCCACAGCTCCCTCGACAGGTTGGCCAACAAGATACCTTGTAATTAGCTCTAAAACGCCAATCCTCAAAAGGCATTCCCTTTTTTGAGTGGGCATGCGCAGTAATTACACCTCTCTCTTCTCGAGCCATTCATGCCAGATGTCATTCCTCAAGATCAGCTTCGCCTCATTTTCGCGATGAGTTACGCTGACTTTAATTGGTTTGACTAAACATAATTAGGTGCATAGTTGTTGTGAGGTTGTAAATTACCTCTGTAATTACTTTTCCGTACGAATAATAATCTCCTCGCGATTCGTTCTGCGTCATAAAGTCATAACTGACTGCCGCGGCGTCACAAAAAAAAAACCCTTGCTCGATTCTTCCCCGACACATTTTTCAATTAACTCCGAGTTGCAGTTCTTTCTTTCGAGTGCTACCATTTAACCGGACCAGCCGCCAACTCGCCCTAACCGTTTGATTAAGACTTATTCACCTGCTTCTCCGATCTTGCAAAATACAAAAACTGCCTATACTCGCTGTCCAGATGCAAGGTGTAGTATGCAGTTGCTCGTAAGAAGGTTAGACCATCCACCAATCATCCACTACTTCATTACTTTATTAACTTCCCAGCTCTATACAATTCTTGTACAATTAGTTACAATGTAAATTATCCAAGATAATGACGAATCCATTAACCATTTCAGCTACTGCAGTTGGCCTCTATCCATTCTTATTCCGAATAAATAAGAGTATATTAAGCAGAGTATCTTATATTTTTCCTGTTACATAGGTACCGCTCTCCATTTATGAAGGGAAAATTTAATTTCAAATCCGAACAATTTATGATTATATTGTTGATATACACATCCTAATAAGGTGATTTTTGTTGTTTTAATTTAACTACTAGAAATTCAAAAGAAATTTTAGGCAATCATAAAATTATTGATAAATACGAAATATATGGTAGCCTATTTCTGTCTAATCCGTGAATTTTTTTTTCTTTGTTCCATGCACTGTGTTGCTGCCCTCCTTCAGTACGTGAGTAACTTTTTTAATATTTCATTTTTCATAATTAATCGTTCACTCTACGTGTAGAGTGACAATAGCTTTTTATTCAACATCATACTGTTTCGGTGTGAAGCTCCGATAAAGCTGCGGTAAACGGAGCTTCTCGCCAGGGTGGGCGAATCGCCCCCGCCAGGATGTTTCAATCCAGGGGCCACACAGGCGCGCCATTGTCTCTCGGGAGAACCTCAGCCTCCGATAGTGATCTTGACGGAGCCTGCTTGATATTGGTTATTGTCCGTGTCTGGCCATCACCCCTAATTGTGGCCTTTATTGATGATCAGCTCCTGGTTAGCATGAGCATCTCTGCCACCGGATCGGTAGCTCTGTACAATTAGCGATAGCGTGCGCACGGATTTACTATGTATTAGAGACCATGTACCGGTCACCAAACTCTAGGCCACCATGGTGTCTATTATTCTGATTGGAGCAAAATCTCCGTATAAAATCCCGAATATACTGATTATAATAATGTACTCATTTATCTATTTCTTTTGGATATATCTCCATTATCACTATTTATTAGCTGACATTGTTTTGATGTTCCACTGCCAGATTGTTCCATGTATTCGAATCTAATCTCCACTTCACTTCTAAAAAAAAGTATGCGAACTTCAAGAATTATAAAAATTATTGGAGATATATCATTATTATTATTATTGGAGCCAGACAAATCTTTTGCAGACATTGCATTTTTCGTCTTCTTTTTTTTCAATGAAGATGTCCAACGACTAATTCGCAGTCTGAATAACGCGTCTCCATTCGTAATTGTTTGTTTTTTGGGGATATCTCGGAAGCTCATCTTTCAGAAGCCAGGGGCAGCCCCTCGGCATTCCTCGGCGTTGTTTACAACTCTGGACAAGCCTTTGGTTGCCTGCAAAGAAATAAAAAAAGAATCGGAATCTCGAGAAATATCTGAGATCGACATTAAAGTAGACACTTACAAGAGCGTCAAGTTACAGGCGGTGACCTTCCATTCATGGTTGGAGAGCCGCACATACTCGTATATTCGTACTTCCCTGATAATAGCTCTTCATCCTTCTCAGTCTCAGTCACAAAGGGCTTATCTGTTCACCAACGTCTCGAACAAGCTAGCTAAATGGAAGCCGGTAGAGTTCTTGTAAACTGCCTCAACTCGTCGGGACATTCTGGTGGAAATGAACCAGAGAATGATGTAGCACCTGAGGGATGTATCATGGCAATCGCAACACTTTGTTGATTATTATGGAGTAGATGTTTTTTCTTAAGCTTGTTTCCCTGCTTTTTTTCCTTTCTTTGTCATCTTAGATCATGTTTGGGTGAATATCGATAAAGACATTTAGTACGTATAAAAGTACATACTAATATTCAAGTTTTGCACCTTTGTATTTCGATAACTATATCCTTCCAAATTTACTCCCTAGTCTGTTTTAACCATCAGGCACCCGCTGGGCAAGACTCAATGCCGCTACGTTTCAAATATTGCAATAATCCGTAAAGTTTTAGCAAAATAGAACAATCATGTATGCCACTATCTGACCACCATCATACCCGATTTCGTAATTTCGTTGGTTTTTATATTTCTCCGTTCAATAATTTATTGTTCGCTGGAAAGTCGAATGGGTGACCTAGGCGGTACAATATGCCATCTTCGGATGATTTCTTTCATCAGTCTTAATATCTTTCTTTTGACTTATCTTGTTCAATTACGTTTCTGACACCGTTATAACCAACCGCCGCCGCTGCAGAGATCGCCTCTATTTAATATCAAATCGTTTGGCGAATCTTTCCAAGATATTAGTAGCATTTTCATTATTTGAAATTAGGTATTATTTATGCTTATCGTCCTTTTAAAAGTAAAACTGACCAGCTGCCATTTGGTAAGTTTTTCGGTACCTATTATATCCTCGCAATATACCTACTGAATAGGTATATTGGAAAACCAAATTTTACCTAGTGGACTGGTGATTTTGTTGGTGCCCAAATGGAATTTGGGAATATTTTACTTGAATCACCTGCAGCCCCTGATATAGTTAATTGTAATTTATTTTCCAGAAATCTCACGACTTTCGTCCCTAATAATTTCTGTAATTTATTGAATCAAAACAAAATTATACCCACTTGTGTAAAATTTGTATAAGATAATTCTGTTTTTATGAAAATGACCTATGTACTTACTAAATCAAAGGAGAGAGGGCCAAGTAATAATTATCACTGGAGT
>JAEMON010000015.1:15345020-15358204 GCA_030264115.1 Lygus lineolaris | reverse complement strand
CACTCAACACTCGCTGAACAGCAATAAGATGTTTTTCCCCCAGAGGCACTCCCAATTAGAAACGAACATTCTTCAGCTCCTACCGAGCAACCCCGGTAGCTTCGCCGAAACAATTTTTAACGATATACAAATAAGGAGAAAAAATTTATGGTGATTAGGAACACGCTTTTAATAGTCAATGGTTCTCCAATGGGGGAAGCCGTCCAAACGAACTTTAGAATATCATAACGATAAATTTCAATTCCATCCGACTTTGTTACTGGGAGAAAAGCTACCTGTTGGATCGGTTGAAAGGTTACACTTGTTATTTATGTTATTCGATATGGTAATGACCAAGCTAACTAGTTGAAGTTACATTTGTATGAGTCTGGGGGGCGTTGGAATGGGAAAGAGTTATTTTTATTAAATGCAAACCACCGTGATGATACTGGTTGGATTACAAATGCAAGAAAAACATGTAGGTGTTTCCGTAGACGCGGCTACTGTTGTTACAAGGCGCCAGGTTTGTTATTGGCGAGTAGCAATAATACAATTCCCATTGCAGTCGTATGTCTTTTCGACTTACCACTCATGCCTGATCTTACACGAACTACAATTAGTACAATTAATTGATTATTTAATACAGAAAAATGTGATTTTTTAACCATTATGCGATTTTTTTAGCTCATTGATATTTTCCCTAATTGTGTTTCCACGTTTTTACATTCGCCTAAAAAGTATTTATCGATGATCCGATTGCGATAGAATTCACGGGGAATAATCTGGAGGCCAGCCTCCATCTACCCTTCAACCCATTCCGTGCAGATGTGGTAATACTACCTCAAGTGGTTTTGTCCCACTCACGGGTGTGGTAATAGGTATTACCTCAAGCCTCACCTGAATTACACTCTCCATTTTACGGTTCGTATGAGGGGATGCCTCGACTTTGACGTCACGCACAGAATGGGTTAATTTTGAACGAAATTGGGCCTTTAGGGTATGTAGGTAGTTCGTAAGAAATCGGTTGCGGGAATTCACGTTTGTGCATGCGCAGAGGCTGAAAATGATATGGGATCATCTAGGGTCCAACTCGCACCATCCCTGAATTTCATCAAAATCTAATAGTCATAATTTTTGTAACTATAGTGATAGGCTGGTCGGACGAATAAATAGTTTTGAGGATGACGCCTACACATACTTCCACCCTCACTTTGTATTTACTGCGGCTAACATGAACCACACTGTGGATTCATTTACCTCACAAAACCGAACTGACGGAGATGAACAATTTAGAGCCGGACCGCCCCGCAAAATAATTAACGTCATCTGTAATTCCGCCTGGGGAAGGCGAAATTAGCAGTTGGCGCCTGACACGCATGTGAAATAAGCTCGAATTCATACGGAGAAGGAGGGAGTTGGAACAACTTGTTAATATCCAGCTGAATCTCCTCAATCATCTACATTTTATTAACGATCCGGCAAGCGATAAACAGTTCATCTGACGTATTTATAAACGTCACTGCCGGAATTAATTCGTTTATTAAGTCAGGAAAGGCAAAATATTTGTATTATTATTAGGTAGCTTCTATTTTGCTTTCGAAAGGTTTTTATTGGTATAAATTAGTTCATCTTTTCTTTCAATCTATCTCCCATCTACGCCATCACACCAATATAGTGGCGTGCCTTCCATAAAAAGAGGAAATTTAGTTAAATATAAATATATACCTATTCATAAGATTAATAGCGACTTGACACTTTTCAGTTCGAAAGACGGCTAAGCGACCATTCGTATGGTATTAATTATACGATTATTTTTTTCGAATGATTAGTTATTCGATTGTTTAAATAATTAGTTAATTGGTTGGTTGATCTATTATTCGGTTCGTATAGAAGGTGTTGATATTATTAATCGTATCAGGTATATAGAGTAAATGTAGGTATAGGTAACGACTAACGATAACGATTCGTTGGCGAATTTTTAGAGTATTCAAGATTGTATGAATCGTAGCATTTTGCCTGACAACTCTTCATTTGCCTTACTGACCCAAACAGTTATTAGAGGTATTGCAAACAGTGAGAATATAATAAAATAATTAAATTAGAATGAGTTAATCCTATTCTGAATTATTGCAAACGGCCTGAAAAAACCTTTAGATCGGCCAATGTTGGCCAGGGGTGGAGGCATCGGAGTTATTTCCGTGACCCAGTCGTGATGGGGGTGCCACGGAGCTCCTCGAGTTACGCATCTCGGTAGGTGAACTCAGTGGCATCATCACACGGATCCTGTAAGGTATACTCTTCCCAACACACAGTTTTGGGCGTTGTTTGGGGCATGATTTGGTTGTCAAATGGATTACTGTAGATAAAAGAGGCTTTTATTCTATATCAGCTTGATATCGCTGTATCTACTCAATCTTTAGCAATTTCTGAATATCATTCAACAACTCAGGCAAATCCGATCTGAATTAATTTGTAATTATTTCAGGCCATGTGTAAGTCTTTCTTCCATCTGCAAATTCTTTCTTACAGTTTCCTCCTCAAAACTAACCTTTTTATCAACTACAAGCAAAAGCCCTTCAATACGTAGCTGGCCTCATCTGAATCTGAAAATTCAACACTCTTCATACTTTGATAACATACATGAAAAAAAAAAGCTTAAAAAGGGTGACTTATCTGAAGAGTTGAAAGAAAGGAGAAGAAGTGAAAACTATTCACAACATAGAAAGAGGCGAAATCATGATGCAACATGAACATGAACGATTTTGAGGAGAATGGTATGAGCCCCATCTTCAATGAACTTTGACAGGCTGATCAAAGTGGCGGAGACCACCGAAACATGTACCAAAGGACCTAAATAAATAAAGACTCCAAAAACATACATTCCTGAACGGAAAATGGACAACCCATCATCACAAAATCAGCTCATATTTAGTCATTTCATCATTAGGTTGTGATCACATTCACCTAAGCTCATAAATATCATTAAAAAACGGACAACTCGTACGCCCAGTTATGAATCGACGTTGAAATTAAATAAAGGAAGAACATGATTTTGATAAGCATTGCAATTCCATACTTTCCTGTATCTGTCAACGCTATGCTAATGAGAGGATTTACTAAATCATCTTCAGAAACTGTCGTGTTCATCACTGGGCATTAATTCGAGTATCAATTGTTAATAATTGAATGATTGGAAATCTCGATTCGAGAATCAATCATCAAAATGAAGATCGAATGACAAAAAAGGTGAAATGAAAACAAGGAATCATAAAAAGAGGTGAAAAAGGACAAAAAACGTGTAGCGAATGACTGAAATATGAATACTTAAAATTTACGGGTGGAGTAGTACTTTGTAAAA
The DNA here is from genome assembly GCA_030264115.1 of Lygus lineolaris. Classification (NCBI taxonomy): domain Eukaryota; kingdom Metazoa; phylum Arthropoda; class Insecta; order Hemiptera; family Miridae; genus Lygus; species Lygus lineolaris. The sequence continues at coordinate 15,354,867 of JAEMON010000015.1, read as the reverse complement.
AAACAAGGCTTCCAACTTTCCGAGCATTTACAAACGGATGAATTATTCATTCCTTAATTAACTCCAAGCAGGGTACAGTTAGGGAGATACGGTGTCTCATTTCGCAACCCATAAGAACTTGACTTGTCGAAAAAACCGTCGAAATTCAAATGAATATTTTCGGTTTTTACAATGACTAATATATCAAAACAGGAGAACAGCACGAGGCTCGGAGTCACAGAAGCAAGTAGAATTTATTGACAGATGGTGAATTCAATCGTGGAATACGTTCTCGGGGAAAACATGGCGAATGGTAATCGTGTCTTTGGATAATTCAGTCATCTGGACTAATGGACGCAGTATTGATGGCTTTCTAAATGAGGATACATAAATTATTCATTTGATGTACAGAGGAATCAGTTGAAATAATCGTGCTGGATCCATAAAACAGGAAAGAATCTCAGTAACCAGTGAAAACGTGTTGCCAACTGGTGTGGTCCTCGGACTCAATTAAATGAATATAGATCATAGATATACTATGACATAGAGTGTATTACAGTGATTCTATGGCATCGCCAGTCTCTTCCCTGCTGCGGCACGTCGGGATGATAGGAATTTAAAGAAAAAATGTATCTCTTGCCCATCACTGAGAAACTTAGTTTTCTTCAAATGTTAGGTAGCGCCTGTTTCAGCGGATCTTAGCGTCTTCATCAGTGTATGAACAATCAATCTGATCATATCGTTCGAGCCAAGATAATCAGTCTTAATGAGATCTTTATCACAGACAGGTAGCCAAACTTGAGCACAGCGAATTAGCATTCTAAAAAAATCAAATCCTGACACCAACTTTACCTGATATGCTCCAGTCGGATGCACATGGATCGTACTTCTTAGGTGGGTACTAGGTAGGTAATTTTTAATTGAAGTGCAAACAGGAAAAATGTACTGAAAAAAAAAAAACATAAATCGAACTCGAGGTATTCTTCTATCTTTCCACCAACCGCCTGAGGGGAACCTTCTCTCCTTCCATTTGTCAGGAAAATAGGAGAAAATGGTATATTGGTCGTACCAAGTTGTTCGACGAAATATTTTGGAAATCCCGAATCAAACCCAATTTAATGATTATTTGATGATCCCTCCACCATCATTTTCATTCTGCAACACCCCAAACCATCGGAACTCAATATTAGGTTGTTTGTGTTTCTCATCTTTGCTTTTTGGAGCATTCTCCAGTTGCTAATTTGACCATAAGTGACTTCTCGGCACGAGTGACTTCTCGACGAATTTCAGCTTATTTTTACGATGTTTTAGTGACATTCCTCATCGACTTCTTGAAGTTTTGGCAATCCATTCCAGTAGGGATGAACTCAATACGCTGGAACATGCCTTAAACTCTTCCATCTTTTCACGTCACTTATCAACTCCGTTAAGGGGTCAAGGGACGGAGCCCAATATTTCCTCAAAAATGCCTAAATCTCAGCTACCATAGGGTTTATAAGAACTCTTACTATAACATTATTACTACTCAGGACCAATAAGTTTAAAAAACAGATAACCTCCCCCCTACCCCCTCCCCTAATAATTTTAACGTTGCACAGTTTTTATCATTTTCTCAGCCAATTTTCAACGGATTTTGGTGCAGTTGGCCGGCATTCTTCCTATTTTATCATTCTCCAGGGAGATGAGGTACGTCTTTATGCCAATTTAATCTTTTCTAAAGGGTGCGAAAAATGTAAAATTTCGAATTTCAAATTATACACAGCTGATCCCCCTCGAGAATCCAAACTAAGAAGAATGTCGCAAACCCCATCAAAATCAATCAAAAATTGGCTGAGAAAATGGGGAAAACGGAATTACATGTGTCCTTGGCCCCTTAACCCGATAATCTCGTTTATCGGTTCCTCTTATCGCCTGTTCAATTTCAAAGGAAACCCCAAAATCCACCGAAACGACTGAAGATCAAAGGATCCGTTGAGTATTGACCACTTGGAAATGTACTTGGGTGTGAAAGCGGTTCTCTCAAATACCTGCTGATTTGGGTTGAATAGGCAATCCAGAATGGAAAACTTGTAGCGGAAAATAGGATAGTTCGGTTGGTTAACTCTTTAGTAGTTTTTTACCCCGCAGGAAGCGTGCTCTTATTCAACTCCAGCTCAACACAAACGAACGCCGCCAGATTTCAGCCCCAATGTGTTCTGAACAGCCGCAAAACTTCTTTCTGATTACCCATCTCAGCCGTACTTTGTGAGTAATCTTCTCGAATTGATGTCTTTGTACGGCGCAAGTTCTCCTTTCTTGAAAGATTCGTATCTTCCGGGCAAGAAAAGGTAGCGGCCTCATTTTACCCTCTTGCACAATAGTCATTGTGCCTTTTAGAGGATGAGGAGGGGACTGAAACTGATTTTTATCGAAATGAAATATTCAGGCACCCCACGGTCCTTACGCGAAGGAGTATTTTCATATACCCCTTGTTTGTTGTTGCCTTTGTAATTGAGTTAAGATCTTGTTTCGAGAGTCCCATCGTGGATATAAAAGGTGATCGTCACCTGCTCTAAACCAAATACGCTCACTTATTTGGAATCAAATTGTGAAGGAAAGTATAAAATGAGACACAATTTGGGTTAGGCGTTCAATATGACTAATAGTTTCTCAGGTTGAATCGTTTGCAATCTACAGTTTAGAACGTGAACTTCTCCAACTGCAGTAATCGTAATGAGTCGTGGTGGTCGTTAAGATGACAAAAAATCGTTCCCAATCGTTGAAGTTTTTTTGACTTTTGTATATCCGATACGCCTCAAGTTGCGAAGTTGTTAACTTGGTTTTTATAGACTATTTTTGCACTATCTGGAAGGGAAAACTGCATTGGTGCTCCATTTCGTGAACAAGAATTTCACGATCGTGTTCATATTTTTCCAAACAAACTTCCACACGACCAAGAATTTTTCCTCATTATATGGTGATTTTTATACGTGCGCCAACTTGCTTATCCTATTCCTATAATATTGTACAACGACTTCTTTTGTAAGATCCACTAATTCAGCCCTAATTCACGCATCGTGTTGTATTACAGTAGTAGACACGAGAGGCAAAACACACAGAGGACCGAACAACCATCATTATTACCCTTTCGTTGCAAGCCGGCCGGTAATAGAGACAGCTGGTCGAACGAAAAAAGGACTTTCATTAGATTCAACTTCAACTGTAATTACACGACTCCCCATTAGAATATGTTCTGACCGACCAGATTAGATGACATCAAAAACTCCTGGCACTCGGCGTTTCTACCAAGTCTTTGAGGCTTCACTAAAAGCAGTCATAGGCAGGTGGGAGCTTTGGTGCTCAATTGAGTATCACCTGCTCTCAAACCAAACCGATCAATTTGCCTCCTCTGGGCGCTGTAATGATGAAATAATGAGCGAATGCTTCTGGGCATCGCGAGTTGACCCGCTCTCGTTCGTTTGAACTTTCTACGAACTTTCCACGCTCGACTCCTGGTAAGTACTATATCGAAGGGTGGAAGGAATGTAGTGCTGCAAACTTCTGAATCCTGACGTGTTCTTATCATTCTAACAGTCTATCACTATACATCTACGAGTATGGGGTCGTAACCTTAATAATGGAACAAGAAACTTTGGAACAACAACGAACAAGCTAAGTCGCAACCTTTCAACTCGACATCAGTAAATGATATTGGGTGTATCGTTTGCAAGTGCAACAAGTTCGAATTTAAATTCTGCAGGTATAGTGTCTAGCCAAACGTTCCTCAGTGCAATTTCGTTAACCCCTTGTTTTCGAGAGTTTGTTCACTTTAAGATTTTGTTCGTTCGTTCGATCTTATATCACTAAAATAGTCATACCTAATCCCTCAACCTATTTTTTAAAATTAAAAATAATTATACCGTATTGCCTATAATGAGTGGGTTTACATGCCAAAAATATAACCTGTTGTCTGCATGTTGAACCTGCAATTGGTTGACAAAGAAGTGATGGAAGAAATGGATGCATGTAAGTGGACGTTATGCGTTTAACAATGGTTTGTGGACACCAAAAGGTAGTCAAAAAACCAAATTTTGTTTAAGAAGTTATGAAACAGAACGTGTAGGAAAAAACTTTTACCTGCGAAAGTTGTTAGGTACGTATTAAAGATTACGGCTTTGGTAGGCTTGGAAGCATTAAGATCTATAAGTAGTTCCCGAGCGTTCTGAACTTTTATGAAAAAGAACTTTATTTATTCATGTATCTATACTCAATGATACAGCTCCAATATCAGTGGAAGAGAATAACTTCAACGTCTTGCTTTACTGTTATTAAAACTGGGACCACTCGGGCATTCGGCAACACTTGGTTATCTCAGATAATATCTCGTAATTAGAGTAAAAGTGAGATATCAAGCTGAGTCCACAGCGGCTATACAACTCTGATTAGGAGACCGGACTTCTGGTCTTATAGTGCGAGTATGTATAGGAAACCGACTCCCATGCATCTCAAGTTGCATTTCACGCTCAACTCGGTTGAAATAATCGCGAAACGCATTATAAACGAAACGTCTTCCTGCGGCATCGCATGATTGTAGCAGATAATATTTTTTCTTATTGATGAAAAAAATATAAACAATAACGAGTGCCTTGCTACTGGAGATTACATGGCTTGTTCTTTACGATAAGAAAACCACAATATCCTGATAGGTACATGACGAAAAATTTAATTATGGATGGACCTATAATATTCTACATAAAGGGTCAGGGAAAAGAACAGGGAATGTCCATTTTTCCGAATTCGATCTCTATATAGCGCATTCTGTTAGTATTAGGAGTCAAAACATTTTTACATTATGTTAAATGGAACTCATGGGTGTCGGAAATTTTGTTTTTCTACTTTAACGCAAAAAATATCGATTTTTTTTATTTTTAGTTCAAAGTGAAATATTGAAAATAATAAACCAAAAGCTGCCTTTTCTTAAAAAAAAAACTTGTTGTGACATTCCTTGTTCTCTCCCCTTACCCTTCATATGTATCTATCTATGATTTTCCTCTGAATGAATATTCCGTGGACATGATCAACTACGGATCTCTGACATCGTCATTACTCAGCTGGCTTCTTAGGAGATACCTTGCACCTACAATTAATAGGTGTCATTAGGAAATGCTTTCATTTACTATTTTTCACGGAGAGCTCAAATTCTTTACGGATCGAAAACTGCCAGATCATATAGAGGAAAACGCCTTGGCTTTTAATGATGCGAAAAAATGGAAAAAATTTAATGGAAAATAACCGGGAGACAACCGCGGACTCTGAGGAAACTTGGCGTGTAATTATATTCCTGCATAATACCTCGAACATTACAGGAGTGGGATTTCTCTATTTATTTATTTATTTCACTCCACTTCATCCATCTAGAATGGAGTAAGGTGCCCTGGACCTGGCAAATCCCTTCGAAGGCGACTCGCTCTCCCCCTTGGCGTGAATGATGTCTGTTTCCAGAAATGCCCAGGGTTTTCGGACTAGCTTGGGACAAAGCTTAAACAATACAAATCCTCTTCCTCGAAGCTCTTAAACATAACAGATGCCGGCCAAGGTGTAATTGTCGCTAATATATCGTCAGAGAAAGGAGGGGGCCTTGCCCCCCCCCCCCCCCCCCCCCCCCCCCCCCCCCCTCTCCGAGGACAAATGTGGCTCCTCTACCTTAAGCTAACGCCATTTCCGTGTAGTTCTAATAACGTCCCTTTGCCCTTCTATTACTCAACCCTTGGAAAACGCATCCCTTCAGGCTCCCCCCAGGCTGAACTCCATTATTAGACCTACTTTTAATTGAACCCATTTAAACCCGCGACATTTGTCAAGAGTAAACATTGAGAAATTCCAGGAGATTTTTTGTTCCCTGGAGGCAGAGTACTTAACAGATACAAGTCCACCGTTTTAAAGCCATCAGTTCAAGTTCTAAGTGCGAGACAATTAGAGCTCTTGGGGTAGTTTTTCTCGTGCACTCCCGTCCAACTTTCCCGCATATATAGTGCTGCTTGACGGTAAACACGCTCTCATACAAAGACGAATGAAATTTGACAAACCCAAAAGTTTGGTAGCACACGCACATTCAAGAGCTCTAGTGGAGATGAATCAGGACTACAGAATAGTGACAGAATATTTATTATAGGTTCTCAAATGAATAATGACTAATTTGACGATTCTCGGGGATGGTTTTGACCTCCTGGGGCTGTTTCTTAAGTATGCGAGGTTGTTTCTCGAAAGAAAGACTTGTAGACCAAGGCGTCCATGACTATTTTCTATAAAGAATCAACCTCTTATAAACCGAACTCCTCATTACCAAAGGTAGGGAAACGTTGTATTCGTACAGAAGTAAACATCTTGACCTCCAAAATCGAAATGTCTGCTTGCCTTCTGCTTCTCAAACCTTTCTGAACAATTTTGGATACATGTCTGTTTGTCGGTCTGTTTGTGATCAATTCCTTGTCCCTGACAAAACTATAGGAAATGAAGGTAGGTACCTACTTATTTATAATAATTGTATACCTTAAATCGGTTCCACCGCTTTTATGAAGCGTTCTAAAAGCTATACATATAACTGTAAAGCTATAGTATTGATGCCACTATGTCGTTCCACCTAATCCATTGACTACAAATCTAGATGTTTACCCTACGTAACAAGCTCTAGAATTATTCCATTCCCGAAACTCTCTAAAGAGGTTCCACGATTCTTGCATCTCCGCGAGCCCAACATCCTGTGTCCTTGCTCGAATGCAAAACAGAATACGTTGGGAGTCGTCTTGAAGTCGTCTAATTGCCTTGAGGACCTAATGCCTGATATCCTGCAGGTGTTGGGGCGCTGGACTCAGGTGGCTTCCCTGATGGGAACCCCAGGCCGTCCCTCCGGGGACATCGTCAGTTTCCGATATCCCACGTCAGTTCTCACGGCCACGTGTGACGTCCTCACTCCGTTGATTATTCAATTTCTGTTTTTTTTTTCTACTCCGAATTATCAGTAGGTAAATTTAACGTATTCTCGAACCAGTAGTGATGGCTATGATCAGCACCAAAGAATGGACTACAGAATCTGTAGTTGTAGATCTGATGAATCTACTGTCGAATCAGTGACGGGAAAATTCAAATGTACGTATCGGCATTTGTTGGTTCTATCTTTTTGTTTATTTTACTAGAAACCCCCTCCCCGGCGATGTGAAGTTTCTTGTTTCAGGGTGAAAAATCAAACCATCAAGATTCCACAATAACTTTTTTTTCTTCAATCAATACCTATCAATATAGCTAGCCGGTCACCCCGTGCCATGCACGGGAGTATAATAGCTATGTGAAGTAGCCTATGTCCGTCTCGGAACCGCCAGGAATCTAACGCGAGAAACCCCGAAACAAACCAGAGACGGAAATTATTAATTGGAATACCTACTTAAGGGGGTTCCGCCAGTGGTGTGAAAGGTTTGCCAACTTTTCTCAGCCAATAGTCGATCAATTTCGGATATGTAAGTAGGTACCTACTTTTGGTTAGTATTTTTCATGTTAATTCAAATTCACGATTATAACTACACTTCATTGTGGCTACTGCATTGAACGATACACATACATATAGTAAGGAGTGATTAACTGGTGTGGAGAGGTGGTCGACGCTATAATGAAGAGGAGTGGGGAGCCTGAAGAAGCGCCTGTTTGTTTACGGTAACAGTCACGCTAAGCTCGAGGCCTCTTATTAATTATCCGAGGAAGTCATAAAGTCGGTTTCCTGAGAACCGTTTCCAACCAGTAAGCAACTGGAAAGTGCCTCTCGGGGTGGAGGGTGGTAGCTAGTCAGAAATGCCATTAATCTTGTCTGAACTGAGCCGATATAGCGTCTTTCTCGAGGCATAAGTGCCGTCGACGGGTTCCTGCATTGCTGGAGATGGACGGTTCTTGTCACCTTTGGTGCATCGGTATTTTTAGCTATGTATTTTATGTATGGTAGTTATTTTAGCTCTATGTACTTATTACAATTATATTCAAGGTGTTTCGTGAAGAATGCACTGATATTGATCAAGTACATTTGTGAGTTGGATGAGCGTTACCCGCATATTTTGTTATTCTAAAGTTGGGAGTGAGATGAAATACTCTACCAAGTGGAAGTTCCACATAGCTTCCTCGCGTTCAATAAAATTTGAAATAAAAAATTGTGTGAGTACGAAACTCTTGATCTTGTTAATGTTAGTCAGTTTAGACAAAATGCCAACAAAAATTTGATGTAAAAAAATTGTGAGTTCAAAACTCTTGATCGTATTGATGTTTGTCAGTTTAGACATAATATCAACATAATCTTGAATGAAATGTACGTTAGCGAATGCGTAGAGCGTACCGTTGATTCAATCATGATGAAATTCATATGGGATCATCAAGGGGCCCTACCCGCATAATCCTTGGAAATATAACAAAATCGGATAAAAACGCTGGAAGATATGGCTGTAACGAGGAAATGCGGACAGACAAGAACGTAACCAAATTTGTTCAGGAAGCCCTGAAACGTAAAATGCGAGGGGCAATGTCAATTATGGAGGAATTTTTTTTTTAATGTTTGACTGACCCCCTAGCCTAAATATATAGATAAGTTAATAATATATACTATGTCAATATAATATGTTTATATATAGCCATAGAATCGTTTGATTTCGGTCCATCGGCCCTGTTCATCACCCGAATGCATAGTGGTTCCGATCCGGCAAAAACTATGCGTCGTTCCAAATCTATTGGACATTGTGCACTGATTTCGAATATACCCCATGTTCCTCAATCCAAAGTAGCTAATTAGCTGCTAAATCTTCAAAAAAAACCTAGAGAATTCACGTTTTTTACCATTGGAACCACCCAAAATTGTTGTTGTATAAAATAAAAGTTGACGAACTGAGTATTCTGCATCGAAAGAGACCAAAGTCAGCTCACCAACACAACAGCCATGATGTTTGGTGATTTTTCAAAGATTTTCGTTTTCTTGGTTGAGGTAACTTGCCGTTTTCTTGGCTTTCTTAAAATTTTTGGGCTGTTTTAATGGTCAGAGACGGGCATTTTCTAAGTTTTTTGGTGATTTCGCAGCTAATTAGCTATTTTATGTAAACGAACATGGGGTACCCACGTATATTCGAAATCAGTGCTAAGTGTCTCCTATAAATTTCTGAGCTTCGTTATTTTCGAAAATTGCAGACCACTGTGTGACGTGGATTTTTTGGTGGTACCATCCAAAGCAAAATGTGATGGCACAGAACTGAAAGGACAAATCGCACATGTTATGACTACTTATGCAACTTGAAACTTTTCCGACAAAATGAATCGGATAATTCCTCATCTCCTCAACATTTTTTGTAATACTTTCTTTTTTTGATAAATGCGCATTGGTTACTATTTATTTGGATTCATCCAAAGAAGGACCCAATTTTTTTTATAGTAGGTACTCACAGAAAATGTTTAAGCATATTAGTAATTCGAGCTCAAACATTCTCTTAAGAGACCTACGTAAACACGACCTACCTTCTCACTCTAGTTACTCTGAGCGTCTTAATGGTACAACTAGTTGATTTATTGGTTCCTAAACACTACAGAGGGTGAACTGATCCCAGACTGTCAACGAGAGCCCTCCAAACTCATGTGTTTCCCCGAAGAATCCCATCAACACTGTATCAACCTTCTCCCTTCCTTCCCATAAATTTTCACTCCCTCGTTGATTAACAGCCGATCCCAAGTTCATGAACGTTCGCGGGGTTCACATTCAGCTTACGTTAATAGTTGTCAACCCTCCTCGAGTGTTGAGAGGAAAGTTGAGTGTATCATGTTTCCAATATCACGTTCTTTTATCTAGCGATTTCCTCTTTGAAATGTAGAAATC
>JAEMON010000015.1:15229023-15240491 GCA_030264115.1 Lygus lineolaris | reverse complement strand
AGAGGAAGAAGTGTTTTCCCGGAATCGATAGGATTCACTTGACAACAAAAGCGAATCGCAGGCAAGATTCGTGACTTTCCCAAGATTGCAAAGCCACACCTCAGGTTTGAGGAGAAGAACTCTTTCCAATATCGAGAGGAGTTGTTCAATCCGGATTTTCCACTGAGTAGAATAAACGAAAAGCTCCTTCCTTCAGTGCTCAATCCCGAGAGAGTGGTACTCGTATACATTCTGATGAGATCTGTAGATGGAAGTCAGTTAAAACTAAGTTCCACTGGTCTCCTGTAACCCTGTGTAGGGGGAAGTTGATGAAAATCAAGTTCCACTAGTCTCCCAAATAAGGGGTAAGTCTCCTGCAACCCTGGGTAGGGAAAAAGTTTGAAAGTTGATAAAAATCAAGTTCTACTGAAGAGCTCTCAAGAAAGGTGGTCAAGTCTCCTGTTTATCCCTGGGGTAGGTCTCCTTAGAAAAAGGGTCGTTGAATGACGCCTTGGGCTGTACTGCAAGGACTTATATAGACGATAGTTCAACCAGTTGCCGCCAGTATGCTCCACCTCAGTTGGAAGGGTGTTGCTCCCTTCTCCATCAACGGTCCTGCAACCTAGTGGCGGCCCTCAAAAGGTTGGCAGCATGTCCCAATTTCTCTAGCTGGAGAAGAAACTCAAGCGGACATTAGTTAATTCGGTTTAAACAAAGAAATTTAGGAGGTAGGAAAGAGTGGTCGTACCACACTAGGTAAGTACCTAATCATGTAATTAGGTATACAAAAAAATCCCCCCTATAGCATAAGAGGACAGTAAAGTTGTACAGTTGTAGTACGTTTCCCTGCATGTTGAAGTTTTTCTTAAAATCATCTGAAAAAGTCAACACTCAACAATGTTCGCATATATTATGCTCACGTTTATCATGCCCCATCATGCGCAGAGACAAGATAACATAAATTACTTATACCTGGTTGGATTGAATGATGAACTTTATTATGCATATGAGATTCAACCCGAAAATGGAATATTCGTTCATCTCTCAAGATCATCTCGTAGTTTTAGTCTCACAAGGATTTGTAGACAGACAGCCGAATCGATTGGCAGATGAAATTTGTTCAGAAACTCTGAATTGTTAAATGAAAACATTTTGATACTGATTAGGCAGGAACATTTTTTATGTTCCAAAAGTTAAAAACGCTGCAAATTATTACAGCAGTTTATTAATTTCTCTATGGACACGGTATATCACTCTAAATTCTGTGGTCACAAAATTGCCCAAAATTCATGTCGTTCACAATCATGTTCCTTTCGAACAAAGAGAAAATGATAGAACTATCGCGATGAAGGTACCTATCATCCTTCAAATAGGCATGAAAATGAACGAATATTGGAAGTAATCAACCAAAAAAGGTGACCCTTTACTCGAAAACAAAATACCAACTTATTCATAATTTATTGTAAAATTATTACGCATTATACCCAATTTCAATTTTCACTTCGAAAATATCATTATGGAAATATAATATATTAACAAAAAAATAAAAATAAATAAATAGGTATATAAAAATAAAATAATAAAGTGCTATGAAATCCCTTACGTATAAATCAAAAAATCTCTGGTACAGCTTTCCCATGTCAAAGTACAGCATCTGGTCAACCATAGCTCTTTTTTTAGGGTCCTTAGGGTAAATCTTCTCTCCGGAGGGTCTGCTGTTGGCTAGGTACGCAGCTATGGCTCGGCTGTGGAAATTAAACTCTTAAATGGCGAATACGTCCAAATTTGAGTAAGTAGGCTAATAATTGGTGGATTTTGTTTTTGTTGATCGATGGTTTTCTTGATTGCGGGAAATCTATCGGAATTATGATTACCTATCCCAGAAATTTTGTGGACTTCTCGTTATTCTTCTTTTTACTCTAGTACCGTAATGAAAACAGGACAAAAGACACAGATGAGAGACAACTCACTAATCTAGAGAAATAGAAGAAGAAGTAGTTCGTAGGTATCCAGCTTCTTCAGATGAGCTGTATGTTGTAGCACCTTTTATTATGATATTATCTACAATTAGTATCAATCTATCCTTCAGATGTAAACTAGACCATAGCGACGGAATGCTAATTTCAACAATAATTTCAGTTTGTCTTTAATACTTCGTATACTTAATTTATATCGAGTTTAGTAGCCTATACTTGGTTTAATTTTAGAAATAATACTTCGCGAATAATTAATTGATTTCTCGATAACCCGAAGGCTTAACTATGATGAAAAGCAACTCTCGAGTTGGACGAAAAATTCCAGGGCACAGACAAGCGACTGGCTGCTTCGGAGATGTGGGATACATCATGAAGCGGCCTGGACACGGAATAAAGACTGACAAGATTTTAGAGCATTTTTCTGAAGTTAGGAGAGATGCAATGGTCCTATCTAAAGAAATCGAATCTCTGAAGAAGGACAGGTTGTTGAATGAGTATCATAAACAATTTGATATAAACACAGTGCGTGCGTCGGTCAATCGTGCTGTTCAGTTGGGAATGGACCAGCTAGAGAGGGATATGGCAGGAAAGCAAAATAGACTAAGGAGCGTATTGTTAGGAGAACAGTCTGAGCAGGTAACCGAGTACACTCGCAAGGCTCAGGAATATGTGGATGAACGGAAGGATGCAACTAAACGCAAAGCTGAGGAAACACTGAAGAAGAAAGATGATTCTGAAAGGCAGAGAGCTCAGGAAGTTTACACGAAGATGGCTTTGGAGAACAGCGATTCATACAAATCGAAATTGAGGATGGAGCAGCTAAAGATTGGGCAGGAAGCAAATAAGGAATTGATACGGTTGAAGCTACTTCAGAAGTTGTCTGATGCAGAGTACGATGCTCATTGGACTGCCGAGGCGGATAAATGTGATGCGTCGTTGACTAGGGAAGAGGCTCTCAGGAAGACCTGTCGGTCTTCCGGAGCAATTATGCAATATCAGGGTTTGATGAGACAAATTGAAGAACGGAAAATAATACAAAATAACGAAGTTTGTTTAGAAGAAATAAATGCACAAAGAAGAAAATATGTGCAGGATGACGAATATCGGAAATTGGATGTTAGAGCTGAGGATGCTAAACGACGTGAATTACTAGGGTTTCAGGCATTGGTCCAGCAAATTGGTGAGAACAAATCTTTGGCCAGTAAAAATCGACAGGAGGAGTTGTTGATTGATCAAATTATGTTAAATCATAACAAGAAAGTATTGGAAACAGAACAAGCTGCGATACGAGATGAAAGGGCCCAGAATTGGAACGAATTGGTAATCTTCAAGCATGCAATGGTCGAGTATAGAAATGCTTGGAAAGAACGGGCTCAAGAAACTGAAAGATTGGCAAATGAATACGCAAGAGAGATTGAAGTGAAGAAGCATAAAGTACGGAAAGCAAGGGAAACGTCTAGTAAGGACTTGGCGATGGCGTGTTTTGAAGCAGGCAAGCTAAAGGCTACAGAAAATATCGTCAAACAGGCTGCGAGTAACCAGATGGAGTCGAAAGCTAGAAAGCTGGTTGCGCACTACAATTCCGTAAACAATCGATTGAGCAGTGCAGCTGAGAAAGAAAAATTAACGGAACTGAATCCAGCATCGTACAACGACGAAAGTTTGAAATACTTGAAGGTTCTTCAGGAAAGGCAGCAGCTCGAAGACCGAGAGATGTTGGAGAATATGAAGAGACAGAATGATGTGCATCAGAGGGAAGTAATGACAGTACTTGAGCGTCCTATACAGGAGTCCTACAAGCACCAACACCCGATGTACCGAGTTTTAAAGTCTGAATGAATTGAAAGTAATTAATAGAGTATATATGTACAGAATATCGAGTATAATTCAAATACGTTCAAAAGACCTTTGTTCAAGTTGAGTGTGTGTTCAAGGAGAGTGATGTGGGGCACACAGTAAGCAATAACAATGTTTGCAGATACTTGGATCGTTGATGGATTCCTCTAAACTTCTTACTATTATATATCTTAATATATATAAACTCGGCCTTCCAGGCCTCGCTAAGGGGGCAAGCCCCCCTGGACCCCCTCTTCTATACTTCGTACAGAAAGAGGAGGAATTTACGAACGTAATTCCCAATCGTGTTGACGTTCGTCTAAACTGGCAATCATCAACAGGACTGAGAATTATCGTTACGGACGGGACAAAAAAATGTTTGGGGGTCGGGCTGAGAATTACGTTCGTAATTAATATATCGCTTAAAAAAGTGTTTTTTTTTGGTTTTTGGTGTAAATAAGCATTTTGAATATACGGAAATATTGTGGTGTATTCGGAATAAGCGTGAAATTTCCCATCACCTCATTTCCTATCACCCACCGAATCGGTTGAAATTATTCGTTGAAAATTCGCACATCAAATAGTGCTGCATGAATGGAACTTTTATTTCATAATACAAATATAACAATGGCTTAACAAAGGCCCAGTGAAGGTATAGCTACGTTAATTAAAATGACTATACGTTTGCACCAACCCCTTACAGTCCGGGACCTCAACGTCAACAATCTTATTGCATTTTCCGATCTATTTAAATATTTTTCACATTGAATTAAACTTTTTCACATGCAATAAATTGAACTTTTGAACAATGATTTAAACCTCTTTCATGTACAGTTGAAATTTGTTTTCCTTGAGGGGGAGAAGGTTTAAGTAAAAGTGAAAAAGGTTTGATGGGGGTCTGCTCATGAGAGAAAAGGAAACACGACCTCCTATTCGGATTGAGCACCATCGAAATCCCCATATTGCCAATTTTCAGCTCAAATTCCGCTAAGATTTGCCTCAAAACGGACGGAAAGAACGCTCGTAACGAAGTAATTTGTTGGCGCTGAGGGCACCTCCCAGACGGGCGCAGCGTGGGATGACTTATCGAGGTCTTAAAACAAGACCCGTTTTCGCTCATTAGATACCCCTCACAGACTGAGACCAATCAACTGAAAATTAAAAACGTCCGCCAAGTTGGGTGGGCAGTATAGCTTCCTCACTTTTGTAACATGGAAGGTTCATCTCAATTAAAGCGGTTCCAGTTGTCAACTCCATTAAAACTGAAAAGGTACACCTGGGTCAACTAGGAAACAAGAGAACTAACAATACCTATTCAATTCAATTTTTCGTGGCTTATAATTTAATCTTTGGGGAGTGGGTAGGTAATACTCAATAATAATTGTTTTCTTGTGAGAGTCGTAATTAAAAAAACTGTCGAATTTGAATTGTCATAACAATCTATAAAGTCATTATTTAGACCTGCAATGACTAAGATGTACCTAACTTCGGTATTACCAGGGGAGAGATTTGTGACTGGTCCATTCGGGGATGTAGGGTATATAGCGAAGCGACCCGGGCATGGGGCATACGTGGACAAACTATTGGAAACCAGAGCTCAGAACAGATTGAATACTTTGCACGTCAAAGAACAAGTTCGAGATTCAAAGAGGGTTGCCGTTTTGAACGAGTTCTATCGGAGGTTTGACCAACTTTCACTCCGTGCTTCCGTCAATAGGATGGTTGAACTGGGAGTGCAGGAGGCGGATGACTATTTCAAGATCAAACAGAACAAGCTGCGACAACTTTTTTTAGAGGATCAATCAGGATTCGTCCAAGAATACACGAGGAAAGCCCAGTCTTCAACAGAGGAAATGTTGGCAAGAGAGAAGCAGAAAGCGGATGAAGTCGTTAAAGGAAAATCCAATGAAGATGAGTTGAGAGCACAGCAAATTTACTTACAGATGGCCATGAAAAATAGTGACGAATTTAAAGAAAAACTGCGGATGGCAAATTTGAAAAATGAATCAGAAGGGCGGAGAGAACAAATACGTGTGAAGCAGTACCACAAAAGGTTAGAGCAAGAAGAAAATGCAATTTGGGACGCCGTCAGAGAAGAGGAATATAAGAAAGCAAGACTTCAAAAAGACCAGCAGGATGAAGCTGCTGCAAAGAGTAAACGTGAATTGTTGGAATCCTTGAACAAACAGGTTGGTTTTATCATGCTCTCTGTTGAATTGTTATTAAATAATATCATTTTTTATTGCATCTTCTTGACTTAGGTGTCTCATTGACAAGATATTATCTAAATGTGGCCAATGAGACACCTCAGTCATGACGATGAAATAACAAAAATAATATGCAAAAGACAAAAAATATTCATATCTTATGCTGTTAACTGCTAACTGCTGTTTTAGAAGGTTTTGAGGTAAAAGAATCTTAACATCTGTTAGCTAGCTTTGGCTAAGAAGGATGGTTTCATGATCTTACTCGTACTCGTATTGCGGCAGCACTTATAAGGAAGTCGTCTTGTTGTTTCATATCCACGAACAGGTTATGGGCCAAGAGCTTTCGAGGAAGAAGAATCTTTGCATCGACGGTATACAAGATGAGCAGAATGGAGAGATACGACGAAAATGGGAGGAGCAATATTCAAGAAGAGACGAAGACGCTCTAAGACGTGAGGCTCTTCACCATGAAGCGCTAAAAAAGCAAATCGAAACGAACCGACTCCTGGCAGAGAGAAAGCTGGAGGAAGAATTGCGCATTGAGGAGATAATGCAAGAAGACAAGAGAAAGAAAGCTGAGAAGGAAGCTGCTGCGTACAAAATGAACAAGATCAACGCTTGGAACGAATTAGTTGTGTTCAAAGAATCCATGGTGCAGGTAGGTTAAGTTGTAATAATTATTGATTATCACGATCAAACATTATCAAGGTGCATTCGAAAATTGGGACAGTGCTCAGATAATTTCAATTTTGGAAAACTCAAAATGGTGTCTAAAATGTACGGAGTTTTATTGTCTTTAGACGTACGACTTCTTGAACATTGATTGAATCTGCTCTATTAGAAGAGAAGCGATTTATTTCTACCCAACGCTATCTCTAAAGTTGATCTGATCGCTATTGAGTACCATGATTTATTATTCAGGTCAGTCTGAGGCACAAGCTATTTATACGCTCCGAACTACCAGGATTTCAGAATAATGTAATCAATTCAAACTGTATGTAAAGAATTTGTGGATGATTAAATTTCGTGTGTTACAGTATAGAAACGCTGCAACAGCAATCGAGCAAGAGGCTGGACGGCTTTCTGAAGAACGCCGTAGGATGTCCGATATGAAAATTCGAGAAGCCAGACTAGCCACAGAACAGGCTCATAAGGATTTCAGGACCGAATGTGTTGAGACTTCAAAGCGTATGGTACTAGAAAAAGCCAAGAAGCAAGCAGAACTGAAATCGATGGACTTCAAACTCAGGGATCTCGCCGTGAGAGATAAGGCTATCAGCGACAGATTGGAAGAGTCATTGGAGCATCGGAATGCAGTCGATAGAAGAGCATACAATAATGCTCAAACGAGATATATGTCTCTGCTTGAGAATAGACAAAAGCTGGAGGATGAGGAGATGCTGGAAAAGATGCGAAGTTTGAGCGAAGAGAACTCGCAAAGAGTGAAGGCATCTTTGGAGCGACCTGTGGCCGAAATCACAGGCACGTCTTTACATCCTTTTTATAAAGTAATTAGGGAACACGCACAACATTCCTAAATGCGATTAAAGCGAAACTTATTATGTTGCTCTTTCTCATTCTCAACTCAATGGTTAGAATTATTATTGTTGCAAGAACCAGCATCATTTCTTGTTGATTTTACAGAACGTAGGTTGTAAAAACTGTAAGTTGGCGAAGAAAATGTGGTTTTGGTGGGACTCTGGTGACCCTGAGAATTCTAGTGGGAATCTCAGCCCTGTGTCTTCTTTCGTTAATTTGACAAATGGAAGTAGTAAGAAACTTGTTTCGACAAAAAATAAGAACTCATTTTAGCAGAAGGTTCACGACTCGTTTCGCCCAACAGCAAGGCCATGATAGTTTTCATCTTCTACGACGCATTCCAAAAGATTGCACCCATTTATCACTTATGACATGTACTTTTTCACGAATCTCCCGAGTACCTACCTAGTTTTCCTAACATAAAGCCATTCTAGTTGCTCCAATTTTTCCTTCCTCTGTACATTCCAAGATCCCTTTCGGATGCTTTTTAATTTAGAGTTATTTTCTAGTTGAATTGCTGATAGTAGGCACATAATATCAAACTGAGGGGTTATTCGAGTGATACTCTTCTTGAGGTTTGTAGAGATTTCGTAAACAAAGATCGGACCATTTGTTGAACTGAGTGAGTATTTGAGGAGTGCTTTGTCAAATCGAGTTCAACCATACGATTCGCGCCCTATTTGAGCTCAAGGAGGCACTGGATCCGCCAGGATGCAGGGATCTGTGATCAGCTCCAAGTCTTCACACTTCTCCTTCTATCAATTATTGTTTTAGCTGTTAGGTTTAGAGGCAATGTCAAAATAAACTCAGTATTCAGCCTCGATAAATATAACATTTTTATCCTATTTTATTGGTCACCCGTTTGGGCACTATAGTTGTGGATCTACAAAAAGGTATGGTAATTGAATTAAAAAATACCCACTTCACGTACTACCAAACCATACCTGACGACAATGTTTGTACGGAATGTAAGGTAGATGAATTTTATAATTTCCTTACCTTTCTGATATAGTCAATCCATCGTGTGTCAGGACGGGGATGGTGTGTTGAGGATTAATCTGTAATCACGTCAAGGTTCAAAGTACTTTGTCAACACTATCGAAGATTATAACGAAATAAGGAAAATAAAAATTTACAATTAAATGTATGTATAGCTAATTTATCAACACTTTATTTTCACGAACTTTAAGGAAGTCGGGAGTGAGTTGTTCTCCTTTCATCAAATCGATCAGTTTCATATTCATGTCCACTTTGAGCGCAGCAGCTGCCATCATCACGAGTCTGCATGGTGGGCTGGGTGGGAAATAGTAAAAATCGGGCTTCTTAGGGGACCTCCTGGCGTCCTAAAACACAGCGCATTCGACTTGTAAATCTCCATGAATATTGATCGAGGTATTGTCATTTTAAATTCATGGAGAACGGTGTAAATTCATGAGGCCCAACATACGTATCTTTGGCAGTGAAGTAGAAGATACTCAAGATAACCACGTATTCTTCTCTGAAATACTTTATTATACCCTTCAGAAGTTATTCGCCCAATTTCATGCTATAAACATGCACATTCATTTCAATATTTCTTCTGTCCATTTTGGGGGAAAATAGGTCAACAACTTTTCATCAAATATAAAAACATTTTCATCAACCTCCATGTGTTGTTTGTTTTTCCCAGATTTTTTTAACCTAGGTATTATGTATGATTATGTACACAGTTGCAAACCTCCGGTTTTCCCACCTATTAAGTATCATAATACTTCAATTTGCTTACCACTCGATAACGCGTGGTCCCATTATCCATTGTCATAACTAAACAAAGTTCCATGCGCTGTTCAGGTGGGTTCTCACTCTCCTGTGATGGGGTTGGATTTCACAAAACAAAGATTACAAAGTTCGCCAAATAAAATAATTTAACTGACAATTAGAACCATACTAATTAAGAAACGGAACGTATGAAGAGGCTTGTAAATGCAGAACTGAAAAATTCAAATATTAACCACGATAGTCTTCATAACTGTGTATTAGCCACAATGGATGGATTTCACGATACCAGGGAAATGTTTATTATCAAAACGTTCTTCTGCTAATAAGTAAGTAATTCATTCAAATTGACATTAATTTTCGACTTTTATTCATATCTTATTTACTTATTCCCACTATCCTCCCTTCTTCCGTTATTTTTTTTCCTTCCTCAACTCCCTCCATTCTTTCTTGCTGGACTCCTCCACATACACCATATTGGTATGCTGTTTCATCCTAAATTTTGTGATTTTAATTATGTACCAACTTTTTCAATATTTTTTTATTATTAAAGCACAGTGATGATTAATTGCTTTCCAGAATATTACATTTCTTGTTATTTTTAAAATTTTCCATTATTAGTCTGGAACACATGTCCCTATTGTGGGAATAAAGGGTTCATTATTATTGTTATTATTACATTTTGATCATACAGGGTATGGGGCCGAAAGAAATAAATGGGTTAAAACTTCACATCGAACAAAAAAGTATATCAAAACACCATCCCTAAAAAGAAGAGGTCCTGTACCTCCACATTTTTCCACAGTACTAATCGTTATTTTCTTGTTTTTTCAAGTCTGACCCCAACAAAACAGAATAATAAGCTCTTGCGAATGCTGATGAAATGTAACGTACGAACCTAAATGTCAGCGAGGGAGGGGATCAAAAGTTCAGAAATATAGGGATATACTGGAAAACTCCAATTTTTGTGTTTTGTGCTATAAAAATAGATTTTTCCAATAATTAACGGAGTGTGGATCTTTCTATTTTGGCAATATTCCCAAACTCGTATTCACAGTGAAGCAAACTAGGTCTTGGAGA
This sequence comes from Lygus lineolaris, assembly GCA_030264115.1. Classification (NCBI taxonomy): domain Eukaryota; kingdom Metazoa; phylum Arthropoda; class Insecta; order Hemiptera; family Miridae; genus Lygus; species Lygus lineolaris. Next base: position 15,230,119 of record JAEMON010000015.1, on the reverse strand, counting down.
ACAAGGAATAAATCATTTTATTGGTGAAATATAACGTTAGGTAGCTAATTAAGTAACTTTGTCTTGTGACCCAATTATTCTTTCGCAGGAGAGCTAAAACCATCCTCTAAAAGGTCTATGGTTTCAACATTAAACTACATAAATAGGTACTTCGAACTTATTATTGACGTTGACTGACAGCTAATATAATGGAATTAAAATGTAACATTTGGCAAACAGTCACCATACGTGAGAGAGTGGCATCTGCCTGAAATAATTCTCATTCCTGGAGACTTGGGTCAATGGACTATTGCAAGTTTCCCAGGGTGTGCCATTTTTGTGTGCTATGGTGCCGTTTTGGTTCCTCCAGAAAGTAATTTTGTAGCCAGGCGAATTTCATTCTCATGAGCACCAAATAGTGCATTGATATATTAATTTAGCAGTAGTGTATTTATATTCATCCATATGTTAGAATTTTAGTTCACACTTTTAGTTCACAGCTTTTAGTTCACACTTTCAAACTTTTAGTTCACCTTGAAGGTCTTAAATTTTCTGAAAGAGTTGAGTTGTTGACGGGATTCGGGTTCAGCCAGGACTTTACATAGAATCCATTGGACTTATGTTATTTAATATAGGAACGCATATCAATATCACTACAGTGCTCTGTGGTATGCAGAATGAGCATGGAATGATCACCATATTATTTCGTGGTAAATATTGACTGTTTTGAGTTTCAATTGATTGTTGGAAGCTGATGGAAAACTTTTGCCAAAAGGACTATCCAGGGTCTGGTCCACCCAACCTCTGGAGTTTTAATAGGAATCGTTTTGAAATTCTGGAAGTTATGTCGCGAAGATGCGCGGAAAGACAGACCGACAGGGGGAATCGAGTTTGTTCAGGACGGTGTAACGTAAAATGCAGGCTATTAACTGTCTCTGACTCGCAACCTGCTATTGTTCAAGATAATAGGCCAACTTGCAACCCGGGTTCTCCTTTGTTGATGGACTGACTAGCAACCCGTTCTCTCAGGTTATCGATGACAAATCGACTATTGATAAGTAGATATCTTGGGTACCAGCAGACACAACAATATAATTTAGTTCAGTTAGAAAGGCTG
>JAEMON010000015.1:14915846-14950756 GCA_030264115.1 Lygus lineolaris | reverse complement strand
CCACTTTTACCCTACGGCTAGCGCTATTTTCCAACTAACCAATTACTAACTAATCAGCTGAATGTTATCGGCCGGCTGTGTAGGCAATCAATAATCGTTCAGAATACCCTATTGTTAGAGCCAAGTCGACGATGAGAAAATTTACACAAAAGCGATAACTGATCGCAACGGACTGAACAGAAACGATAAAAAATCAGTTTATGATCGACCGGTTAGCCCAAAGCCATTCAAAACGTTTAAAATAATCAGATGAACGATTAATTGGTTCTTCAAAAGTGTTTGATAGAAACTAAATCGAGGATAAGTACCTATACCTACCTAAGTGAGAACTAATTAGCGTAATAAGAAGGGTTATTTCCGTTGAAAAATCGGGCCAGACAATAATATAATATAGTAGTGGAGTAGATGATGTACTGATATCAATATGTATGTTTTTACGATTATTTGAAGGTGTTTGATAACATCTACACGTTTTCCGTATAATACTGAGACTGTTCAAGCTCCCGGTGCCGACGATTGTGAAGAGAGCGGATGTAGCTGGGATCACTTCCCTTAGGTGGTTTCATTCAATTTATCCTCTCGCTCCCATCGTATCCACCACTCCACTATATCAATATGGAAATAGGATACAGGACGAGTCAATAAACTTTCTCTTCACAACGATGTTTTCAATTCGATCAACGTTTTTTTTTTCATCTATGTTTTTTCCCTGTACGTGACAATCATAATTTTTCACGAATCTCGAGCACGAGGCAATTTCGCAGCCTACGAGAACCAGGTGCGAAAGAAAAAATGCCTTAGGCCCTAACATCCATGCTCATGACACGATTTGGTACTCTTAAAATGAACATTAATGTATTTACCAACTTTCGGCAAATCAATCGTACATTTTGTTTTAAAGATTCAACTAATAATCAGGTCCAGAGTTAGGTTTGTGGTTGATCAAGATTTTTTTTAAACGTTTGCCATAAAAGAGAACCAAATCAAGACCCAAAGCATGCATGTTAATCCATTACCATACTGATTGAGAATAATGATAAGTAAGGTGACTAGGTAGAAAGAAGCGTAATTTTGATTGCATAATTCACACATTAGACATTTTCAATTCGGGTATACAGGATTATTATTTCCGTCAGACTATGGATATTTGATACTGACTACAGCCAAGAGCAAAAAAAGTACATGTACAAATAACAATAGACAGCAATCAACGTCAAATAAACGTATTGTATTACTTTGAATAGGTACTTATCTAATAAACATTCGATTGTTTTTCATCCTGGTATCTTCCAGAACTCAGTGCGGTCATACGTCAAGAAGACTGAGAAACTTACATTACATGGATGGGAGAAGGAGCGTCCCCCATCCAAAGGATAAATCAGTAAGAGGCGATAAAAAGGCCTATACATCTTTATTCCCTCCTTCCTCAAGGGTTGTTACTGCATTGCACCAAGGGGGGTACAAGCCGGGAGAATGAGGATCTACCCTTCCCCAGTAGTGCACCAAATTACCCCATCAACTATCTCTATCAGCCTCCGTTGGATCCCGCTCTGGGGAGGGTTGGTGCCATAAATGCGACTCCGGAAAGCCTGACTGCACAAAGCCGATTCCGGAGGACCACTTTGTTATAGTACCGTGAAATATAATGAGGAATAGGGAATTATGTTTTACGTAATATTCTGTCATGCCATGGAGATAAAGAACACAATACCTGATGCTTCAATCCGAATATAGGAAGAGACTATAACACACTCCCTTCGCTAGTTTGGTCAAATCAAATCATGTGAAATGAAGTTCACGTTTCGCTATGTTCTCTAATAAATACGTTGGACTTCGTCCATAATAATTCACAAATAGATTTATTATTAATTTTTTTTGCAGATAATTTTGTCAACATTTTGGACGTTTCACTATCTAGTTTGGACTTAGTTACTTGAAAGTACTAGAGGTACTAGCAGCGCATATTTCTATCAATGAATGAAAAATTGGTTCCCATAGCTCCAACAACTATTGTACGAGTCAGCTGAGCGGTCACAGGAGGTCCGAGTACCACTTTGCCTGTAGACGTCACGAAGCTCGTTCTGGACGGGGGTCTTCGAAGATTCCTCTCACTGAGGGACTACTACAGGCATCCTGTCAGCAACCAAGCTGCTCGATTCTTTGCAGTCTGGATTCGCCTGATCTGAGTAGCAGAAGATGGCGAACTCCAGATCCCTGAACCGTATTGCCAAAGAGGCCTGACTTGGGAAACGTACATCAGTCGCTTAAACTCTATTTGGAGGAGAGCTGAGGATACAATTCATCCACATACTTCTTCTTTGTACTCTGGTGAAAGTGTCACAAAGTTTCATAAACGTCTGAGGGATCAACGTTAGCTTCGAACCAAGATCTCATGGAATGTTTTGGGTGTACTAACTAGGTTTGGGGTTGGAAAATTGGTCGCCAATTTTCACCTTTCATGTTCCATTTTCAAATTCCAACAACAGGACTCGCAATTAAGGCACTTACAGCTCACTGCTTGCAACCAACAGCGACCTTATTAGCTGACACCGCGCAGGATCCTGAATGACAAGCTCAGTACCGCAGTATTTTGCTCTCTCGCCTGCCAACCTTCTCCAGGTTCGTATGTGATACTTGCTAAATTCAATAATACTTTCTGTGATTTCAATTGTTTTTTCTGTGTCAAATCCAATTAAATTTTCTGTGATTTTAGTCATTAGTCGATACAATCTCCTCTTGGCGATATCGGAAGTAACGCATAAATCTCTAGAAGTGGAATACAATGGAGAATGCGCCTTGAAAGTCCAACTCGTTGAGCAGAGCTAGGTAATACCTAGAAGAAATTCGAACTAAGTCAGGGGATAGACAGTGAATATTATAAGACAGGTGCAGTAGCTGTAATATTAATAATAATATATTGAAATAAGTAGGTACTTCATCAGTGGTGATGGTGGGGGGAAATGAAAAGGAGTACCTTCCATGATGGGAGTATTAATTTACCTCTCTGACTGAGATGCATGGGATTCATATTATTTTTGTAGTACCTATGTGGAAATACCCTTCTCGGGTATTGCAATAGTAGATACTGGAGAATTACTGCAACCACAATAAATCCCTTCGATTCCATGTTTTGATATGTGGTAACTGGATATGTCTCCTGAAAAGACTCAAGTCTTCAGTTGACGTGGAAAAACTCCGTCTTTTGTGTGCTGGACAGGGAATGTCGCGTGGAATTTCGATCATATCGGCGTAAGGATCGCCTCATTTCCTCCGCGACTCCCCTCGGGCTCGTTCCGGAACCTCGAACACAGGGAGAGACGTCCTTTTCGATATTCAGAGTGCACGTCGCGATTAGATGCTCCCCCTAGGAAAAGAGGCCAATCACTTAGCCCTAGTGGGTTTATAATGCGGAGCAAGCCGTCTCAGAAATCTATCAATGTCTCATGGTCGTTAGCGTGATTCCGTTGGGAACTCATGAACTGATGCCATTAAGCTCTCTTAAGAGTGTTGCTGATGAACAATACAATAGTTACATAGCTATAAAAATCGTCAAAATTTATCTTTCAAACCAGGTGAAAGACCGACGTCTACAAGCTTGGACCACTACACGCATTTTTGCAATCTGGCTATCCTAGCGATTTGATTCTGCATTATTCTAGAAAACCATTCTGAAAGTTCCTCAGAAAGAATGTTAGATTTTCGGTGGGATGTACGAGCGAACGAACAATATTTGGAAAAGTTCTATGAACAAACATGTTTAGGGAACTGACAGTTTGTTAAGCCCAATTTTCGTTCGCCCGCAGTAAGGACCCCAGCTGAATATTATGCGTTGGAAAATTTCCTCTGAAATTTTGTATGATATTTGAATTGCATTATACTTCTAGATTATATTGTAAATCATGTCCAGAATGTGGCTTTTGATTGATACGAAAATGTTACCTAGAAAACAGTTATTTAAAATCGAAATGTGATTCCGAAGGGCTCTCATCTACAACCATTGGATTTCAAGCCCAGCTCCCAAAACCAGCTGAATCAAGGAGGCCAACGGATTTGTTTATTAGCCTACTTGAAAACTTGTTTAACAGAGTGACAACAAACAGACGCAGACGTGACAATTACATAAGAGGAATCTATATTACTTGTTAGTGAATTTTCGATGAAAATGAAGCTATTGCAACAGCTTTAAAATTTTAATAATCCATATTTTTGAATATTTTCTGTATGGGAATCCGTTTTAGACCATTCTAAAACGATTCCTGAAATTTAACGCAATTTTTTATATGCCTATTATAAATTCATAAGTGGAAGAAATCGAGCTAAAAATCCGAAAAAATTGCAAAATCTCAATAATCCTCGAAGAAAGGATGATTTCGTTGAACCAGAATTTTTGGAGCACTCTAAACGTTCAAATTTTGGAAATTTATTCAAAAATTGCTAAAAACGTGTTCTTTGAGGGTTTCAGTGTAAATCACCATCTAGACACAGGAACATAAATTATGGTATATTCGTGATCAGCATGAAATTTCCTATAAGAATCACCCACCAAATCGGTTACAATTATTCTTTGAAAATTCGCTCATCAACTCATGCTGCACGAATGGGACTTTCTTTTCGAAGTTTCTTTCAACTACAGAAAAATCCTCGAATTTTCAATGAGGCGAATTTTTCCCCCTTCCAATTGTTTCCACATTTCATTGTGTATCGTAGAAAGTATACGATAATATTCCTGGGTTTTAGGGCGATGAAGTTACTTTCGTTAGGTACTTGTGAAAATGAAACAGAAAGTGTGATGAAAGAAAAGGCACAAGAGTGAGAGGAAGGAGATAAAACGAAACGAGAGCGATAAAGAACTCGACGAAGGGTGATGAAGAAGAAAGAAGGAGGTGGAACGCTCCCCCAGAAACACTCCGTGAATTAACTTCAATTAGAGACAATTGAATTTCCAACCGACTAAAAACCAGACGGAAGCTTTTTCCGAGGAACAAAACCCCCTACGATTGAAGGTTCGTTCTGAGGCTGGGTGAATGGGTTCAAGTTCGACAGGGAAAAGTGCGATTAGCCTGACGATCGACCGGGTGTTTCTCCCGTGAACTCTATTTCGTACTATTTCAGTGGCTACAGTAATTGAAATCGGCCTCTCACAAACCTCCTCTATTCTTGTTTTCCAAAGTGGTTTATCTTAAATTTGCGAATTTGTCTAAAAATAAATGCATTGGAGAAACAAAAGGGTGTGGTACTATTTGGCTTTCTTTTGTCTGATAAGTACCTAACGTCAATGTATTGCAGATGAATGGGGTGTAGGATATAGTTTACCAACAATAAATTAGAAATATGTGTGGTAGGTGAGTTTACCACAATTATTTATTACAACACGACGATAGTGATCGACTATGCACTATAATCTCAGGTACCTATTCTAGCAACGTTCGCTCGTTCATTTTAGCAATTTATATACCTAGAGTGTTTCAAAAGTTTCCTCTTTGTTAATTTGGCCATAACTTTATTAAAAATAGGTTTTTTTTAAACAAAATTCTCTCTCCATTAAAATTCAAGTCCACTCCGATTTATGTATGAAAAACAATTTCCGATATATGGTCCCCCTGGACCGGTGACACGCCTTGGAACGTTCGACGAAGTTTTGCAAGACCCTGTGGCAGAGCTCCGCGTCGACTTCGGCGATCTCAAACCTTATTTTTCTTCTCCGTATTCCTCGAGTGTCTGCTGGTTGTTTTTATACACCTGAGATGGTGGATTATATCTAACCCCAAAGAAAAATGTCCAACTTGCCACACTGCCAGGCAAACGATGGATTTCCCTCACACCACTTTTCAAAACCGCATCATCTCCAGGAACGGAACTGGCCCCTCAGATCTTGTTGTGACTTTACCCCTTTGGATTCGTTGGGGTTACATCAAGTCTCAGGTGTAAGAAAACAACCCACAGATACTCGAGGAACTCAGGGAAGAAATAAGGTTTAAGATCGCAGAAGTCAACGCGGAGCTCTGCCAGAGGGTCTATCAAAACTTCGTCGAATGATTCGAGGCTTGTCACCGGTCCAGGGGGAGGCCGTATGCCAGAAATTGTATTTCATACATAAATCGGCGTAGATTGTGATGGAGAGAGAATTTTGTAAAAAAAAAAAAAACATGTTTTTAATAAAGTTATGGCCAAATAAAAAGAGGCTTTCCAAACACCCTTGGTATATACGCTTCAGGACTCACTCAGCTGATCAGTGATTTCCTTCCCTTCATTGGAAAAATCATCTTTTTGACATATTCTGGTGGATCGAAAATCAGGATCAAAATCAAAGGAGCTGGATCAAAATGAGCTCACATATATCAGCTGAGTGGGGGAAAATAGCTAACATATCAGTTGAGTTGAAATTTGAGCTCTCAGATCAGCTGGATCGATAGGTAATTGAACCCTCGGATCACCCAAGATTCGAAAATTGTACCACTGGATGTTATCGAACAACGTGGAAATTCGAACATGGCACCATAACGTTGGGATACTATTCGGTTTCAAGTTGGTAGGCCTGTTCGCGTTCGGCGGTATACCAGAAATTGCTGCCGGACATTTTCCAATCGATACATGGGTGAATAAAATCATCTATGAACGGGATTTCTACCTTGCACGTGGATTTTCTTATCAGTTAGTAACTAACAGTATTTCTAGAACCATTGTTTTGCGTCAACTTGATGGAAATATTGTAGATTCAGAATTCAGTATAGCAACCACTCTCGCCATACAAGATTTGAACAGCCCTGTCAGAATCAGGAAACCTGATATTAAGTTGCTTCCTGATTCTGAAACCCTGTCGAAATTAGGGGATTATATTCTTAAGGGCGTTAGTCATACGATTGAGTAAGGTTTTCCGTGAGGTTTTGTTCTGCAGCTCATTCAATGACTTCCCACAACAGGAACCAATATATTCCGGATATTCTTCCCATCTTTCATCGGTGGAGTTTTGTTACGAGCTTCACCTGCTGACAGAGAACATCTCTTCATCCCTGGGATATTACCGGGTCAGTCTTTAACAATTTTCCCCCAGTCCAATAGTCATCGGGCATGTTGGTGAGAGGGTGAAACGGAGGGACGAAAGAGGCTTGCTAATTGATTAGCGGTTAAGACGTTGCGGTACATCCCCTCTTCCCCCGTAGGTATCTTGGAAGGGTTTTAGGCCTCCGGAGCTGTACGAAGGAAACCTCTTGAGGGTGGAAAGGATTCAATTTAAATGTGGCCCAGAAGGGAGGCGCTGAGTTCTATTATGTAATTGTATCCATTACGCTGGATTCCGACCCTTCCAACTTCACTTCGGTTCCTTATTGACTTCAGAATGGGGAACGGTATTAGGTATGTAAATAATTCAATAATTAAACACACGTTGCGTTGAAGGGAAAATAACGAAAATATTGTTGTCGTCAACAAACTAGATCGGTAGGTATCTACGTTGGTGAAAGATTGACACGAAATAAATATTGCTTCCGAGTAATATACGAAAGTAGCAGACGCCTTGTGATCACTTTCAGTGAACAAAACACGTTCAGGGAACAAAAATTTCCCTCCTTGATATTCCCACTCGTCACTTTTTGGTGATCCATTTGATAAACTAGTAGTTCACGCGATCTAAATATCGATATTTCTATCGGTTTCACAAGTTTCCACCCCTTGCTTGACCATGTTGATAAATCACACCACAATCCACCCCTACCTCCGAATTCGTTCGATTGAACTCTTTGAGACGAAAAATAACGAAAAATGACCGAGTATTGAGATTCGGTTTGAGATAAATTAAAGAAACTCAAACCAGATGAGAGCGGACAAGTACATACTTCAAACCTCCTTTCGTTATGTTCTCGTAAAGTTTAGAAATTGCAAACTCACGGTCATCAATAATTTCCGGGAAGTAAGGGATACGTATCTTCTTATTCATGATGGGGGAAGAAAGTTCGGGGAATGAAAAATGAAATTGATAAATCAATCCGTCTGAAGGGACATCGGAAACATCTTGATCCGATACCATTAGTGGCCGTTTTTCATTCAAAAGCAGCCTTTCCCTTTTTTAGGCTCTTTCAATTCAAATTTCCTCCCTTTTTTACCATACGGATTCCGTTCATCCGTTCTATCCGAGATGGATGATTTTTCTCTTTAGATCATACTGTCTGGCACCGGAATGTCGGATGCCCTTATTTATCGTGGAGGTACCTACACTTTTCATCAATATTAATGAGTCAATATCGCTGTCGGAGACAAAGCAGTTGACGATGGTGAGAAAGAATTGCATCTTTCTGTCATAAGTGCATCCGTGTCCTTGCAATGAGTGATTCATAACAATAATTCAAAAGTTTACTCCTACCCCAAGAGTTTAGAGATTCTTCTAATATCTGATGGACAAGCTAAAAAAAACAAACAACAACTTTATTTTCACAAACAAAGCGAGCTGCCCTCTTTGAGGGATGCCTCAGCGGGCACAGCCTACCGACCCACCCCAGGTGGGTACACGAATTTACCAAGTATTCGTGTACCTCCTATGGAATATATAGTGAGCTACGCTAAATATATAGATTATTATCTTTGACATTCTTCTAGTATTGGTCAGAAGAAAATAATCTTTAAACCAGTGATATAAATCTGTACATTCCTGATTGAATATTCACACGTTTCCTAATTTATAATTAGATCATCGGCAGGATGATCTCCAAATAATTACGGTTTGAGTACCTACTTCCTATGAATTAGAGTGAGAGTCGCTAAATATTTTCGAAAAATTCTTATTGTTTTATTTCTTATCATTGACTGGAAATTTGTGCAAGATTAGTTAAAAAAAGAAACATACAGTTTAGTAGTGCATGCAGTTCAGGGGACGTCTCTTTGGACGGAGAATTGTCCCAGAACTGAACAACAATTCAAATTATGAACAACGAAACCCGACGCGTGAATCCATGTGGCGCCACACTGTGGGACATTCAATGGTTGCGTCAGCAATATCTGAGTTCATAAAAAAAAATTAAAAAAATCGGTAGTGAAGTAAGGTGCTGAGGAGGGCACGCAAGGTTTAGTGAAACAATGAATGATTTTCAGCATCAACCCCCCTACCCCTCCAAATGCAAATTTTGAAATTCTGGCGACGTAATGCACCAATGGACAGGTTCCTGAGACGAACGGAGCTGTGACTGTCCTCATTTAGCACCTCTCCAACTCCCTTCTTAAGGCCCCAGAGCTGAAGAGAAAATAAGGATTGCAGGACATAGGTAACTGCGAAAAGAAGATCAAAAAATTCCAATAATCTCCAACCACTCATTGTAGTGATTTGGCAGAGTTGATTGTCAAAAGAACAGTTGCCCAGTTAGGAAAGATCGAAATCTTCAGCCAATTTCCACATCATCACACCTAATTTTCTATAGTAGTACACTTTTATACTAACATCGGGTCTGATAGAATCAGGCCATTTCTTTCATATAACAAGTGAGAATATTATGAACTACTCACTCCTTATAGCGGTGTGGCTTCGTCCAAGGCTGAGGAACAACCGAATGAAAAGTTACATGAAGCCTCATCACACCCTGCCATCCTCAACTACAGTACAGAGAGAATGGTGCTCCTCTCCTACTCCAGACCCAGATGTTAGTATCCGAGGATGCCGCATTATTTGACTATCAATGACATTCGATGAGCTCTGGCGAAATTAGATTTACTTTGATATTATGATAATACAGTACATATTTATAATATTTAAAATATTTATCTAGAAAATACTTTGACATTATCAAACCTAATGTAAACGTGGGAATCGCTGAACAGAGTTGAAACATTCAGTTCTCTGTGAACTTCTTCAGAAATTTCATCAATCAAAGTGGTATATAATTGCTTTTGTGGAGTTAAGGCTAGGGATAACAGTAAACGGTCGAATGGAAGAGCTTGAGTGGTTTTTCAGTTGAGTGGTTGAGCGAATGTTTCAAAAACTCGGTAACCTTTAACGAAAAACATTGATAATAATTTAATGAAGTTCTTTTACGTACGCTATTACGATTTCAATGGAATTGTGGAGTATTGTTCACATAATTATAATGTTTCAATTACATCACCTACACAGGAATGTCTTCACATCGAGCAGGTCAGGCTAGGATTCGGATGGAAGGGATGGAAATGAATTGTATTATTCCTTATTCTATCATCACAGCTGGATCTATGAACTATAGAATTAATGCTGGTTGATCTGTCAGTTGCACCAATTCGAGTTTGAAGCATGAAATGTTTGAACCCCACTACGACTGTTTGAATCATGATGCAGGATGGAAAGAAGGCTCGTGGGGGAATCAGGCTTTATTTGTCCTCATATTAGTTGGAAATTGAGACGTTTAGCGTCTTCTCCTTCTTCTTCTTCTTCCAGTCAGAGTCCAAGAAAGGCTTAAGTACATTTGTTCCAAGCGCATGTCGCGAATTCGTGGGTTCAACTTTTGGGTGAGTTTGAGCCACAATCGGCTTCATCAGCCTCGTTAATACCAAACGTCTGCCTATTTAAGTAGCCTTCCAATTTATGGTGACTAAATTCATGAGCGATCTTCTTGGAGTCATCTTATAGATGAAATCTGTCCATTTGGAACTAAGAAACTGTTGTTTTAGGAAATTCTCGCTTGCAAAATCGTTAAGGCTGTCATTGACCCGACGGATATAAAAATCACAGGGAACCTTCCAGGGCGTAACCCTCACAATCCCCGAAAATTTCACTTGAATCGGGCCGTAATTTAGTACAGTTTTTGACAGGGACAAGGAATTTCCACAGCAATAGCTTAGATGGACAGAACAGAGTTGAAATTTTTCAAAAAGCCAGTGGAAATTTTAACTTTGGAGGACTAACATAGGTGAGAAGCAAAACTGTTTCACAGGAAGAAAATTGTTGAGCGTATAACGAGGTTATATTCAGGTGAATGCTAATGTTAACGATAGATTTACTTGGTGATAAAAAATAGGATATTATATATCATATATTAACTTAGTTACGTTATATCATACCTTAGTACTAAGATTAGTACACAATCATTTTCTTTTTTGAAAGCATACCTATGGTTTGGTACTTGGAGGATAAAAGGCAGAATCGATTTGGCACTGAGAATGATGGAATTCCATTCTTAGATCCCAAGCAATTAAGCCCTTTTTCCTCCTTTCCATCGGTCGTGACTCTTGGTTTCACCCTAATTATAATCGGAACCCCGGGACGCGTCAGTAATTTTAATGTCGGATTAAACGGAGAAAAGAGGTCCTTTACTACTGTCTTTTCCTCTCTCCCGAATTGTTCTTGGAAACTTCTCTCTGGTGAGCTTTAGAACTTAAATTGATTTTCGAATAGGATTAAAGTGGAAAAGTTTCCGTTTATATCTATTGAAGACGTTTCGAGTTCACTTAATTAGCTAAGCCTCTCAAGGAATCGCAGTCTTTTTACATACCTTCATTTGCACCCTAAGCAAACACTCTCTCACGTGTTTTCGTGCCTAATAAGCCGGTGTTTTGATGTGGAAAGTGGGTCCTCTATAATATCGAACTGCAAGGAAGTTTTATAGCAATGAATGTCATCAAACATTGCATCTTCAGGGTTATAAAACTCCTCCTTTCTGGTCAAAGCCACAGGGGATGTATGCATAGGTAGGTACTTAACTCCCACAGTGAATTTAAATTTGATTTTGATGATTTTTGTTTAGAAGATTTCATTTTTGTCAAACAATAATATCCACTTCATAAAACTCCCCCTCCCCCTCCCCGAATGAAATTGACTAATAATATAAATAATACTACAATTGAATAAGTAAAAAAGGGTTCACACTACCTTCTTTATCTGTATCAACTGAAAAATTGTTGTTTTCGTGGGTTTCAACGCTAATTTCGGTCCTCGTTATTTTTCCAGGGTATTCCAAGCTGACAAATATGAAGAATAAAATACATAAAAAACAATATAGGTAAAGGTATTATCTAATGGATACCCCATTAAATCTCTTTAAAAAATCATCACAATCATAATACTGTGGATCTCACCAAAATCCTTACATAATCGTTTCGAGAAAAATATCAAACATGTGCTAAAAAACCGCGTTTTTTAATACCTATTTCAAACAGTTTCTACCCAAAATATTTCAAATGGGACCCGAAATGCTTGTTGGTTTATCATCGTACTTACATGTAGAAACCAAGCCGCGAGATGGGAATTTTTTGATCGTTTTAGGGGGAAATACACAAATGTACACATCATATTATTTTTATACTTGTCAAAAACGTGAAGAAAGTTTATCTTTCTGATGTCGGTCGGAACTATTGTAGGGAGAGTACGACCTTGTTGGCATTTGACTAGTAGTTTGGGAGTGGACACGATATTTTATGCCTGCAACCCCATGATCTACAGCTATCAACATACATCTATTAAGGATTCGAGATAATTATTTTCCCATAAGCTCTCGAATAAATCAATCAATTGGGCCTAGTTCAGTTTGAAACTGTAGTACCTATCCAAATGAGTCCGTAATCTTGAACGACGAAACCATAGGAGAGCTCTACCTACCACAGAAAACCGCAAGATACGCATTATAGAGGGCTCTTCAAAATTCGCAGGAGGTTCCAACCAGTCCCCTCTACCAGATTGATAAGGTGGCGATAGTGTGGTTAGATAAAAATCCACCATCAACTGCGCATCCAAATGACGGTGATCAGTGAGAAGACGAAGGGAAGGGGTCCACCCGACGAGTTTTCTGATCGAACTGGCATGAATAATACATTTCCCAACGCCCTTCCCACCCTGTGTTCTATCCAGGAACCCCTGAAAAAAAATCAGGAGGGGATTTTTTTGTCACGAGGATGTTTCGGGCAGAGGAAAATAAAGCAGAAATGCGATCATCATTTGTAGGAGAGGAATCTGGGAAGGATCAAGGTCCGGTAGAAATTTGCGGGAAAAATCTCCACAACGTTTTTTTCGGCTAAACGTATGGGGTGAGTAGTGAGTATCGCAGAGGCTACGTAAGACTGTATTCAAAGGAGTGACTCTCGTATTCCATGGCTCTCCGCTCAAACCTTTATTTATTAGCCTGGTTGGAGGTTCTACGAGAGTGTCAGGGGTGGAGCTGATGGCTGGTGTTTCAGAAAAGCGAACACGTCTGGGTGCCTTTTCCACATCTGAAACCCAAAGCTCATCTTGAATACAGATGCTCGATGACCCTACAACGATGAGAGGCACTTAGGGGGCAAGGAAACGGCACTTGCGTTGTGATGATATCCTTTGAAGATCGACCGATCAGATTAATAATATTCGAAAGAGATTAACTGGGGTGACCAGTGTTGCAGTACCAGATTGCACTGTCTTCCAGTTAGAAGTAATCCACGGATAATGACTCGGCCATAAATAAATACCAGTAACACCGTTAACTACTTAGATAAAACGTCTGGCAAGTTGGGTGGGTAGTATAGCTTCCTCACTTTTGTAACACGGACCTGTAAAATCATTTTGTAACAATCTCACCGGAATCGGTGGAATAGTTCCGGAGGTACGCCTCCGACGACGAAGTTTTTGCATACTCAGAGCTATTTCTTATCCGTCCGTGAAGGATTCATCCCCCACTCACCCTCAAATTTTAGCAAAATCGGTCCATTGGGAACACAAAATCAGTTTATTCACGAAATTCAAATTTTTGCGCATGCGTGGTAGCTACTACTGATCCAATAAGGTGTGCGCATGGGTTGGAAATTTGAATTTTCGACCTCAAATTCGGGTTCAGCGTGACGTCAGAATTATTGGAGCGTTGAGGGTCTTCCCCAGGCGGGAGGGGGGTCGGTGACGTAATCATTATTAATTTCAAGACCATTTTCCGCTCATTGGAGACCCCTCATGTGGCACCTTTTTGGAAAGCTCTCACTGAGTTCATAATTTGGGAAGATAAAAAATTACCATGTCCACACCCCATTGTGCCGATATGCATAGGGAATTTTGTGGAGTCGGCCCCCAACTATCCTCTGAATTTGAGCGAAATCTCTCAAACCGTAATTTCAGAAAATTCTCGTTTGCGCAAGCACACAAGTTTGGTACTAAAGGCCCGACGATAATTAAATTAATAGGGGACCGTCCAGGGGCTAACCCACACAATCCCTGAAATTCAAAGCAAAATAGGACCATATCGTTTCCTAGTTTCGCCTAGGAGAAGGAATTTACTACAGACAGACAGAAAGACACGGAACACAAATTGTTCAGAAAGCTTTGAAACGCGAAAATCAATCGGAAATTTTGAGTTTGGGGGGGACACATTTCATTACATACTCCTCACAAAAGAGATGCGATTATTTTGAAAATGCACAGTTACCACGATTATTTCGACTGAAGGAATGAATGTGACAACGATCTAACCCATAAATATCGTCAAAATTTGAGCGGTAATTGGACGCGTGGATCGCGAGTTATAACAGTTCGACGTTTTTCACGTTTGCGCACTCTCAGGCTGATAATATGCTGAATATCAGGCTGATTTCAGACTGATAATGATTGTAACTAAAAATCATATTGGAACGTTTTGGGCGTAATCCTACCTCAAAACTTCAGCGAATTTGAAGGCGAGGTTCGTGAATTATGGGACAGTTTGTCTGCAAAATTGAGAATTCATATGGGACCATCTATGACCCAAACCCGAACATTCATGAACTTTGGAGTGCTTTAGGTCGTTGGCAAACTCTCATGGGTAGGAATTTTGTTTTTCAAAACTCAAAATCTGATTCAGTGCCCATCAAAATCCCTTAGTGCCAATTTTCAGCTAGAAATAGTTTGCCCAGAAAATGGGTTGAAATGGAGCACGGTGGGTCAGTGACGTTAGTACGGTTAAAATTACAAGACCCATTTTCATCATCGGATACTTGCCTATCATATATATCAACTTTTTTACTCCTCTGTAACGCCCTTTCAAACGGTTAAATAAAGAAATAACCATGAGAGTTCAACATTTTATCGTGAATTACGGCTGTTCGCTCAAATACGCACTCACAAACTCTTAACTATACGAAGGAGTTGAAATTTTGTATTTTATTCAGACGGAATGGTGTTTAGGGCTGTAGAAAATAGAGAAAACAGTCGCTATCAGATAAATATTGGGTGAATGCTTGAAAACGTAAGCCCTCGGGCGATTCTGCGATGGACGAGTCTAGAATGAAAACACATTTAAATAATTTGTTTGAACTGGCACCCTGTTAAGCTTCTTTATTTGTTGGTCAAAGTTATTCTGGCGCGAAATGAAACGGCCTATCGCAAGACTGGGTGCGAACCCTCTTTCCTATATTGCCCCTTCAGAGATGGAAGCCCCGGATGTTCGGTTCCGAGAACATCAGCTACAAGCACGAAGGGAAGATCCCACTCCACAAACAACGACATTTTCTCTCAAGTTAAACTTTTACTGCTGCCATAGTGAACTTTTACAACGCTTAGAAGAGCTTTTTCAACGTTTTTAGAAGAGCTTTATGTGGATACACAGGGTCTGTTGTACCTCTAGCAAGGAGTCTTAGTAAGATTTTACAACTATTACCTAGTGAATCATGGAGCTTATTAAATATAATATGAAAAAGTGTCGGAGGATAATATTATAAACTAGAAGATGATATTATTTTATGGGATGATGGAGTCTTCTTCCAACCAGTACGTACCTATTCCAATGTGCAATATCACGTCCAATGGAGGATAATGGAAGAGAATTAGCAATTCCACAAGGGGCGTTAACGAAAGAGTGAGACGTGGATTTTTTATTATTATTATTTTTTTTTTTGAAAGGTAGCTACTTAAATCGGGGAAAAGACGGGAGAGGATTATTTTGAGTGCTGAACAGCCAAAGGATGGGAGAGAACGGGTACTCAAAGCCCCAAACCATTAATGCTAAGATTACGCCATTAATCACGAGCTCATAACTGCTAATACCTTTTATATTCCTTTAGCTCATTATTGATGGTGGGTATATAGTTTCTCTCGCCTTCGTACGCACCTTCGTGGAAATTAAAATTACAGGATTTACCTTGAAGACCATTTTTAAACCCTTTGAATTGCAGATGCCATTTAAACGTATTGTGTCTTTGTTCTTTTGTGGGAGGTAGAAAGAGATGTAATATTTGATTTCCTGAATTTTCCATCGTAGGTGTGGATTCACCTGGAGTGAATCTTCATCAGAGTACTCATATACTCGAAGCCTTTGATTGCTTGTCAACCGATCCAATATTTGAAAAATATGCCACTGCATCTGGCTCACAATTGTCTACTGACCCCTAATCGCTTTGGGTTAGGGGAAGTGAAATTCAATGTTGAAAACTAATTTTAATCCATTAAATTGAAAATCCAACCTTTAAATGTTTCTCGTCAACATTGATTGGGAATGGGGTCCACTGATATATTCACCTTCTTCGCCGAGCTTTCGATAAATTTATTACCTTCTCATTCAGGGCTCGAAGGAAATACTACGGTGTAAACATTAAACCTCCGTCCTCATTAATTAAAAACCAGGTTGGCATCACCAAAACACTAATACCAGTAAAAATGACATCGTGATAATCTTTAAAAACACCAGGCTATCAAACTTAACAAATGGGTATATAAAACGTTCAGACAAACAGGCAGTGTTAAAAAAAAAAACCTGTGGTGGGTTGATCTTCATAACTCCAGTTTAAATATTTCTTTATGATTTGCCGTACCTATGCACGAATGTCATTCAAACGCCACTGCCTTTTTCTTTTTTTTCTTTTTTTTTCATTCCAGATACGAAATAAATCACTTGGGATGACGTCGTGAAAATGGAGAGAAAATGCAAAATCAAACAATAAATTTAAAAAATAAAAAAATGAGAGAAAATCGAAAAACATAATGAAAATTTGTCCAATTCCATGAAAATAATTGAGTTTTAATAATGAATCGATTATGAAAGTTAAGTCATCATGAGTAACAAAAAAGAACCAGGTTGACGTACGAATCAAAAAGTCCTCTCCCTTTCAAACAATTCCCCAGAATGAGGGTTACGTATTAGGAGGTATGTGACATTGCTACAGTTATTATGAATCATAAGACGATAAAAGCAATAGGAGGAACATGGGAAATGGCTACAACAAAACTATGGTTTATTTTATATCGTATTTTGCCGTGTAATGTCGTAAGTTCTTTTTTCGCTCACAATAAAGAAGGATAAATTCCATAAAACGTGTAAACCGTTATTCAACGAATGGTGTTCAACAAGGTGTGATTTTCAAATCCGCTCGATCCGTAGTAACATACCGTCCCATCATTTACCCTTGTTGAAGGTTATGAAAAGAGGTTATAAGGCGGTTATAGAGAGGAGTATTTCAACCCTTGAGAAGGGGACCCGGGATAGAACGAAGGAAGTGGAATTTATCTGGTCAATATCTCCCTTGTCGTCGGACCTTCCTCCGCAACCGCATGGGAAGACTAATAAAAACATAGACACTACCACGGAAGGAAGGAAATATGTTTCTTATCATACCGGCCAGTCGAGGGGTAACGAGAATGGAAAAAACATGGCGTCGTGGAAGGCGTTCGCCATTTCTATACAGTCTTACGATGGAAGGAAATTCATTTTTCTCGTAGAACCCATATTGCTGGAGTCACAAGGGGTTAGTGTAAATTCCTTGGAGCGGTTTCTGGGCAATTTGGATGTCGTATACACCAAGAGTACCATATCGAGATGGAAACTTAGAGCTACGACGTAGTTTGTTGTTCTACGAACACAGTAAGGGAACAAAGAATAACGAAGCACTTCTTAATATGGAATCGTCGAGATCAAATAATGATATTATTGTTCATATCGGTTTTACGACGCCCCTCATGGGATGTTGTGAACGCAATTCAGGTTTAAAAAAACCAGAAATGTATGTCAAAAGTTTCATTCGTGCTGGATGAGTGAATTGCCAGCGAATCATCTTAATCGATTTTGTGGGTGATTTTTTCAGGAAATTTTACGCTGATTACGAATATAAGAATATGTTTCTTTGTTTCAGATTGTAATTTACTTACACCAAAAAACTCAAAAAACAAGTTTATAACGAACTCGCTCTTTCTTTTGTTATCATTGAATTTTTTTATTTTTTTATTTTTTTTATTTTACTTAGATCGATCCTAGGGTCAGATATTATCTGGAACTCTACATATTATTATGTACCTATGTTCCATTTATATGAAAAAATGTCAAACTCCAGGAATCGTTTTAAAATGGTCGGAAACGGATTTCCATGGAGACAATTTTCAAACATTTGCAAAATTGAAATATTTAAGCCGTTGCAATAGTTGAATTTTCTTCGAAAATAGTATCTCAGTATTTCCAGGCTCAGCCTTACATGACGTTACTGGATGGATCAAATGTGTCGGTAGTGTAGAATCATAGTCATTAGTAGGTGGATGGACTAATGACCAATTAAATTTATTCTATGCTAACCACTATTTGAAAGGTTTTAAATCACAATGTGAATTCCGTATCAGTCATCGAACAGGAAAAATAACTTTTTCCTCTTCTAATGCTTTTTTGAAATGTATATAACCACAGTCGCACCAGGTGGTTAAAACGCAAATTGCACCCATCCAAATTACCGATGTTCCGGCGAAAAGGTTATTTTGTTACGATTGTTCTAACCACTAACCAGATTTCGAATCAGAGCACTAAACACCTCCCTATAAAACCAGCCGCCTTTATAGCCTTTATAAAATGAGCTCGTCCTTTTGAAAAATAAAGGACCTTCCAGTTATTAGAGGGAAAAAGAGGTGACAGGACCTGTAGAGAGGTATTTTGCGGGCCGAGAATGAAAGGTAGAGGTCCCTTCCCCCGGGAATGTAAAGAATTCCCGAGGGAGCGTTTAGGGAAAAAGGAATCCCCATACCAACAATAGCCCCCTTCTCCCGGCTCCCACCATAAATTTCTTTTTTCGTTTTTTATCCTTTTTTCCTCCCACCCGAAGCTGTATTTTACCTCCAACGCCTCGATCTGCATCGCGTCCCATTTCTGATTCGGTGCCAAAAATTTCTCGGTAAGGGATGTTTCATGATGTGTGAAGGAACATTAGTTTCCATTTAATTCATGCTACAAGACCTGAGGGTACTAAATTAATGGAGTTGGTTCGGAAACTTACCTTGTTGACCCTGGTTCGAGTCCTGAGGTGCGGTTAACGTGAATTATCCATGATGGGACTCAGTTTTTCTTGGTAAATGCGAAATTTGTGACGCTGGAAGCCTTACCTACACAATTTCAACAATCACCATTTCAAGTACTTTAATGTTCATTAATATCAACCTTACCAATTACACTCTGAAAGGAAGGAATCACAGTATCCACATGGAGACTACCAGTCCGTATTTTGCTGTGAATTTTTTAGGACTATCATCAATTTGTCACTATCATCGTCAATCAACCATCACTAATCTTCCTCATTTTATTGGCCCCATTCGGGAATATTCTCGCTCCTACGTAATATTCTCATTAAATTACACTATTATTTATATTTATTATATACACTATTATTTCCAATACAGTTGAACCTAGTTACAGTGAGAAGAAAACCTCTGTTTTGGAAATAATGGTTTTTGCACTCGCATTAGAGAGCGACCAAGAGACCCTACGTATATGAGAAATGTGTTTTCCTTTGTACAAGAAAAGGTTTACGTCGCTTTCACCTGCATTCACCTCTCTATAAGAAAGAATAAGTTACGTGACCTCTATAGAGGAAATGTGCTCGATTGTCTGCTTCCTCCCAGTTGTTCCAATTCGAGAAGTCAAGAAGAAGAATGAATGATCTGTCGACTGCCATTCGTCGTCAGTCTATGTTTTGAGTGGCATCATGTTCACCTATGGCTCGATAAAATGTATTGCACCTACATAATTATCAAATTAAATGCCCATCACTCGCTTCTTTTCCTGACCTATAACCTCCATATAAGAAAGTTGGATTATAAAAAACTGGGGATAAGAAAACCTAGGTTTAAGAAGAACCTCGATATAAGAAATAATAACATGTTACCCTTCAACTTTCTTTTAACCAAATTCGACTGTACCTAGTTATTCGAATACTTACCTACTTGAAGTCTTATCACTTTCCCCCTATAGAACTTGTATTACAACGAATACTCCTTCTTGAAGAATCAGCAATGGCGAAAGTGAAGGAAGAAACTAAGATTAGGGCAGTTAGCCACCATTCAGGAATCAGGAGACCCCCAGCCCGAAACCCACTCATCTCTCCCTCAGGCCATTCAACTCACGAATTGGATTGATTCCAATTCCGGCGCTCTCCCTTTTCTTCCCGTTCAACTTTCTCTGATTTAGAGCGAATGCTGATGGGTGAAGAAGAAGAGAGAAGGTAGAGGGGAGAAGGAAACCCAGAAAGTTTTTCGGGGACGAAGAACGGAAAAAAGGGAGGTTTTTATCCATTGGCATTGTTACCTTGAATCTTTTTCTTTTTCGAGGCATGAGAAGGGAGATTTGTCAGGGTTTCACCGCAAGGTAGAATGAAAAGCGCGGAAGAGGCTGCCGATGTAAGGTATCGTATTGCAGTTTACCAATGCCAAAGCATTGATCAGTGTTACTGACAGAAGCTGACGAAAGAGACGGGAGCCTTTACCAGCTGTTGGCGTGACGAGGGTTACCGGTTACGTCTGGCCCTTTTGTTTCCAATATCCTTTCAAGTCCCAGTCTCGCCTTACCTCCCTTCTCTTCCGCTCCTTCACTTTGAGATGGATGTTGATTCTGCATCCAAGTAACCTGTATACGTCTACTTTTTTCTCGTTCTACCTGCGAGAAAATCCACTAAGAAGACTTTGAAATGAGCTTTATTCGGGTCCTGACAGAACTTGTAAATTTTGGGGATGTTGGCAACTCCTGCTTTACAATTGATGCCAACGTTGCAGTTCCGATGGATCATGTTTCACTTTGCTGGCTTAGCCTCATGTGGTTTTTCATGCAAATAAGCTGTACAGTGGTTCACAAAGATGGGAGCAACCTAGTATAGTCCCAATCATGTCCTCATCAAACAAGATACCTACACAATTTCCAACTTCGATGCTTGGTGCCAATATTTACCTTGATTTTTTTTTTCTAAGAAACTTACAAAAAACATCGTTACCACTAATTTGCCCAAAAGATACCCCACTTCGGTTGAAAAGGTAATTATTTCATATTTTCCAACCTTGTACAACAAACATCCAACTCAATTCCAGGAAAATACTCTGGAAGGCGAGATGTGCGTTGGAATTAACAAAATAATCACAGCAATTCTCCAGGTTTTACGAGTCGGGAAAGTAGTTAGAAGCCCTACACAAATCCTACCAACTGAAGCTGCAATCCACTCTTTATGGTAGTAAAACTTTACCGGCAGAGTTCTAATAGGTACACTTTTGCCAGTAG
This sequence comes from Lygus lineolaris, assembly GCA_030264115.1. Classification (NCBI taxonomy): domain Eukaryota; kingdom Metazoa; phylum Arthropoda; class Insecta; order Hemiptera; family Miridae; genus Lygus; species Lygus lineolaris. The sequence goes on along the minus strand of JAEMON010000015.1, from coordinate 14,929,367 downwards.
CTGCTACAGGTTTTGGTGGGAAAACCCGAGATTTTGATGCGTCAATTCCTGGTGGCGTCCTTTGCCGTTAACCAATTGGTTTTAACCGAGTTCCACACATCGATGGTTTCACCCCCTTGAAAGTGATAACGAACGAACGGCGCACACGACGAGGTAGTTTCAACATGAAACAACATCATCATAAAATATACATTGAGTATTCACTCTCCAAGTATCTCCTACGACGATGGCGTCATCGAAACTTCCGATATTAAATTAAAAATTAACCACGCATGCCCCGAGCGAAAGCAAAATATATTATAATCCCATCTCCCTCTTCCAACTTTCAAATAAAACATCTGGTTCACTGTAATCCCTGGATTGCATGGCTTGGAGTACTTCACGTTTGCGCATGCGCAGTCTCCAATACTGATCCGATTCCTAAGACTTTATAGGGGACCAAGCTGAAACTACCATCAAAATGTCGGATTCCTTGGATCATTGGTTCATGTAGTAATAGCGGTTCACAGACATACGTCCGCCTTGCGCACATACACACGGACCCACCGCATATTCAAATACTTGAAGTAGGTAAAATTTTGATTTTCTCTGCAAATTCGTTTCCAAAGTGGTCGAATACAGGGAAATCGGTCGTTTACACAAAAGTGAATTTCAGCCTAATAAGAGCGAAAACGGAAACAAGGCCTCGGCCGATTCTCTCGGGGAAACGCATGGAAACGTCGCCTTCTACAGGCTAATAGAGATTAAGGAGCGTCTATTGTAATTCAAATTTCGAATAGGCCGATCGATCTATTAATCCAATTTTTAATCTAGAAATTGATTTGGATTCTGCTGGCAAAATTCTATGTCATAGATACCTGAAATTTCGGGAAAAAATTCAAATTTGAGCAAAAAAATGCACACCATGGAAACAAATTTTTAGAAAATCGAAACTGAATGAACAAACCTAAGTTTGGTAATATCACTCAATGAAAGCTTTGTAGAATGAAAATCGGTCCACCCGTTCCAGAGAAAAATGGAGATTAATTTTCGTTCATTTTCATGTGCGACGTGGTGGCAGCTTTTGGAACTAAACTCGGGACATTTCGCCTTAAAGATATGTTTCAAAACTAGGAAAGTGAATCCGATTGTATACATTGATATTTGAGGGTCAGCAAAAACACGTTGAATTGGGCGAATCAGAGCTCATTGACATCCTTTCTATCTTTCTGGCGCTATGACCTCATTGTTTGTCCTTGTCCACTTTTCGATGCGGTTTTGAACGAAATCGTGCCTTGTATTCATAGTCTCTATTGATGTAAAGTCAGGAAAATGTGCCCATCTACACCGACAGACAATCAGACCGGCCGAAATAGGTACGAAAAGCTCTGAAAGCAGTTGGGAATGTTTGATTTTGAAGGACAAGCATGTTTTCAATTTCTTGCACGAATACATACTATGACGTACGTATTACATAGCTTCCTACCTTCGGAAGTAAGGAACCAAAAATTGTGTGGTGGGGAATTCTAAAAAATTACCTACTCCACCCCCCCCCCCCCCCCCCCCCCCCTCACCCAGCCCATTTTTGAGAATTCAAGGTATGTAATGCACCTATCCACTACCTATATCACGCGAGAGGGCACTGTCCCGGGAATCCTGGGTTTGCAGTGATATTAGGAGTATGTTCCAGGAGGGTCCCGTAGTGACATCAAGCAATGTTCTTGAAAGAACGAAACGCTCGGATGGGTTCAATTATATTTCAAGCTGATCGTTAATTTTATTTAAATCCGACTTGTCGGAACATTTTTTGAAATAATGTCGAAACCTTACTCAAACATCTTATGAAAAGTTCGCGAACAGTTCGTGAACTTTTATGGAAAGTTCGAGTTCGAGTATTTCGGAGTAAACAGTTCGAGTTCAGGTTCGGGTTCGTGTTCTGTTCGAGTTTGGTTCAAGAGTTCGTGAGTACGAGGGTTCGAATGCACCCCTACTCAACTTCCCCGAGTTTCAACTTTGAAGGCTTCATCTGCTTAGTGTTCGGAAAATTAGTATCCACCTACTACCCACAATGATTTGAGCGCTACAGTGATGTTATAACGAGAATAACTCAGATATTGACGTGGAATATCATATCTTATCATTTCGTATGCATTTTATTCAAACGAGAGTAGTGGCAATGCATGATTCATATAATGGATTCGAAACCTCTCCTTCACCCATTACCGTGTCAGTTCAAAATAAACACACGCGGAGAATGCCGAGCTGTTTGGAAACGTATGTTGCGGTGAAATAAATCTCACGTAAATTTAATTTCACGGCCCAGTTGCTAAACCACATTTCTTCGGGAGATGGGAAACCCGGGAAAGCGAGGGAAATTCATCCACTCCGACCATCTACAGATGAGATTTCGAGGTTCCAACACTCACAAAGAAATATACGCATTCAAGCATTTGTGAAAAAAATACGAAGTTATGATATGCAATATCATGATGTAGGTTTGTATAATATTTTTTTCCAGTACCACCTGCTACATACAACATGCACACAAACAACCTACTGATAACTATATTTTTTAATTGTCGACTAGAGAAGTCAAGAAAACGGAAAACTTCTAAATATCACGAAAAATCATGTTTACCGTGTTTTTGAGCTCCTGTTGGTCCCATTCGACGCGAGATTTGATGTGGATACGTAATATCTTTTACAAAATAATCGTTGGTTGGGACGGATGTGTGCAAAACTTGGGGTTAATGATGAAGAATGATAAAAAGACCATCTTTATTGTTCGTTCACCTGTCGAAATACAACGGGACAAATAACTAGCAATTTCCTACCAAATTCAATGCGATGCGAACAACAAAGTCTGAAAAGGGGGACGTGTGGCGGTGTGGCAGGCCTAGTGATAGGATTGCAAGCAGAGTGTGCTTCCGCCGTACAGTGTGACGAAATACGAATCTGACTTTTCAAAATTATTTGATGAGCTTTGAATTGTTATCTTATAGGAAATTTTACGTCGATTTCGAACATCCAGATTTCGAAGGCCAGATAAGCCTTGTCAAATTAATGTAGATTCATCAGATCGAGAATGATGGAGCAGGTTTAAGTTGAACATTTGCTCACCAGAGTGCATAAGTAACCCTCTTGAACAGATGTCAAATCGAGTGTGTTTTGCTCACCAGAGTGCATAGGTACCCCTCATGAACAGATGTCAATAGTGTTAAATTTCAGGAATCGTTTTAGAATGGTCTGAAACGGATTTCCATGAAGAAAATGCTAAAAAATTTGCATTACAAAAATTTTGAAGCCATTGCAATAGCTTCATTTTTTTCGAAAATTCACTAAAATGTCAACGAATCGGTTGAGTCCCTCGCCCATGCACTTTGTCGCGGTGGACCTCTGCAGACACTCCTCTTAGCGAAGAGGAAGAAGCAGAACAAATGGATACGAGTGAAGGGGAAGAAGGAAGAGAAGGAAAATAAGAAGACGGGAAGGATGAGCGAAGGGGAAAGGGGCAACAGTACGAAGTGCAGCAAAAGGCCAACTAGTGGTAACTGGGGTAAAAATCGCGGTGTGTGTGTGAAGGGAGGAGGGGGGGATGCTCTCAAGAACAAGCTGAGTTCCGTTTGATGGCAAAAAGGGGTTCCCGATGTGAAGGGACGTTGGATGTACGAGGGGAGGGGGAGGGGGGGGGTGCATTGTGGAATTCGAGAGGTTGAAACAACCCCGCACAGTTCACCGCTCTTTCCAGCCTACACCCGTTCCGTTATCCAGAACGCGGAACGGAACGAAGGGAGGGGGCTCTTGAGGATTCGAAGAGCCCTTCAGTCAAATGTCACCCTCTCAGCTAAGTCAACTTTAGAACCTCGTCTTGCTCGTTCCTTCCCCACTTATTCTTTTCGAGCAGTTACCATCCCTTACAATAATTGGAGGTAAAGTTCGGTAATTCATTTTTAGCTTTTTTTTTAAATTCATCATAATATTCCGTCACAACAGAAATTTAATGAAGTTACTAGATAAACATAAATCAATAGTACCTACCCCAGGCTGTAGTATGCATATCCTTAAAAATTTTATGGAAGACGAAAAACATTACCCATTTATCTTTCAAGTGAGATTATATTTTTGATTTCATTTCATCAAACTACTCATTTTGGATCTGAATTTATTGGGTTTTTACCATTATGAACTAAATTGACCTCCTGAGCGCGAATTGAGGACTTTACGTGGTTTTACCTAGAGTTTTCAAGAACTTGGATTCTAAGATTCTACTTCGCTCCAAACCTCTATAATTACTAATACACCCGATATTCTTCCGCTGCCGTTGAGGTGTTGGTATGACGAAAAAACGACTTCGCCCAGATAGAACCAGTGCCAATGTTTTACCAAAAAAAAAACGAAAAACCTTATTTTGAAAAAAATTAGACAAAGGGTTTTCCTGGTATACTGTCAAAACACACGAGTACAACATAATTACTACTATGAAAAGTTCCATTCATGCAGCATGAGTTGATGAGCGAATTTGCAAAGAATATTTTTAACCGAATTGCTGGTTGATTGTAAGAATCACGGTGATTCTTATAGGAAATCCCGCACTGATTCCGAATATAGGTACCATATTTATGTTTCTATGTATATTTACGTGTGAAAACCTCAAAAAACACTTTTTTAAAAGCGATTTTTGAATCTACATATTCAAAATTTTACCCCTTGGAGTACTCCGAAAATTCTGGGAAACGAACTCATCTTTTCTCTTGTTATTATTGACATTTTGATTTTTTTTGGATTTTTATCTCAATTCCAGGGTCAGATACCTATCGTAATCAATATTAAATTTTTTATATTTTACAATTTCAAAATAGTTTCCAATCCTAAGAACCTATCTAACGAGACCACCCGGAGCATTAAACGACCGAACGACAGTGGCTCGAAATAATGTTGCCGTTTTCCTATGGGAAATTCGCGCTGACTCCAGATATCATGATATATTTATGTTCCTATGACCCTACCTAAAATAGCTAGTTAATTGCTTCGTATTTTTTTGAAAATCTGGAAAATTCACGTTTTTGAAAAATGGAACCACCTAATTTTTTTTTTCTAAAGAGAATGCTACTTCTAATTATCCCAACGTCAGCTCATCAACACCGTAGCCATGATTTTTGGCGATTTCCCCAAGTTATCGCGGAGTTCTCCGTTTTTACGAGTTTTTCAGTAAAACGAGTTTCATCTATCAGGACACTGAAAAATCGCCAAAAATCAAGGGTACCGTTGGTCTTTTTCGAGGCAGAATTTCCAGGTCTTCAACTTTTCTTCTGTACAAAACAAATTTTGGTCGGCTTCTTCGGTAAAAAACTTGATTTTTCTATTTTTTGTAGAGATATATTGTAGCTAATCTTTCATCATAATGTCCAGTACCTATTCGTCCCTGTTTCGTAACATACATTCTCCATTCTCTCTTGTATCATATTGCACAACGTCCATTATCTCCTTCATCATTGAGAAAACACTGATGAACTGTTTCATTGCTCGTTTAATGCTTTGTGTCAGATCGATTCGAGAAGAATAGAAACCCTTAGGACCTTAGAGGCCCTTGATTCATCCAAATTTGACGTCAATCTGGAAGATAACAACAATTCGTAATAGGATACGATAATATGACACTGAAAGAAAATGAGTCACTTTTCCAAGTCTCGTTTCTGCTATAGCAATTACTTAAGAACGATCCCTAGTTGAGGGACGGATTTGTTATTTCTCCCTTCATTTTCAACGAGGAAAAAACGGATTTAACGAGAGGATCATTTGTCTGCGATTATCATCATTAAGATTAACCAGACTCAGGCCTCGGAAGGTCCTAAGTGGAATCAGAGCTGAGTTCGTTTTTTTAAAACGTTTCTTTTTTTATTTTAGAACAGAAAAAAAAAGAAAAGGAAATAAATAACCCTAAATGGATGTCCTTTTTCTCTCCCCGCCGTCTCCACTTCCACCCGTTTCACCCCCGAAACTCGGTGTAATTATGTAAATCTCAGGAAATTTGTCTTTCTAACTTTATTACAAGATTTCCCTTCTCTTTCTGGGTTTCCAAACCCCCGACTCAAACGGCCCCACCGGTCTTTCCCGAAAAAGAGGAAGTATGCTTAAAAGTCTAATAATCTCTAAACCTAACCCGTTTTTTAGGAGGGGAGGGGGGTCTACCCTCTGTCAGTTCTTCCGGCCTTTCTCTCAGATGGTTGTTCTTTTCTCTTTGGGGGTACGAGAAAATTTGTTGTTTGAAGGAAAAGTGGGAGGTTATAGGAATGGATAACACCCTTCCAATATTATCCAAGTTGCCACACAAATTTCGTTCGATTCATTTTCATGTACTGCCGAGTTTTGGCCCATGGACGTCCAAATGAGTAGAAAAGACGCTGAGTGAGGAATGATTTTGATCAATGTTCATTTTTTTTACTCAATCTTCAGAATTTCAAATTTTAATGGAGTTTCTGGGACGATCAATCACCACGTTGTTCACTGTGGAGAAACACATTATTATCATGTATCATACCTACTTGATTGTTTACTCCACTCTAGGAAACTCTATTTCTTGCTTGTAGTGCACATTCGGAGCGTATTTTCTTGCTCACCCAAAAATTTCGAGTCGGGGGTCATTTTTTCATGGAACTTTGTGTGAAATCCGAATCTGCAATGAAAAATCTGGGTTTTCATTCGAAAAACCAAATTTAGTGCGCCAAACGGGCCATAGCGTGTTATTGTGGTGCGGGAAAATGTACCTAATATTTTGTATTCTACGAAAAAATTTGAGGGAAGTCATAATTTTAATTTTTTTCTAAATCGCTTTCTAAAAAAGTTAAGGGAGAAGGGGGGATGATCAGCTGAGACACTCTGTTTATCTTTTAGACGAAATTGCTAATATCAAAAATAGCATAATAATATTATCTGAGAACTCATGGGAGTTGAACAAAGTGGTCCAAATCAAATTCAATGCAGCTCGAAAGATTTGATTGTAGGAGGGACAATGGGAGCACACGTTAGCAGAAAACAAAGAGAAAGTTCAAGGTTAGGTAATTACCTAACCTTGATTTCTGATTGATACATGTAGAATGTAATCAAGACATAATAACGAGCTATCACGATGACAGACCCGCACGAAAGACTGGGGACGATAACTACGGTTCGCAATAGTTACAAAAACACTGTAGCTTAGGCTCGTACCTACTTCAACAAGAATGAACACTCAAGTGAATGAAAGTTTTCATAAGAAAATTGGAAGATATTGGCCTTAAAACTTGTGGAGGAAGTTTGAGAAGACGCAGTTGACTAAGTTTGTGCGTTTGGGGTGAGTCGTATTTCCATACGAAAATCACACACAACCAACCGATCTCAATTGCCAGAAATGCAAAAGACGTTTGTGGCCTCTTGGGGAGAACTTATTTACACTACCTTATTTTCTACATGGTTTTAAGAGCCCTTCTCGTTTAAAGATGTTCCCATTTCACACTTTGGATCATGTAAGGGAAGCACGATTCTATTGAATTTATACAAATGTACGCAGGTACCAAAACATTGAGATAATATTTTATCGAATAGCAGAAACGATGAAGGAATGCTAATTATCGTGATCTTGATGGACACAATAATATATGAAAATATACAACGAAGTAGGTACTATTTGCTCGATATTATTGGCTGGTCATAATAATACGGTCACAGCAAAGTGAAATTACAAAACACGTTAGAGCAATCAAACCGAAACTGCAACGATTCTATTAACAACGAATTTCCTAACAATCAACCATAAACGTGGCAATACAGCTTGAGTTTACCGACGATTCTCCCTCCCTTCATTCTACGCTGCCGGCTCCATTCCTTGGAATTCAGTGACCACAAAAACGATATTGTTCTATGTCACACTTCTCTTCAGGTAATCGTATGAACCAATACTGGATCTGGCTGCATGTGTGGAGAAGAAAATCTAGAGATTTTTACAGGATGTTATCATCCTAACCATTGCACAGTACTGGGCCCACGAACCCAATGCCCACCATCCCTACAGCGGCAATCGGTAAAAATAAGTATTGATGTCCTAATGGAGGTTGGAATTGCACCAACGCTGTCCATTGCAAGCCATTTGAGAACAAGGAACTTGGAAAGCCCTTCTCTTCCACGTTAGAGTTCAGGGAGGTAGAAACAATCTGTCTTCCCGGTGCCCGGTCCGACTAATTGCCATCATCTTGCGAGCCTTGAGGGTCTTGAGCTCTCAATCGCCGTGATTAGGCATCCTCGATTGCAGACACGCAATTCAGCCGCTGCTCTCATCAGGTACATTGCACACAGCAGCAAGGGCTGTACCGTAAGGCAAACCGCTGCTGTTGCTGGTCTCCACATGTACAGCTACCTATATACCTAATGGCTCAAAATTGGTACCGTTAACCATCGTGCACAGGAGCATAGATCATGGATCTTCTCTTTTCGGCACGATCCTCCCTTGGATTTGGGCGATTATGCTCACTTTCCCTCAACAGCCTGAATTTCCAGATCAATTCTGCCAACTGCCTCACCTGATCATTCATCTGGTCAGTCGGTGGTTATAGCACATCTGCTGGTTGTTCGACACTAACCGGGAAATCATAAACGAAGATAACATCGTTATTATACAGCACTCACTAACTCCAAAATCCTAGGCAGAACTTCTGTCTCGTCTAATATCCATGGAATCCCACTTCCAACACCAACTGGTATTGTGTCAAAACATTGTGGAATATAACTAGACTGAATTCAGAGCAATCAAACCATAACTGCCACTTATTCTTGACAACCGATTTCCTGATATTCGACATGTCGCAAAACCAACTCGAGTTTCCATACAATAACATGATTATTATAGTATAAACATCCATTTTTCATCTAGACCCAATTTGAATTTTCTATCTAATGAACTCCAGGAAACGAGTCAATTTTGATTCATCCCAAGAAACTCTCTGAAGATCATTGGTGAAATAAGGAGAGGAAGTTTGTGGATGTGGTTTTAGAGAGCCAAGCGGTCGAGGGCAGGATGCTGCCCCAACATTAATATCCGGGGAAGTTTTCTCGATTTTCTTTTTTCCCCAACTGTTATTGATTTGACGTCAATCCGTTCTGCCTTCTTATTTTGATCGTATTTTTATCGTCGATGACGTCTTGAAAAGGACCGAGAGACTTTCTTTGTGTAGGTTGAGCGACGTGTGCGGTAACGGCTTTTGTGTCGTTTTAGGGTTGTTTTACCTCCGTTGGGCTGACATTTCTACGACAGGGATCTCAGGTATAGGAATTGACGAAGATATGTTACGTAAGAAATACGAGTCAACAATAAATACATAACTAGGTACCTACGCACTTGGCTGATTAGGTCATTTCTCATGGATTTATAGACGTTGAAGAGACTCAGTATACTCAGTATACCTCGAAAATTGGGCAAACGATGACGGATCCTCAGCGAATGATGATGTATGCTCAGTACCCTTAGCAGCATCGCGCGATTGGTCTTCAACGCTCAGCTTTCCCAGAGGGAACCCCGCCATTGCTATTGGCACTTTTGGGTTCTGAATTCGGATGTTAATACTTCTTCCTCAATATTAAAAAGTGTTATTGAATATATTATTTATCTTAAAGCGTAATTGAATCAAAATCTCGGTAGTGAACATTTGTTGGAGTAACACGGATTAAAAGGAAAATTCGTCGAGTCTGAAGTAAGAAAATCTTCTCCACTGATGCGACCATCGTGAACTGGCCTACAACATCTTTGACACCCGTAAGAAAATCCCGTAAGTCAATTTTTATAGCTACACCAACAGAAATGAATATAATAGATAACGAAGTGGAATCTGTTAATGAAGAAAGTGATCAGGAAGAGGCTTCAAATGCCTTTTCCATATCTGAAAGTATGAATCCCAAATCATCCGTAATCCATTATCGAGAAGAAAGCAACGAATTTCATGATTCACTACAAACTAAACGACAGAAGGAAGATGATCCTGCAGTTAGTTCTAACGGAGATCACTTTCGAAAAATGCTTGACCTCTTCTCACAATACGAGTCCGTAATGTTGAACATTTTCGATTTAGAGTCTAAACTAGATCAACTTGAACGGTCCGATCGTACGACAGATATTGTACCGAAGATACAGAGTGCTTACAAGAAGTACATTTTCCCACTCCTCGAAATTAGCAACTCTCTTCCTGATCATGTTGGATTGAGTAGACTATATCATAAAACTGATGTTATGCAACATGAAACCGCTGAAAAATTGACGAGAGAGCTGAAGAGAAATGCCCTTTTAATTTCTACTGTACCAACATTCTCTGGTGACATCAGTCAATTCTCAGATTCCATTCAAGGGTACAATGAAACAGTCCATGGCTGTAGCATGCCCGCGAAGAAGCCAGTCGGAAAACCTCGGCAACTTAATGCGAATCTTGGCTCTTCTTCACTGGACTGCAAGTGCTGCCACGAAGTCTTCTCCCATGTTTCGGGGCTGCGAGAGCTCTCTTTAAAATCTGCACTACCAGCTCAATCTAACTCATACATCATTCCGACAGCTGTATTTGATATTGGCCATCTATCCAGCCAATGGCACCGTTCAAGAGCCATTTTTGATACTGGGAGTGAAACGAACATAATTTCTGAGTCTTGTGCAGAGAGGTGTGAACTTATATTGCAAAAGGGTTCGGGTTTCGTCAATGGAGTTGGCGGAGCCCCAAGTATAAAAGTCGTTGGTGTAACAACCGCATACCTCAGACAACCTTACCCTTATCATAATATCAAGCTTAATTTCCGTGTACTATCTCAAACCACATTTCAACTCCCATCCAACTTATTACCAAGAATTCGATGGCCTCATTTTGAAGGACTTGAACTCGCTGATCCTAGTTTCCATATTCCTAGCTCTGTTGACCTTATATTAGCCTCCGGGGTCTTCCACCAAGTTAGCACAGGTAATACTCTTGTTTCTATCCGTTCTTCACCAGTGGCACACAGCACAACGTTAGGATGGCTGATATCGGGTTCCTTCTCAGATCGTAAGCCAATAGCAGTGACGTTTTCACCAGACATCGAAATTCTCTCACCAACGGGCAGAAAAACATATAAACGAAACATACCTTAAACATATCGAAACATGCCGTTTCCCGGAAGATTTATCGAAAAGGTCAAAATTGAGAATCACTATAACTCTTAACTTGTTAATCGATAATGTCAGAACTGATTTGGACGACACATGCTCAGCTGAATCTGTTCACCGTTGGACAGATGAGTCACATCTTAAATTTAGGAACATCCCGACGCATGGATCCCATCATGCGAAAATTCCAGGAAAAAAAGAAAAAAGAAATACACCGGTGCGCCAACCAAGGATGCAGCTTCCATCTGGATTCAAGTAAACTCTAAGACGTAACATACACCAATAGAGGACTTATCAAAACACATCAGAAACAGTGAGGTCTACCATCGATTTGCGCTTAATTTCTCCTTCTTTGAGTTTGAGCGTTTATGGAAGGCTGCTGTACTCTTTCCCAAGCAGCATTCATACATAATGCTCAGAAATGAAGTTTTGGACCCGGACATAGTAAAATGTCATTTTTTGCTCACGTTTTTGCTGTTTTTCTCTCCAGGACACTACACGTTAAGAAATCAGGCTCACAAAATGATTGTGAATGCTGCATTTTCTTCACTGCTCTACCCACTGATACTGATGGTATCACTTGAACGTAATGCAATTTATCAGCAACCGTTAAAATGCACTCTCACTGGAATCATTTCACCACAGCCAGGGAGCAAACGTCCAGACTCAGTATGGACTCATTTGAAGGATGGAGTCAACCCCATATTGATCTGCCGATCAACAGGAAGATCCAGGACATTCTTCTCACTTATGAAGACCATTAAGATTTACACGGCGAGGGAGGATGTTCGTGCGATTTTTCTTAGCTGATTCGACTGATTTTAGTTGATATCTCAAAGAAAGCATCACATCAAGCATTATATGGCAATGTTCTCTTTCTGAAGTCCAATTTTTACTCCTTGTAATTGTTCTGCAATAAAACGTTTTCAAGAATGTCTTGTTGAGTTTTCCGAATTGGAGCGAATGAATGGTTTGGAGTAAACAATGTGTTTGTTGGTGTTCAAAAACTACAAAATAGGTAGATTATTGATTTAAGCATTCAAGATTCCACGTACTTAAGATGGACATCACAATCTTCCATGCCTAAAAAGCAAAAAGAAAACACTAAAAACCTACCTAATTGAAAATTGCTTCATTGTGATACGCATCAAGATACAATGTCTTTATTCCATTGTGGTAATTGAAAGAACATGTTATTCATGATACGATTCAATCATATAATCTTACAATAATCTCAAATAAATCAACATGTTATCACCTATTATAGTTGGAAACAATACGGCTATATGGCTGATCAACTGTAGTTATAATTCGAGTATTCAGCTGTACTGATGTTTTTGCCGCTTTGCCATACTTGACAATCCATTGACCGTACTGAATCAATGCGAACAATTAAGTGTACGTTTAGTTAGAATTTATCTAACCCTGTCATGATAGGAGGCCGACTGAATATAAATGGTAGGCTGAAACTGTATAGGAAACTCTTCGAACCATAGATTCTTTTATTAGCACTTATTAAGTGGGTTATCCAAAAACCTTAATTTTTCATTTATGAAACATAATATGTTGTATATAAAATGTATATTCTGTACGTTCTGGACTAGATATCGTAGGAGAAATCTTGATCTTCAAAAATAACACCTGTTTGATTCATACAGAAAGAGGGATGCTTCAGAGTGAATGGAGCCTTCCTCTCAGGGTCGGACCAAGTTAAGGGGGTTGTTTCAGCTGAAAGAAATATAAAGGCATTCTAGCAGAGGTATCTTAAAGAAAGGAAGAGAAGGAAAAAGACGATTTAAGGATTAGCACTATATTCTTGTCTCTTATTCGCTTTTGTGAGTTCGGCTAAACTGTTTTTTTCTGCTTCTGATAACTGCTCTCTTCCGTAGCGAGCTTATTTTTTGGTAACTAAAAGAATTGTTGGTCATTATTCCCTCGGATATTTTTTTATTTGTTAATGACACTTCATCATTATAGGTATTTGCGTGGTCAACAAAAACAGAATAAGAATCCGGAACGTGGATGGATCGATAACATTATCCAGCAAATCATCATTAAGCGATAGATCTTTACTATGTTGGGGAAGTTGGTACTAAGCCCATCCCGGAAAAATGCTCCTGTTACGAAGTCAGTTTGCTCAATATAGAGAGTAAAAAAGAATTGATGGCTTTTTAAAATATGCAAAACTTCGCGGCCACGATTTTACGGTAAACGTTGCGGAGAAGCGGGAATAAAGCATTTTCGAAATCTGAAATTCCCAGCAGTGATCGAAGAGGTGGGCGAAGTGGACCGAAGTAATGGTTTTTATACTTTAGCACCCCGTCCGTTCTTTTCTCCTTAGAAGCATGAAATATGTAGACGGTGTGGAAGTAAAACGTATATTAGTTGAGAGT
>JAEMON010000015.1:14824607-14840976 GCA_030264115.1 Lygus lineolaris | reverse complement strand
GCAAGTCATAGCCGAAGCAAAGAAATTAATGTTCGTTTCTCTAATTAAGATTAGTGCGGTTGTGTCTTACGCTTTTTCTGAGATAAGTTGTGTGACACTTCGAGGAGAGTCGTCTTCGAAGTCAGTAATTACAGCATAAGCACGTTGTATATTGATACAGTGGTTTTATTGTTAGACTATGGATTGTGGGCTTTGGAAATCATCAGTGAAAAAATCCCAAAGCTGTTTATTTTTGTAATAGAGTAGGACCGTTATAATCAAAAAAGGGAAACTTGAATAGGTAGGAATTTTGCATTTTGAACCTAAAAATCTGATTCAGCGCCCTTCAAATCCCCTGGGCCCAATTTTCAGCTTGGAATTACGGCTGGTTTGCCCAGAATATGGGTAGAAAGGTAGCGCGTGATGACGTCAGTTAGGTTCAAATTACAAGACCCATTTTCGGTTACTTTCAATCATCGGATACCTCTCATATAGCACCTTTTTGGAAAGCTCATTAAGATCTTTCAAATGACAAAAAAATAAAGAAATAACCATGCAAGTTCCCTATTCGTTATTTACGAATTCGTTTTACAAAGGTATAGGCGTTGGAAATTCGTCATACCGCGATTATGGAAATTGAGGGGGGTATCGTTCTTGAATTATTATATTATATCATGAACCCATCAATACTCACTCACACTATAAACTATCAATGCTAACCACTACTCTCAATACTCAATCACCAATTATACGCCACTTCAATAGTTCAATTTTACTTTTTTGAAAAACTGGTGAAGGGCTGTTAGCTTCTCTCTTTGTTTCGCTTCTGGCGGTCAGCCACATGCCAGACTTTATTCAAATTTGTGGAAGTTTCAGTCCCCAAATCATCGAATCCTTCTAGTAACCGCTAGAGGGTGTCAAGGGTGAATAATTTGAAGCTATTTTCCACATTTTCGTGTTCATAACATTTTCCATTAGTCATGTTAGTTTCAGTTTTTCTTTGTATTTTCTTGGTAGATTTCTCTCATTCTGGGATAATTTCATGCTATATTATTTTGCTTTTATGTGAGACGGGTACCAACAAAAACAACACACATCACAACCTTGATTCGGTCTCCAAAAAGGAAAGCTCAATTATTGGTCTACAGACACACTAACTTCTCTCATCGAAGAATGTAGCTACAGTCTGAAGAGCGACCCATAGATATGGACTTAAATATAGTAGAAGAAATGAGAGGAAATCATACCTACCACAAACATACATATGAGCACTGATGGTACCTACATACACTATGTACCTACATATGCAAGAAGTACATTTATGGAAGAATGTACATTATAATGATCACTACTGACTGGGTGAAGAAGCTGACGATGAATCAGCGAAACTGTACCAAGAAATAAATATTACATCAACCGACTCCAAACCCAATAATAAATTCATATACCATGTATGTAAATCCCATACCTCTTCAGTTCTGAGCGCAGTTGAGGCCAAGACTTGACGCGCATAGAAGTCGTTCTCTCCAAATTATTCCTCTTTTTCCGGGGTGGCCTTTTCGGTGGAAGGATCGTGCACCCCAATGGAAGTGGATAGCTGATGTCAGAAGCACTGAACTTCCTGTAAGGAATCATATTATGAATATTGTTTTGAAATATCGTGACATTTTTTAGTGAAGCCTTTTATTCCAAGAGAGGCGTTAGCCTAAGAATCGCTCATCACGGAGCGCATCTCTTCAACTCACTCCCAGAAACCCTGTACAGCCATCAACTAGGTACTTTAAGCAGTAACCCTTCTTTCAACTCCTACGCTGATTTTCCCACTTTCATTATTATGGCAACTCTCGCTTCAGGTCATGCACATGGTAGAAAGAATACAGATATTTAATGCAACTTATTCTCCAAGTCTCATACTATTGTCAGTCCATAGGTAAAGCAGATCACCTCCCCCCAACCATTACTATGGGGATGAATGGTTGAATTAGTTGTAGTACCTGCTAATTCCAAACTCATCATTCTATGGAGGGTAGCCAATGATTATTTCAAAATAAGATCGATCATCTCAACTTTTCCGTTCATCTAATAAAATATTATTATTTCCCTCGTTTAATTGGCTATTTGTATCATTCATAATTATTTGCAGGGACTTCTTATTATAGATGTAGGTGCTTCGAGAGGAAAAGTTGAAAGCTCTCAAAATGAAATTTAAATTGAAAACAAGGACTTTAATTGTCTAATGTATGCAACTACATAATTATATCATTAAGTTCAACTTCAAACTGTTGTTCAATTCATGCTGGATAATTCATCGAATCAGATAAATTATACAAAAAATTAACATGTCACATTTCGACCACTTCCTCTGTTATTATAGTGACCTTAAACTTTAATATCACGTTCACGATTTCGATCTAAATAAACACATTCCATTTGAATCACGCTGGAACTCCACTAAGAGGTAGAACAACACACCAAAGAAACCGAGTAGGTAAGAGTAGTAAAAATGTATATAGGTATATATTTTTCTAGTTTTGATACCCACCTTTGCTTGGGTTCCGGCTCATCTTCTTCCCATAACGTTTTCCGGCAAATCTGGATCTGTAACACGGGGTAATCACTTTCATGAGAGTCTGCGATTACACAAAAATATAAGGTGAGTTGTGGAAATTATTAATTTATGCATAAATCAGGACTTTATGTACGGATGGACTTCGTATGAGTTGATTGTAGGTTTATTACGCTATGCATACTGTACATATGAAGATTCGTTAGCGGATTTTATTAGTTAGGAAAATTGGTTTTTCTCAGTGGAGATTGAGCCGATTACACACCTCATCGTTTTACATACCTAGGTATAGTATTTTGTCTGATTTTTTCCCAAAATTATTATTTATGAGGACATAGTTTGAAGAAGGGAATTCTTACTCAATGCAAGGCTATTCAGTTCAATCTTGATAGTGGCTCCCACAGGAGGCCAGAAACGTTCAATCGATACCTAAATAAATCTACACCTAAGTGTGTAAAACCTTAAGGTGCGTGGGTGATTCCCGATTAGGAAACCACAAATTAATTGAATATGATACAGCCGACTACGAACAATACAAATGAAGAACTGAGCTTCAATTAATCTTCCCGGGCGTAACCCGACCAACTGTATACTCACATCATCCAAACACTTTTCCCCACAGTCTTTTCAAGGCATTAGATGATTTGAAATGACTGGTTCGATTCTCCCGAAGCTCTAGTGGATCAGATCACCTCTTCCCACCATTTCCGTCTCCCAGCACTTAGACTAAAGAGGCGTTTCCCAGGACAGGAGGGTCGGTGGGTTGTCCGATTCCGTCAAATCGGGTGGAAATTTCACGCCCGTAACCGGGCGTTAGATTGAACCAGGATTTCTCTCCCTTTCAATCAACCCATTGTAGAGAGAGACCTGGCAGGCAGTGGACTCTACCCCGACCGGATCCGTTGGGACAATGGCAGTTGCCAACTGCTGATGGGGATCGATTCCTCGCGTTCAACGGAATTTGTCAACGTTGACGATCCTCGATCCTTCCTTCTCTTCTGTTGGCTCGCCGATCCATCTTCCCAGAGCGTTCCCCTTCGTGCGGTCCTGGTGGGAATGAAGGATCATTCCTGCCGGGACTGGTCATTATTCAACATACGCCGGAATACAAACTACCCCTCTCAACATGGTAGCCGTCTAACTACTGAAAGCTGCTCCTGGCTTGATCAGAGAGGATAAAGGGGAGAAAGCGAGACATTCAACCACCGCAGAGTCAATTCAACCATCTTCTGGGTTCCATGATTTGTATTATCTATTATCGTAGCATGGGTTGGCAGTTGTTTTCTGTTGTTGTTCTGTGTTCTGTTTTGCATGCTGGTAATAAAATATGAAAAACAACACCCAAATGGATTAGAAGAGAATGGAACTATTCGGTTTGATCATTATAACCATTTACGCGTATTCATCAAATCATCATTCAATCACGTGAGTGATCATCATGGACGTTGCTGATAAGATGCAACTTGCCTCCAACATTTTAACATGGAACATGTTTTTACGGAGTTAAACCGGCTTTGAGACCGTGAGTGTGAACTTTCTGCGTGCGTCACCCCTCCTCCCCTCTCCAACCATACCCACCCTTCCGAAGGCCAAACCTTCATCCACCCTTCCACTTATCGCTTTGACTTTGACATTCCTAGTGATTCCTTCTCAGAGTGAACAGTGGAAATCATTTATAATTTGATTTTTCTACATAATATATGAAAAAGTGTTAAATTTCAGGTATCGTTTTAGAATGATCTGAAACGGATTTCCGTTGATAATTTTTTTTTAATTTGCAATACTAAAATTTTGAAGCCACTGCAATAGCTTCATTTTGTTCAAAAATTCGCTAATTAGGAACAGGAAAAATTACAAAAAATAGACCCCTTGGCCTATCCCATTGAATATTCTTTAACAGGCCTTTATAATGTTTCATCAAATATACAATGGTTATCGCACGATACAATCCACTATTACAATAAATTCATTTTGAAGTTTTACGGGTTATTTATTTACCTAGCTGATCTGATATGCAGAACAACCCCGCGATATCCACACTCTCCCGGACTTGTGACACGGCTCCTTCTTGATTAACTTCATTTAACCTATAGTCAAGAAGGCCAAGGGTTACAACGCCCACATAGCTGTTTAACAGGCCTTTTTAGTGTTTCATTAAACATACAATGGTTACTGCCCAATACAAACCACTATGACAACGAATTTATTAATTCTTCATTCTGAATAAAGGGTTATATTTTTATGTTTGACTCAAAATTATGGTTGGAGAAAAGTGACCCAATGTATACTGTTTCACCATATTGTTCACTAATACAAGCCAAGAGGTAGATAGGTAGGTACATAACGACGACCAATAACAAGAACTTTGAGTTAGTTTCGGCAGAAGGGGGTACCTAATGATAACAAGATATTCTGGGGGTGGTGTTTGGGAGCATCTACTGTATCGGATTTCTCGTCGGGGTGACGTAACCTTCAAGCGTGAACTGATATCACAATGGCTTCCTTCCACCTCAGATATATTTCACCGGGGCGATACCCCACGCCTTTCGGCCCTGTTAGAGGTGGGACGACGATCGAAGAAGCGCGGAAAAAGAGTATTTTTTTCCTATCGAAATCACGTCAACCTTTGACGGTAGGTGTACCTACCTAACAATGTGAAGGAGTCTCGGATGTCAATTTTTCCAAGTAGCTACCTGACGCCTCTCTATAAATATTTTCCATGCATAGATTTATTATTGGGGTTTGGAATATACGATAACTTGACTCCTTGTAAAAAATTATTCGAAGATCAAAGGAGCGTTCTCTCATACCTACTCTCATCACATATATAATATTATGTACAGGAAAAAACTTAAATATTTTATCAGTTTCTTCTAAACTCACTTCCATATATTTTTTGCATGGAAATGCTCACCCTCCAGCTCTATCCGTCACTCAGAAAGTAGATTTGTGTTACCTGTCACTCGGCAATCCTCAGAAAAATCTTTTCCCTACTTGTGCGAGAGTGGAATATTCAGGTGATTTTTGATGGTCGAAACCTTTTATTAATGAATTGCTATTTGAATATAAGTAGGTACCTACCTACCTAATATTTATGATAAAATTGTAATAAATCATATCATTTAAAAATATTGTTTTGAATATAAATGAAAGAGAGGTGGTGACCAATGACTAGATGAAAATAATGTTGCAAATGTTTGAATTGTTAGTAAAAAAAAAATAAAAGTGAATTCAATAAATTTGAGATCGACATCGTTTAAGTTATTTTCACCGAAAATTTATATGCTTTCTTAGTTTTATCGGATCTAATGTTTTCTGCATTCATGGTGCATTCATGAAAAGTATGATTAATTAAAATCCCTATATTATGGTCGACACCCCGCTTAATCGAAGTTCAGACATGTTCCCGGCATAGGGAAAGGAAATTATGTAAACCCCTTTATAGTGAATATTCTCTACAGTGGACGTGGACAAATAATCCGTCATCCTGAACCACTCGTTGTGATTATACTGACACTGTTTAGTGTTTTGCACATATTGAACCCGTTTAGATGCTGCTTGGAACACTCAAAACTTGGCAATTACCATCAACGTACTAAAATAGTCATTAGGTGGATGGAGAATGATTGCGGGGAGGGGTTATAGAAACTACAATAACTAAATATTCCAGGAAATCAAGTTATGTAATCATGGGGGAAGATTCTGTCAGGTTTGAGCTCACTATTGTTCTTTCTAGTGGGCACCTTCCTTGGCCAAGGGCATGCCCACTAGAGGGGCATCCCTCAATGCTGTAGACCTCTCTGTAGTGGACTTTTTGCTGTCCCATGTATGTCCACTAAAGAAGGGTTGTGCTGTTTATATCATCTTTCATGCGGAATCGTTTATTAACCCATAGCGCGGCACGTGGGTATCAGGGTACCCAGAGAATTATCTCAAAATACTGTGTTGGTAGCCCTGCACCGACATTCATCTGGTGGCATCTGTTTATTCCCACATCATTCCAGAAACATGAAAGTTGGCTGTGACCTGTGGGTGTCTGGTACCCAACGTGTCACAAAGTCGTCATAAAATCAACCCCAATAACATTAATTGCTGTGATAATAAATCAATAAATCTTCGATTTCCAGTCACGAAACAATGGCATGACAATGGTCTGGTACATAGGTAACAGGTACATAGTATACCTATGTAGATGATAATATTATAGATAAAAACTACTGAGTGGGTATCTGGTACCCAACGTGTCACAAGGTCGTGATATACCCACGCTTCACTGAGTTGCCAACAAATTCACGTGTCGCTCAATGGGTTAAATGTTTTTCACATTGATCAGCCCGGTATACATTGTCAGGTATTGTCTGTGTAGCAGTCTACTTGTACTACCTACTGCTATGCACTAGCTAAGCTGGTCGTCGGTATTTCAAATGGCTACCTTGTCTGCATGTAATGGTAGGAACGCAGCAGGCAAGAGCACTCACCTAATAAATGATGAGCCCACAACTTGAGCAATAAACCAACTTCGTCTATAAATCTATCAAACTCCCTAGTGCGAAAGTTAGTGGAGCGGGGTGGCTTCCGGCCACTTGATAATGACCGACCCCTGTTTTGAATCTCTGGCTTCCCTTCTCATTTCACCTTTGCTCCAGAGTTGCTGAACTTGAACAAAAGGCAGGTAAAGGGTCTCATATTACTGATGGTATCTCTGGAGAGAGGCCTTCGTCAATCAACCTTAAAATTTACCTTAGGCATGTAATAATCCAGTTTGGTCGGTAAATAATTATTGTTATCATGATGATGGAGGGAAATCATCCAGTAAGCATTACGTCAGACAGGATTGAATCTCTCAAAAATATTTCGTGAGGATCTGATAGTCGAATTCACTGCCGGAATCTATAAGTAGGTTCTATAATTTGTGACTGCTTTAGTAGTTGCAATCAATGACGATGAGAACTACATGATTGGCAGACGTTTTCTCCGGCTTACTAGGTATTTTCGTTTTATTGACCCATTTTATTCCATTTCCAACTGCATATTAGATGTGGAAACTACTCCTACTTCGATCAAACGGAAAACCTTGAATTGACGTAGAATTGTAGGGGAATAGATTTGTAAACAATACGAAGTGTCAATGGTGCCCACGTTCCCATAAAAGAGTGGTTGACGTTCGCTCAGGTGTGGCTTGCGAATACTCCAGGTAACCACCTTAGGATGTTTGGACTTGTTCATTTACAAGCATGCAAAGCAATACAATGCCGATATCCTTGATTAGCAATAGTTAATTTTACATTTCCATCGAGGTATTCGGCAAGTTTAGTTTACCTGAATATTATAATTCATGGCTGGAAAGATAGACCTCAGACACTATCCGCAACATTGCTCTATGCATCAGACGATATCAGTCTTTTTATGATTATTTATTTTTCTTCTCCTTCTCCTCAATAATTTATGTTATTACCTGATCGGTGCATGTGAGGAACAGCTTGTTGAAATCAGGGAGCTTCGGGCTGTATGGAGATTCCAACTTCTTGCAGCACATGGACCCCATTCTAGCATTTCCTACAAAACACAAAGATGACGCATTAAAACCCATATCTACTCAGTATAATGCAACAAAATTGTTAATATTTGACTTATTGGATCTTACAAATTTATTCATTATCCCAATATTTATTGGACTATTTGTAATTACTCCTGTACAACAATTTTATTTGATGTTTTAATTACGTTTCAAGATAACATTCCAATTCACAGAAGGTGGCATACTGAAAGTTCGTAAGAATTATTGGTAGGTACTTCAGGAATACAGGATGTTTTCAAGCATGTCGTCAACATCGAAAATACTTTCTTAGCCAATTTATATATAACCCACCTGAATTGATAACGAAACGCAAATGTGCATTTGCGTGGAAACTGGCGAGAAATTAATCAATGGAAGTTAAGATACTTACGTAAGTTAAAGAAAGATAAATATTTAATTTCAGTAATTCAGTAAATCTCTTCGAATTAAATTTCTGAATTCCCAGATTCAAAATGTATGCATTTTCCACACCAATGCAGATAATAGGTATAGGTATGCATTTTTTCAGATTTTTTTTTTTTTAACGCGGTTGATTTTCACCTTTTTGGGTATAATAATTATGTTGTTGTGCCTACCACTACGTTGAAGTTGATTATTACCTGTTCCAAGTTGGGTTTAGATAACGATATTGCCTACTATTGGAAAATGAAGTCAAAAACTATGGTTTTTGAGATGACCTTTCACTGCTTCGAAGTCGTATCATATCCATCGCAATATCAGGTATAGGCTCCTACCCGAAGCATGAACAATGGTTGACACGTTACAGCCACTTGGCGTTTTAGGGGCCCATCTGTTACCGTCACTCAAATTCCCAATACGACGGCAGTAACCCTTTCGCCGAATGCGAAGGGAACAGGAGACGTATGGCAAGAAGCGGAAAGTTATCTTGCCATCGAAATGGAGTGAGACTTCGAAATTGAATTGAAGCCGTATCTAAGACGCGGGAAACTTGCTTCAACGTTCGATTTACGGCCGACCAATAACCTTCCGGGCTGTAAACACTTTATAGGTACGACTCTGAACCCATAGTGATCAGGAACTGTTTCTTTCGGACGGTGAGGAGGCGTTGATGTTCGACGGGATGCTTGTAGTTCGCAACACTTCATATAAAGTGCGAATTATGGGCCATGGAATGGGGTGAAACAAGAAGAATATTATCGTTTGTTTGATGGAAAAATGTTGAATGAATAATAGCATGAGTTCCTTCAGACAACGGTGACATCTATTCTCGATAAGGTGCGAAATATGTACCAGAAATTATGTGCTTATTAAACAACAGTCATAGTGTAATAATAAACTTAATATAATATTTACTCAACCATTCCTTTCACTGATCGTATTATGGCCGTAACATGATAGCGAAACTCCACCTCTATGGACGACCCGACTTGCATGGAATCTGGGAATAATTATTTATTGATGGTTATCAGTGATTTTTGATCGGTCCAAAATGAGTGGCATGCAGAGTGCAGAGGTTTCAATCCAACACGAATAAGGAACAGATAGGTGGTGAAAGGGGGTTGCTGTCGGTGAAGAGCTATATAGCCCGAACCTTCACAGTCTCATAGGTTACAACTGCTAGCATTATAATGTTGTCTTATAAATAATTATTTCATGAACTATATTAGTTGTTTGCTCGCAGGGATCTTATGTAACTTAGATCAAAAATGTAAGGCTGTCGATGGACTATCAGGGATAACTTTAATCGGCCAACGGCATCGTATAACCTCGAGATCATGTATTCTGTACGTTCTTTTAACAGAGCTTATCGTTGTACAACCAGTTCTCAGCATGACCGAATTAGATCATTTCGGAGTCCTCAAGATTCCTATTTTCAAAATAAGTCATAGCTGATCTCTAATCGTCACCTGTAAGACACTGATGACGGAACTCCAAAGCGTTGATGATCGCGTGTTTATATAAAACTATGGAGCTATATTTCTATTTCTTCAACTAGGGAGCTTAGAGGTGGGTATTTCGTTTTAGA
Source organism: Lygus lineolaris (assembly GCA_030264115.1). Lineage (NCBI taxonomy): Eukaryota > Metazoa > Arthropoda > Insecta > Hemiptera > Miridae > Lygus > Lygus lineolaris. Next base: position 14,830,866 of record JAEMON010000015.1, on the reverse strand, counting down.
GTATGAATCCCACTTACTAAAGGCAAATTTAATTGATAGGAGGAAAGTTTTTTGGAATCATTCTTAATGCACCTATAGACAGCATATCTGGGGAATACATCTCCAGTATTTTTATGGCAGTAGGTAACTTGCCTTGCTATTTGAAGTGGTTATTTTTTAAGGTTGCTACATATTTACTGTTGAAGGGCTGACAATGAACGCCACTGTACTCCAAAAAATCTCATAATACCTTTATCTTGTTAGATTTCATCCCACCAATGCTTCAAGTTGACCAGCTCCGAATTTCAGTTGATCTGTTGACCTACTGTGAACAGATTTCTTATCAAACTCACCTGACTAGGTATATTTCCTAGATTCACGAGTACAAAGCGACTTGTCAAAACAAGACGCTTCTCAGCAGATGGATTAGACTAAGGGTCACCGCCCAGGAGTATCCACCCACTGCTGCACCACCCCTTCATTGTCTCTCCAGAACTCCCTTCCTCGAGACAATGCTCGAACCGCATAAGGTGCTCCACACTACAAGGACCATTCTGCTTTCGAAGGTCCATTGTCTTGAGAGCGGTTATTGGTCATCGATCATTTTCCTTCCGGATTTCCAAGGGAGCCGGAAGAGAGGTTCCGGTTGGGTTTCCCCTCCAGAGTCCTTCCGGATATTATTTACCCTTTCGTTCCCGTTCCCTTCCTCAGTACGTCCAAACAAAGACGAAAACGGACACCTTTTTTCTCCTCTATTCTCGTGCGTTTTTCATCGCATGGAACAACAAAACCCTTTACCCACACCAACACACTCCACACCTCTTTTTTCTCCGTCACTCCTTTTATTTACCAGAAGACATCTCTATAAGATCGCTGCAGAGGCAACACAATATCAATATCTCTCTCTTTTCGACCATTAAACGTTGAAAGTAATATCAAATTACCAGTATCTCAATAAGGTTGTCCGAAATCCACGTTGCCAATAAATCGTCCATAAGGACTTATCTTACATCAAAAAATGTTTCACTGATGTCAAAAATATACTACAAGTTACTTAACACTGTACTCGTTTAAAGGTTTTCTTAACAGTATATTTTCTTAAATAATGTGTTCTTAAATAGTTTCCTTAAATACTGTAGGTTTTCTTAAATATAAAGTAGCCGAGTCCCGGGAGCAGTAATTTTATACCTACTTATATTCCTGGTTTAGTTTGTGTTCGGTCATTTTTTATTTCTACAACTATAGTTTCTCTTACACTTTTTTAATTATGTCTTATATGGCCACAACTGTTTCATGACCATCGTAATACCATATGGGTGACAATGAAAGATAAATCATTGATTGATTGATAATTATAATAATAATGGTCCCTGAATTGTCCCAGATTTTTCCCATATTCGACATTATAGAATGTATTTGTTTAAAAATCGTTTGGAATAGGTAAATAATAGAATCAAAAATTGCGTGAATTTGATTCATGTTGCTCGATGAAGATTTTAATGTTCCTAAATCAATAACACACGGTTAAATCAATAATTTAATGTTTTCTGCATGTATTTCTGTCCTCCTTCACGACCATGAGACGTCATTATACAGCTAAAATATTATGAAAAGGGTTAATATCCCTGACTGCATCTTGAGTACCTCGTGATTCATCTGATTAGAGCTATTTAGGAGTAGAAAAATCCATGATTTTTAACCATCACTAGTCATTGGTTATCCAACCCATTCGGAATTGGTACACGTTTGAATTATTTGGTGAACCGTTCTGAATATCTTTTACACAAATTTCAACCATCAAAATGAAGGTACTCATACAATCCGTAGCAGATGAGATTCGCGTGCTTTCTTCGTCTCTCGCCCTTAATGACTCATGCAAGTAGATGGTCCCCAGATAGAGTCCATCTCGAGGGGAAGTCATTTCTACATCTTTTTCCCCTCATGCGTCATCTTGTTGGAACGAGAAAAAGTCCCAGGCCGCTTTCGACACATAGAACAGGAAAAGGATTCACGCGAAGATGATAACGTTGCGCTGATGATTACTATTATTCAAGTAACGATGGAAGTCGCGTTGCATGTCTCGCGTATCAGGAACTGACACAATGTGACAATATTTCTGTATGTCATTATAACTATCAAGTACGCTACCTAGGCATTTCTGCGCATTCAGACTTAATTGTCTTAAATAATACCTCTAATAGACAAATTCAAACAATGTAAAAATTCTGGTTCCAAAGGAAGATACCTACAAATATTTTATTTGTCCGCATTTAGTTCAAAATATGCCCTGATTCTGTTCTTATTACAATAACTCACTTTTGTTTGTAACGTTTTAACTTTCAAAAATAAATCATTTCAACTCCCTTCGCACCATTCATGTAAATGATAGTAGTATAATGAAAGCCTCAATACGGCCTACTTATACACAAATTATAAGTTTTTTTCTTATTCTCATGCCAATGGCCATGATGAGATGATTGTGGCGTGTTTATTGCAAATTATCACAATCTAGAGAATAATAATTCATAAAACAATACTCAGAAGAAACAAGAGGAAAAATACGACGAGGAAGGATTAAGGAGAAACACCATCTAAAAGAGGAAAAGAATAAATTCATCGAATTCGCGAATATGCACTTAACCCAAATTCGGGGACACCTGACCGGGAGCGCAAGCAACAGGACAACGGGCGAAAGCAAAACCTAACGAACCCCGCAAGAATCACGGAAATCATTCAATACCAACGGCAGATAAACAAACGAGCGAAGACCCGTATTCTCGTCACAAGTCTCTGTGCCTCAAAGAACAAGAAGAGAAAAACAAAAACGGAACATTTCTTTGAAATTCACCTTTTTCATTAAATAAGTACAAACTGTACGTAGACGAGCCACACACGATTTTCTACATAAGGAAGCAGGATAAAGACAAAATCGGACCGTCAGTGATCACAGAAGAACACCTTTCATACCTTCAAGCCAGCTTAACCTCCAATGCCAACTCGACCACCTACTGCTCTCCAGGGAAGTTTCTGCCAACCAACGTACCGGGTGGGGGAAGTATGATACAAGGACCCTGCAATAATACTATTCTCTTTCAGTACAAGAAAGAAGGCTTGAGCCTGCCTAACCGGACAACCTACCTGTCGTTTCCTCAGCAAAGTTAGTTGGCTGCAGGAAGGTGATCACCGAGCCTTGGACTCCAAGTGTTGCATTCAGTACTGATAACCCGTCGGTCAGGAGAGGGATGTGGAATGACCGGTGACCACCGATCATGCCCGCTAGTCTATCTCGGGACAGATAACCAGGGGTGACTGACAGATGAATCAGCCGCAGACCTACGTAAGAAGACCTCCGGTCGTCAGGAGATGAATGGGGAAGCTTCTTATAAAAACAGCTCTACATGCCTCAGCACCTCAAGGACTAGGAGAAAGCCCAGACTGCGCCTCCGCAGGCCCTGTCCGAGGACTTATGCATTCACTCACTTCGATGGATTCTGAGAATGCAATTACCGCGGATCTACACGCCAGGAAACTCGTTGAGGACTACCTATCCAAAACACCTACATCCTCACGTATCGGTGATCAATTGTGGGAGACTGGTCCTTTTCATGAACCAACGATTTCGACGTCGCCATCACCACTGCCAGGTTTCCCATCAAATTCATGTAGGGACCCTCTCCATCACTGGTTCTTCTAAGAATCCCTGTTGGGGTATCGAGAGGTACACTTTTAACCCTCTTTCACTAGCAACCTCATTGAGTTTCCCTCAGAGGGTCAATCAGAGGAGATATGCCAGCGTCGCTGCACTCCCGGGAACTCCAGGCAATACAACATTTTTAGTTCATCCTTGATTCCACCAGAGGGCAGGCTGCCACCTTCGTATGACCTGCATTCACTACCGCCAACCCCAGTGTCAGCTGCATTTCCGCAGATCTCTGACCACACTCCTAGTTTCATAAGAAATCCGCTAGAGATCTCTCGACGGCCTTAATGTGACCTTTCACAAATCAACTCTTCCACTCCTGTACAGACAAAATTATCTACCGGTACTTTAGATACCCAGACGAGAAATATTCAACTACCACAACAGACCGCCTCTCATCCTGCGAAAACCTCCATAATGATATTTTTTCAAAATTGTCACCACAGATATCCATTTATGGAAGTAACCACCTATAATAGGTGAACTGAATAATTCATGTATTGTATGTAATTCATGTTCGTGTATACAGGGTGTGCCAACTATTTTTGCAGTAACTTCAGAAGTCGATTCCACAACTATCTGAATTTTTGGAAACAATGACTTTTGACAAGTTGTTTTCACTTTCAAGATTTCATTGAATTTTTCTCTGAGTTGGGTCCTGGGCATTTTTGCTCATATTATTGATCCTTCAAAGTTTTGGACCCATTTTCTTCGAACTTTTGCTGATATTCTCCTACTTCACCAAATATAAAGGTTTATTATTGAATTATGAAATGGAAATGAGCCTTCATAACCGCTCCCAGAAAACTGCGTGTAAAACAGTGTTCAAAAAATAAACTCGAATGTTATTATCGCAACATTGTTTTTATGTAAAATGTGAATAAGGATGCACCAGAGGTGATCCGTCCACTCCACTCAGCCTATATTAATATTCATATTTTATTCATAGCCACTACAACTCTCTCCGAGCTAGTCGGTTAGCCAGTCTAATTGGTTTTTCAAATATATTTTTTGTGTCACTTTTTTCGCTCGAAATCTCCATTGCAAATGTCAGTGTTAAATTTTCACTCATACAGCACTTTCATCGTCGAATGAACTGTAGGCTTACGTACCTACACATACCTACAACAATTATTCTAATGAATAAGATTACCACTGGACGAATCAAGTCAAAAGTCAAACGAAGTCAAACATCTAGCTAATGATGTTCGCATCCCGAAGGAATAATTAATGGGTGATTTCAAGACTTTATTATTAGGTACCTACTTTTTTTATTTGTTATTTTTCTTACAGGTACTTAAGTATCTTATTAATTTCATTTTTCGATGGGTATGAACCATAGGAATTGAGCAACTAGAAGCATTAATCTTCCCATCACCCCTCAAAAATTTTCACTTTTCGGGATGAGAAGGTTTGAAGTAGGTAAAATCAGAGAATCCTATGTGAAAAAAATCCATCCATGGCAATTCCGGCCACTTTGACCAAAAATCATTCATTTTGCTACCCACCCATCTATTCTGTAGGTCCCGTTTGTGGTGTGTTACCCCTCTTTGCTCCTTGGAGGTCAAATAAGATATATACGATTCTCAAAATTATAGTTTTTCTTTCAATCATGAATTAATAGTTTGAAATAAGAGGTAGAATAGAATGAGACCACTCGGAGCTCTGTACGATCAACGGTTCGCTCATCAGGAGAAATGGTCATAACGATTGTGAATCACCAAATGATTTTGAGGTGTGAAAGTGGTCAAATCCCCATTTGAAGATCAGCTCCATTCCCATTTTCATGAGTTGAGTTTACTCAATACGAGGCTGAATAAGCCGATTTTTTTGAGGATCGGGATATATAGATGGGTACGGAAAAAAACAATTTTAGAACCGTTTTGTAAAGCAGAGGGATTCACGGAAAATTTGCAATCCATTATTTCTATTATAATTATTTGAATTTTTAACTTGTATTTTTCTAGTTTTCCTGACAAATAGGTACCTATAGGTAGGTCTAGAAACAAAGAAAATAGCTTCCTCTCGTGACCTCTCCAAGCTCTTGTTCCTAAAAATAAGGAAGTTCCATAAATCATTTCTTGAATCCCTTGTCAGTTTTTTCCCCAACACGCCCCGTTCAACTTCTATACCATTTTTATCGCTTCCTCCCTAATGGTCTGGTGACTAATGTCTTGCTTAACGACCCCGGTATGGGAGAGTGTTCATCCGAATAAGAATTCCGAAAACATTTCTTTGATGTATATGACAAAAATGCTCACCGAAGGCTGCGGTTCTTGGGGAAGATTTTGCTTATAAAATGATTTTCTATCGTAGAATAAAATCAAGAGAATAAAATCAAGAGTTAGTATTGGTAGAATAAAATAAAATCAAGAGTTAGTATTGGTAGCAGTAAGATACAAGCACTATCATATAAAACTAGGGATATGATTCGTACAATATAATTAAATTTATGTATTCAAATTTATGGATTCACTCACAAGGGGGTTTAGAGCATCAAATACTGATGCGAGGGGCCTTGCGACCCATGATCTCTTGGAGGCTACATACCCATGATTTTCAATGATTCTTTGAACCATT
>JAEMON010000015.1:14772269-14789664 GCA_030264115.1 Lygus lineolaris | reverse complement strand
CCCCCCCCCCCTCCCCTCCCCTTTAGTTCCCTGGTGAAGACTTTCTAGTCATTTCTCAATGGACCTCATCGAGATCGGCGTAGCCGTTCGAGCGTGATTAGAGTACAGACAAATACAATGTAGAGTAGAATATTGATGTAGATAGATAAAATAAGTCGGTACATCTCAGGGCAGGGTCGGGCTGGGGCCCAGAGGGCCCCCAGGGCACTTTGGAAAACCAACCTTTAGGGTCCCCATATGTACGTATCGGTAATCGAGGGGCCCCACAGGCCAGCAGGAGCCCCATAAGAAAGGGGGGGTTAAAGGTAAGGTTGAGGTGGTAAAAGGGTAAGTGCTGAAGGGCCCTGGCATTCCTTGCTTACTAGGTGTCTGCGTTAAACTTTTTTTCTTTTTTTCAATTTTGTCTATTGATTTTCAATATTACTTCTTTATATTTAAAAGCTAGATGGCTGATTGGCCTTTTGGACTTGGGTCCGTGCGGGCATTGACCGATTCGCCCAATGGAGGTACTTGTACTGTACATACGACTTGATAGGTACTACATACTTGTACAATGACCGAATCCGTGGAGCACCACCCTGATTACACACTAGTAGTTGTGTTGTTGATTTTGCATTCTTTCACTTCTGCTATTGTTTCTCGAAGTTGAGTTCAATGCTCATTTTGAGTCTTAAACCTACCACATGATTTGATGACTCATTCCGGATACAAAACCATCGTCGATAACTCAATTTCCTCAACGTAAGAATGATCAGGATTTTCCAAGGGTCATTTTATTACAATGAACTAGGATTCTTTAGACATGAGGAAGGAGATAATACATAATCGAGTTACCTATATTTTAGTTTAGCGTGTTATCCAGCTAGCTTCCTCATTGTAATTTTTTGGGCTCTTTCATACGACCGCTTCTCAGGATAATGTGATAATCTACAGTCTGTTTATAGTAAAAACCTCCATGCAGCCTCCTAACGGGGCCAGTTTGACGGACGGTCGACGAAAGAGAAAAATAGCTCGAGTAACCGGGTGACATTGTTCTAGCTTTCATGGATGAATTTCCACGCCAACGGTGGATCAGAGGCTGCGGCGGCAGAAAAATGAAGGGCTACCTTTGTTCACAGGTCGCTTTCGTTTATACTTCCACTTCCCCTCACGTATATCAGTTTTTGTCGGTGTAAAGTGAGTATTTTCTTAATGGTATTTCCCCCATGACAGTCGCCACCTTCGCATTCCTAGCACAGTAATTATGGATTTGGTACGTTTTTCCCTACGACGAAATCGAGCAACAAGAATTGTGAATTGAATTCAAATAGTAAGAATAGTAAGTTGCAAAATAATGCGACTTGTAAATATTTAATCGTGGAGGAAGCACGAACGGAATCATCTCAAAAGCAGTCATGAAAATCATCATGAACAATTAATTATTTTAATATTTTTACATTCATTATTATTCATCAATTAATACTAACTCTTATAGCGAATTTTCGAAGAAAACGAAGCTATTGCAATGGCTTCATTTTCGAAGAATGGCTTCCAAATTTTAGTTATGCAATTTCTTAGAAACATGATAAGAAAGGATGAGTTCGATGACCAACAATTTTGGAGCACTCCGAGAGGTAAATTTTTGAAAATTAAGGGCCCGAAAACGTGTAAAATACTATTTCAACCATAGGAACATTATGGTATATTCGAAATCAGCTCGAAATGTCCCAAAGAATCGCCTACCAAATTGGTTAAAATGATTCTTTGAAAATTCGCTCAACAAATCAGGCTGCATTACTAAAGGTTTATTGCTACTGATTTGATCCGTACAATACAAAAAAATAGAAATGAGATACAAATTTTTGTGAGCGTTTTAATTATTTTAACGAATGAATTTTTGATTATTTTATTTTAATTAGGACTTTCTCTTTCCTATAAAACAATTATACATACCTATTTTGGTTTCGTGCTATAAAGTCTAACTTTTGATCTTTTTTTGTTCCCTTCCATTGTTTTCGATATTCAAAAGGATTCCACAGACGGATGAACAATAATTTTAGTAGACTTAAGATTATCATAATTGATTCGTTAGTCGAGAGGACTTTTTGATGAGGAATGATTTCCGCTTTCACTTCCGAAATGGAAAGTCGGAAGGATGAGTTGGGAGCTGCTGAAAAAAAAAAAATTATACGGTCACACTTGGAGTGATCATTTCGACGGATCGTAATCGCATGTAAATTTTCTTCGGAGGCACCCGCTCCTGAAAACAGATCTGACTGGATCTGACATCTCATCGTCATATTAGGTATACCTATCTTTGAATATGACCGTCATTTTAAGTAGGTACCGTTTATTAACCTAAAACGCTGCAAAAATATTACACAATAATTTATTATTTTTGATACAGATCACCCATTTGAAAAGATCCTATATAATAGTTAAGTACCTACCGTAATTATATCGCTGGTTCACAATCAATATTTCTTGTGTACAATGAGTGTACAGTGAGTGGCTCTCTGAGAATGTAATCAATTTACTACGGGTACTGAATTTACAGTCCACATTGTAATAGTGAGAGGGGGCGCCCCAACCAAAGGTTGGGGTGGGGGGCGCCAAAAGGCTCAATGGGGACGACAACCCTCGATGGCGGCCCCCAAAGCCCTCGAAGGTGGGCCCAAAAACAATTGATTGGGTTTTAATTGTCGAACCACACCAACACACCAATAACAAATTGGTGTCTTTGCCGGATTTTTTACAGCCCAGTCGGATTAGACCACAAAAGTAAATGCCTTTAAATCTCTTTGGGCATCTCAACAAAATAGGGGTAAGTAAACTGCGATTGCCACCATTTTTTGGGACGGCGCTAGACGCTAAAGCAAAAAAACATCAACAAAGAACAAATGAAAGAACAATTTTTGTGTTTGTTTCGGTTTTCTGAAAATAACTAACCTATATGAACAAAATATTAGAGTCAGGAAAAATTCCGTGCATAAGAGTAGCAGAACTTCGGCATGCTGAGTTTGTAACATCACTTTGAAATTATATGGATCAGCGGTATACCGAAATTGGCAGTCAAAAATTAGCTACTTATCCACTTGAAAAAATATTTAATTTAACTATATTCAACCCGTTTTTTATAAAAAAAAACGGCGCATTGAAATGAGGGTGAGGGGGGGGGGGGGGGGGGGAGCACTTCATAATGAAAGCTGTATAGCATAAATTTCTGAATTGACTTGCGGAGAAAGGAGAGTGAGTTGACATTGGGGAAAGAAATAATCACCGGAATTCGGACAGGTTTCCATTAATAATAAATGAACCTGGAGAGGCACCTAAGTGGGACATCAGAGCAGTGTTTCAACCAGACTTGGGAGTCCCCCAGCCCGCTAGGCTGAGACAGTCGTGTCTGACCCACTTGAACCTGGTTTTGCGTGATACTCTCAGTCTATTATAGGAGGTATCTGCTGCTCACATGACCGAAAAGTGACAATTCTCAAAACGTCTGGCAAGTTGGGTGTGGCACATAGCTTCCTCGTATCCATAACATGATTATATATATTTTATATAGCTATATATATATATAAATCATCAAAGGGATTATTAGTACCTGCACAATCCCTGAAAATTCCATCGAAATCAGATGAAAATTGTCGACGGTATGAGAGCTTCACGTTTGCGCATGCGCAGTGGGCACCACTGATTCGATCTTGACGAAACTCATAGGGCATTATCCAATCTCCGATCCTCAACTTTCATCCAAATTTGAGCGGAATCGGACCATTAGGTCGCGAGAAATTGATGTTTCGAGGATTTCACGTTTGCGCATGCGCAGAGGCTACCTTTGGTCGGCTGGTAATGAATTTCATAGGGGACCATCTAGGGCCTAACCCGCGTAATCCCTGAAAATTTCATCAAAATCGGATGGAAATTGTGGAAGTGTTGCGTGTGGTAAGGATTCCCGGACAAACAGACAGACAGACCGACAGACACGAAACCATTATTGTTCAGGAAGGTCAAAAACGTAAAACGCGAGTTGAAATTTTGATTTTGGAGGCAAACATCTTTCACTTTTCAAAAGTGAAAACAATGCTTCCGCTACCTTGGTAGACTCGGAAGCAATAAACGGATTGGTATAACCTATCGTACCTATACCAGATTATACCGATGAAATGATCCGAATTTCATATTCGATAATTATGTGACGTAACCACCAACTACCATCAAAATTTGAGAGATTTTGTACTACTGCGCAATGAGTTGAAGCGGTTCGCAAATATGCATAAATACCCAAACAACTATTTATACACACAGTATTTTCTTATACACACCTATTTATTACGCAGTCGAAATTTTGAATTTTTGGCCTCGGCCGTCGGGAAATCGTTTGCACTTGTTAGGGAAACTTCAAAAAAATGGGAAAGATTAAACCTTTTCCTTGAAAAAATTAGTTGAGGTGAGCATGTGTGTAGTTACAAGTTGTACTCTTCGGCCCATATTCGACGGCACTTGGGATTTTCAGAAGACCTCACGACTTGGCTATGATGCTCAAACCCATGGCCGACGCCACCCTGTTTGAATGGGACCCTCATTAGGGTGGGACAATCCCAATCGTTTTCCCTCTTATGCAACTGCATTGTAATCCATTAGTTATTTCGGGCATTCCATGAACAGAATCGTGATCTATTTAAAAAATCGAACATAACGAGTATATTCACGAACTGAATGTACTGAAAAAAAAAAGAAGGAAATCAGCTGGTCAACCGACAGATTAACAATTATTTATTTATTCAGTCAACGGGCAAAGCCCAAATACAATGTTTAAACTATTATTTTGCCACGTTGTATCAATAACAATATTATGGCCGTGTAATTAAAGTTAATTGTGTTAGAATTATCTCATTTTAGATAAACATAAACCTCCTAGAAAATTTAAAGCATTTCTCAATGCGCGAAATTCGTTAACGAAGTCTGCAAAATTGACGTTGAATAATATCTACTTCGAGGCAATTCGAACACATCAACTTTTAACATGCAATTATATTAGTTATTGCTTAGCGAAAACCTATACTATCATAAATATAATATGTATTATTGTAATAGTATGTTTTGTGTATTGTATAATGTAAATTCATAAAGGAACAAATAAACAAATGTCACAATGTCACATTAACTTCTTTTAATTTCATCAACTCCGGGTTTTTTTATATTGGGAAGACTCCAGGCTTTAGGGAAATATTATGGAAAGGGGGCTAACGGGATAAACTAATCTGGCAATTAGCCCAATTTGTCATTATCATTAGTCATTATAATGTACAAGTTAAGAGGACACATACGATTTGCCAGGTTCTATAATATCAAGAAGTGTTAATATACTTAGTAGGTATACCATAATACGCATTGTTGAAAATACCGAAGTACAATAGCTCCGAAACCATCGATGCCCGAAACCGGAGCCCAAAATGACTTTCACTGCCGCTGGAAAGGTGCCTCGGCCGTTTATGGCTCTCGACTTTCATTGTCACTTGGACCGCTTCATTATGGGGACGACGTAAGCGACGCGTACGTGAGCCGTTTCCAGCGCGACTTTACTATGAGAGCTCCGGGCTGTTGAAAATAATCTATTGACGATTCCGAAAGGGTTCGAGAGTCTCATTCATGACAATGTGGCCTTTCTAATAATACTTACTACCCATAAAAATGGTTTCTTTCTCATTTTTTTCACACTTTTGATCCAATTGTATCCGTTGAATGAACCCTGGTGATAAAAATAGTGCTGTATATGTGATTTCGTTGTATACGAGAATTAATTCGTCATTTTCCTTTTGAGACCGCCGGAAGTAGAGGGAAGCTTTGTTTTCACTTTCAAAATCGAAAAACATTTCTGTGCTCCAAAATTCAAATTTCCACTCGCATTTAACGTTTGAGAGCTTCCTGAACAAATTTAAGTTTAAATTCACATTGAAGAGCTGTCTTGATATCCAAAGCAATCGAGCAAAATAATTCATATCACATTCATTAAAAAAGGAGACCTAAGTTTGAACGAAGGCCTTACAATGGAGTTGACTGTTATCAAACCCGCCAAAAATTCAGATAGGTAGGTTTCGTGAATCCATAGGAAAATAAATTTGGGATAATGAATTTTGGAAGTGCTACGTCTACATGAACTTTGGAAGTCATTTTGGAAGTACTACATCTTCTGGAAGATACCCTATTGAATCATGATGAAAGATTGGAGAAGCTTCACGAGAAGTCTTGAATCCGTAACAGTTGTACCCATACTTAGTTGTGAAGTACCCAGTCTTTGAATGAACCATTACCTAACAGCAGCCCCAGTCCGTTCTGAACCTACTGTAACTTGGACAAACCTGAATCTGCAATATTACCTTTTTTCAAGTAAAAAACATAAGTGTTTAACTATACAGAGTGTTACACCTATGTGACTGATACAGGCCAGAGTATCAATTCTACAGGTCATTTCCAACAAAAAGTGTTTCCTAGAGTTTTTTTTAACCCCCATATTTGTGTTGAGTTTTTTAAATTTCAAGATTTTGTTTTTTCTTTCAACCTGTCATAACTAAGACAGCCATTACTCCCTTAATTTACAGTGGAAAATTGAGATTGAATATACGATTGGAAAGTGCCTTAAATTTATTATATTGTTGATGAAAAACCAAAGTTTTTTAATGTACGAAGGGATTTATGGATGTTTTCGTGAAGAGAGGTCGAAAGAAAAAATAATATCTTGAAAATAAAAAATCTCAAGTTAGTTCCAAAAGCTGCCACCACGTCGCGCTTCAAAATGAACGAAAATTTATTTCCGTTTTTCTTTGAAACGGATGGACTGATTTTCATTCTGCCAAGCTTTCTGTGAATGGTATTACCAAACTTAGGTTCGTACAATCAGTTTAGATTTTTTAAATTTTCTTCCAAGGTGTGCAAATATTTTTTGCTCAAATAGGAACATTTTTTGAAATGTCAGGTATCCATGACATAGAGTTTCGCCAGCAGAATCCAAATCAATTTCCAGATTCGAAATCGGTTTAATAGATCGATCGGCCTATTTGAAATACGAATTACAATAGGCGCTCTTTAATCTCTATTAGGAGGGAGAAGGCGACGTTGCCATACATTTCCTCGTTGTGATGGATAGAAAATTCTCACTAAAATGAGGGATGTTTCGCTTTAAACAAAAACTCTAGATGACATTTTTTGTTGAAAATCACCCGTATAATCGATACTCGGCCTGTTTCAGTCACATTGATGTAACACCCTGTACATAAACCCAGGTATAGGACAGCTTGGTGGCCAGGGGGTGGGGGACTATTGGTATAAACGTATTATTATGGAGTGATGAGTATTGCAGCGTAGGTATACCTATTGCATATTTCACGCCTACTGTTCAGCGAGAGTCTGAGGTTCAGCTGAAATTCGCCCCTTGGAAATGTTTGACGTATATAAGTATAATACTGAGGGAGTAACTGATGGTCAGTCAAAGCATGTTTCGTGTCAGCCAGCATATCACAACAGCTCAGTAGGAGAAAAGCTCGCAGAACTACAATGAGGGAGCTCTCCCAAAGTGAATTGTCTCAGCGGGCGTCGGCTCTCGTGGCTCATCAGTTGCAGGAAGTTCTCCCGAGGAAGCCCGAGTAAACGAATTAGCCTCTTTCGAGCCGAAAGGGCGTGGGGGTCATTCGCCCTCCGACCTCGCAAGCCCGGCTACAGAGAATAGGCCAACAAACATACCTAACTCTTTGTCCAAACATTTTCAGTCTCACTTTATCTCTCCTTAGATAATGCATGGTTGGCAGTAACGTCGAGCTTTTTGTTTTTATTAGACTTTTGGAGTTTACCCATCTGTACACTTATACAACATCAAATTTAATTTTGATCAAGGCGAAATGTACCGGGTTTAGTTTCAAAAGTCGCCACCACGTCGCGCTTACAATGAACGAAAATTAATTTTTTCTTCTCTGGAATGCTTTGACCGATCCTAATTCTATAAAGTTTTCTGTCAGTGTTATCATCAAACTCAGGATTGTACATTCAGTTTCAAGTGTTTAAAAATTGTACTCATGGTGTCAAAAACTCTTCGCTCAATTTTGAACATTTTTTGCAATTTCCGTTTCTGTATAGGTCACAGATTTTCGCCAATGGAATCCAAATCAATTTTCATTTTTAACCCTAGAGGGGTACACTTACGTCGATTCGCGGGGGCTTGAGACCCCAGCGCAGCGATTTTTATTTTATTTCCTATTCCCCACCTGTTTTACGCAATTTTCGTCGTCCATGTCGAATTGCGAGGTACTGGATTCCGACCACGGGAACAGTTCACGCTAAATAAAACGGTTTGAACCCAAACGGCGAACGACTCCCTCGCTTAGTAGTTGCTTCCTGTCCCATTTAGAAGAGCGGAAACGCGAGCAAATGTGACAGCCGTCTGCTGCGAGCCGAGTCCGCGATCAATAAAAGCGGGCTCCCTGTGCATAAATTTTCCGCATTGTTATCTCTGTAATGAAATTTCGTGTTTGTACAAGATAAGTACATGCGAGAAGGAAGGTTCGTCGGGATGGTTGCTTAAATTAAATTTACTCGAATCACTGACGTTACTCGTGTATTTATCTCTGATTCCTTACACATCATGAACACTGTATATTATGTATTCCTCAGTCTTGCATTATACAGGAGAACATCATAAATAATTTAGAAATTGTAATACATGACAAATTCCCACATTGTACTTAAAAAATTCGGCCAGCTTGCCCCCTGGAACGCAACATGTCTTTTGCACGAAGGCGATAGAGAGACTGGAAATGGCTACGTCAGACTCCATGTCTAGTAAAAACATGAACTACAGTAAAGAGGTACCTAATATACCTTTCTACTCCATTATCGTCTGATGCTATTATGATTCATCGCCCCAAAATAACAACGTTGGGATCTACGAGATTACTACAGGAATGAGCGGAACGGACATGGAATGTGATGGAATGCTCCATCATCTCGTCAAAAGGTCAGGATCATTATAATCTGATCTTGTGAAATCAACCATCCGGAACATTTTTCGGGTAGGTACGTGAAAACTGCCCCCGAGAAAAAATAACTTGGAAAATAAGATCCCATGTAAGAGTGGAACTCTATCATATAATTTCGATTTTTAAATCATACTTTAAAAAGAACCGTTACATTGATTTTCATCGACTTAGGTAGGTACTTTGAAGTTGGAGTTATTCCACATTTTTATTTGGTTAACCACTAAAAAATTATTAATCTCACCGATGAATGGATTCGAGATGCCGAATAATTACCTAATCACTATATTGAATCAATTTTATTCTTGAAAATTTTCGAAATGTTCCTCCTTGATCCTTTTTGACCATCTCTGAATTGATTCCTGAAGTTTAATATTTCATTACATGTGTGTGTTGTGTATACATTGTATGTACGAGTCACTTCAAATCATAGGTATCTGAGAGTATACAAAATCCAAGAAAAATTCCAAAATGTTAATAATGTCAAGATAAAGGATCAGTTATTTGACCAGAACGCAGGACATGGGTCAGGCGGGTCAGGGTTTTTCTTCAGCCAGGTTTTTAGTGTAAATTACCATCTTAAACAGGGCTACCTAATAATGTATATTTTTTTGGAATCAGCGCGAGATTCCCTGGAGAATGACTTACCAAATATAAACAAATTCTGTAGTTCAAAAATCGCTAAAAATCAGGTAAAATTATTGATTGCAAATTCGCTCATGCTCCATTTTACTGGAATTTTATTTCATTCGTTCATGATTAAAACTTCCCAGAGACGAACTACCTTCGTAGGTACCTATACTGAGTTAGTAAGTTATTGTTATTGTGACATTAATGATAGTCACCTCACGAGTGAAGTCCCGACGAGAACATCCATCACCTCGTTCGGAACAACATTTCAGGTTTAAATTCATTCCTCCGTAATCTTTACAACCATTAACTCTTCAAGGCTCGACGCAGAGCCCAACCTGTGTATTTTTTGAGACGCTGCCAAGACTAAACCAAACACGAAACAAATTGAAAAAAATGCACGTGATACATCCGTGTTGCAACATCGCAGTAACAGATAAAATTGACCTATTACCCACATCAAAAACGTAATGATCCAGAATGTACAGTAGCCAAATATTTATGAATTCTGGCAATTTTATTGATACCGTAATTGGTAGGTATACACATTATGGATAGTGATGAGAGTAGATGAATATAAAAACTAAAGGAATTGATCCAACTGATCGTTTTCTTTCCGTTATTTCGGTTTCAAGATTTTTTTCCATTCAGAATTTTGTGTTTTATCATGAAAACACTCAAAGCTAAGTACTTAGCTATCTAAATGCAGTAGAATAATAGGATTTAATTTATTAATCGCTTTAGTTCGGAAAATGTGACTGAAAACGTACGATTTCCATCAATGTTAAATAGTTTTCAATGTTTAGAATCGAATGAGACCACCCGGAGCACTCCAGACAACCAGGCACTCTCCATGAGGCTTCTCCATACGGAAGAAGAATCGCTTTTTTCCGAATAACCAAAGTTTACTGGGCTATTAGTTTATTAAAACGACGGTATTGACCGAAACCGGAAAACTGTGATCTTTGCAGATGGCAGACCTGAAGACAAAAAACCGTTGCGTAATAATTTGCAGCGTTTTTCAAACAGTTTCATGAGTCAATTTTTGTTTTGTACATCCTCACGTACACTCCCAGATATTCAAGTGAACTGGTGAATAGTTTTCCTGACAGGTGCTTATTTATGATTGATGGGTAGAAGGATTATAGTCTAAAGTCCCGCTTCCACAATGTGGTCGAAAATTCCTGAGACGATATTCATGAGATCACACACAAGCATTTCATTGCTCATTTTGCATACAATGGATTGAGGTGTGGTAAGGTCACAAATACCTAACATGCAACGCTAATTGGACGAAATCGTGAAATTTTCACTCCACTCTATAGTTCTTGAGTGACTATTATTAATGTAAACCCATGAGTACAATAGCAAAACATAATCTCCACTCTAAAATAATAAATAAATAAATAATAATAAATTTTCTTAATTAAGTTAAATAGCTAATTTGTTATAAAGAAGTGTCCTAAGGCAGATCTGAGCATTTGGAAAATTCTGTAGCAAGGGATCCAACTAAATATCACTTAAAAAGAACAACAAACTAAACTTACAAACTAAATATACTCATGAGTAATATCAACATTTAATAGAATGTCAGAACACGTATAATAGGTGTAGTTTGATTATCCTGGGTAGAGATAATATTGAAATAATTATAATAACTGAGTAGGTAATTAGTTTCAGGAAATAAGTAGTTGGAGCTAGCCTTGTAATGACAACAACAAGTCTGTAGGAACCTAATGATCTCTGAAATTTGAGTTTTTCTTGAAGGCCTTGACATTCGTAGGTCACATCTTCCATGAATAGGTCAATTAATTATATATTACACCCATACACAACGTATCCTTCCCAATATTATACAGTATATTATACCTTTTCGGTAAATTGAAAAATGGTATTGGAAAGCTGTTATATTGCTTGCCCTTCATAATAAGTTTCATTTAATATTACTAATCTTCAGTTTCAGTTTTGTGGATAATGAATAAAAATGGGCATCAAATATTTTGAGGGTCAGAGTTTCGCATTCCTGTAATTTATTTTCAGTATAATAAATAGTTTCCAACCCAATTTAGGAATTCGGCATGTGGACCAAATTTTGGGATCAGTTAGTCCTTGAAGAAAGAAGCGCATACCTATCATACCTACTCGAAACTCCGTTGCCGAAATTCCGAATTCTAAATGATGACCAATTACTTAGATAACACAAATCATGTTTTAAAATTTTTCAACTATAGAATGACCTCATTATTTCGCTTTTGGGAGAATCGCGCTGCTATTCAAAGAATGGTAAATATTTAATGGAGACTTTGCTTTGTGGAGCATCTAAAGTTGGACATAAATATGAATCCAAAAATGATGAACCCATGATATAATCATGAAGTACCAACGTAAATAATTAATGACAAATTTCATAAACTTGTTAAATTTTCTCAAGGAATTATTAGTTCAATAGAATAGGTAATTATAATTAATCATAGAAAACTCTCTAGACCCTTCGGTACCTCAAGCTCATTGGACTAGTTTGAGGCCATTAGAGTCTTCCTTTGAAGGGCTGCTGCGGTAGGGGGAATAAACATGCTTGTTTTCGGTCTTCTTGAGTACCTATATCATGGCACACATTGAAATCAAGAAGGAACCGGTCTTAATTCCGGAATGGTGGATTTAACGTGGTGTTTCTGCATATCGAATCAGCTCAGTTAATGAATAACTCATAGGTAAAGTGTCATGTTGTAAGTCACTGCTGTTTGAGACTGTGGCAGCTTATGTAACACAAGTTCCAGCATACTATATAGTATGATGGACTAGGTAGTTAGTAGGTATTAATTAGAGAAAAAAAAAATCCTAACTCATTGGTACATGTAGCTCATTGGATTTTCTTGATGGCATTAGCGTCTTCCCGACGACTACAGCGGAGTATAAGATAAATAACAAGAACCTTAAGAAGTGAGGAGATGCTTCTCATTGCAGAGCAAGGTGATCCAATTTATTGCGGCACGTGTTCCCTCGGTTTTGAACTTCGCCGCTTGATAAGTAAAAACCCGCCGACCGAGACGAATCGCGCATCCCGAGCACGAACTACACCCCCAACCCTCTTATACTTGTAATTGAGAAGTGCAAGGCTACGGAAATCCACGGAGAAGAGATATGATCTAATTAGAAGTTGTAGGCCGACTTGGAGGGTTTGAAGCAGGAAGGAAAAAACTAAATAACACAGAGAAGTAACAGAAGCCGCGGCAAAACTCGGCGAGGTGTGGGGGAAATGCATCCGACCATCCCCAGTAGGTGGGAACAGCGGAAAATGAATAATTTACAGCCCCGAGGTGAGTGGTATAACAGTGGGGCTCGTGTTTTCTTGTTTCTGAAGGAAAAAGCCGCAAACATTCGCAAAAGTTGGAAGTTCACCTTCAGAGGGAATTTCCTCCCTTTCCTCGCAGTTGGAAATGGGATTGGGTTGTTTTGAGTGTGAACTCTGGAATTAGAGAGTTCTCGCTATCAGTCGGAAGGAAAACGATTTCTGTTGTATTACTGTGGTAGGCAATGCGGATCTCTTGAATGGGGTGTTTTACGATCAAACTTGGAAAAGTTCCAATTTTCTGGGGGATAAAAGTGAAAAGGGTGAGTTGGGAATTATTTTCAAGTTTGTAATAGACACCTACAATATCAATTGAAAACATCTGGTGCGAGACTTCACACTACTTTCCTCACCCGTAAAAACCTGAAAATGGCTATTTTTGCGGATTTCAACACTGAATTCGGCCTTCGATCTATTTTTGTGGAGATGAGGGGTATTGGAACTTGTTTCTATTTGTTAGAAGAGTAAATCCTGTGAATTCATAAAAATTGTTGGAGCAGTTTGGGAGGAAAGCTAAAAAATGGGCTAAAAACGATGTTTTTCCACCTATTTGGAATATTTTCTCCATCTGATAATATTGACTTGGAGGGCTGAAATTATTAGGATCTCATCCGCAAACATGTAGAAACCAATCCTCGAAATCAGAATTTTTGTTTCATTTTCGTAGGGGCTGCAATTGCGTTCATACACGTACGTGCACACTTTCATACGTATATACATGCACATACATACATACATACGGACGAGACATAATTACATACAATTTTCCAAAACGTGGAGAAAATTGATCAGATGTTTACCCAGAGGACCATGAAAGATGTTTATTACAATTTTGTTGAAAGTGAGAGGACATCACAATATCTAAAGTCAATGCAGGCAGTTGAAGAGCCAGGAGCGAAGGGATCTGCATCAGGACAAGAGTTCTAACTGGACAATGTAATCCTAACTTGAATTCAGGATATGAAAATACTATGGTAATATTAGAACCTTCCCATTCTTAATGAAGAGTCAAAGGTACTGATCCTCTGGCCTCAGAGGAAGTAGCTCCGATATTTGATCGAAAGTCTAAATAATATTGTCTCAAAAGATATTGAGAGAGATTATTCGAAACATGAAGATATCCTTGCATGCAATAGCAGAGGCTTTAGGATTGTAATCCTGGTGAATGCCCTATTCTTCCTAGTTCTGGTCAACCGAAGAATTATTTTGTGTTGTTTAATTTTGAGAGAAGAGGTGGTGTTGTAATTTAGTTATCGTTCATTGCGCGGAGAAACATTGATTGCGCAACAGAAACAGACATGAACAGACGAGACCAAGGTGTCAACTGAGTTCAATACACAGCTATTATGGTGCATGTGTATGATAGTATTTGTTTCGATCGAGTTCATGTTCCCAAAATTGAGTTTTCACTTTCCTGTTACTGACTTCTGTTGAAAGCGTAATTGCAACATGAATCAAAATCGCTGAACTTCTCTGACCCTTTGATTCATTTCTCTAAGATCCAACTTTGAAATTCGCTCTCGGCATGTAGGTACTATAGGTCGAAGACATTCACAGGGGATCTTCTAGGCTCTACAGGGGAGCTAAAAAAATTCTCATAGCACCAGGGGGCTCTGACGAGGAAAGGTTGGGAACCACTGTGCTATACGCTGCCCTGATTAAAATTGCAGACAACTTGCACAGCTACTTTTCCTCTTAAGGATGTTCCCAGGATCAAACCACCGATCCGTTTCACCTTCCGCCACCGAGGATCACCGCGGCAAACTGCAGCTCTATTTCACGCATCTTCATTCCGTAACCTGGTTCACTTTCGAGGAAGACCACCTCTGGGTTCTTAAGACCGAAAACAAACTCGGACCAGAGAGGTTTTTTCTCGTTGAAAGGGGACCTCCCACCCTTTTTAGTGGACAATGGGACAGACCAAATAATGGGAGATCGTCGTCCCTTTTTCTCGTCGTCACAGGAGTCTGAAGATGAGGAGGACTGCTTTTTCCCGAAAGGGTTTGAAATGAACCGTGAAAATGTTTGAGATTACGGAGAAAGTTTATATGCGCATTCCACCCGATTTTCATATCCAACAAAATGAAGAAGGACCAACGCATTTGCGGACTTGTTTCGAACTTATTGTAGTGAAAATTACTGATGAACTTGTTAATGCTACAGAAATATTCCTGTAAAACCAATTCCACATTCATCACAGAGCGGTAAACTGAGGTTACAGTTGTGCAGCATGCAGAATCTTATCCTTGTTTGATTTTTTTTTTCTGTAGACATTTTATTGCACCAAATTTACACTTATCAGCAATTTCGTTCTGAGTAACATAAATGTTATAATTGTTTGAATTACAAATAAAACTAAGATACATCACTTAGTATTTTTCCTTATTTGAACATACTTAACGCTCTTTCATGCACTTGATCCTTGTTTGATGGATGAAAATTCTAAAATAAGAAAAGTGAATATGGTAAGCTTCTTCAAGTATATTGGTGTCACCCTTACTCCTAGACTGTCGTTTAGTGAACACCTCGAAAACAGAGGATCGGATCCAAAGCTTGACCTGCCTAGAGATGTGCTTTGTTGTTGATCAGAGGTCTGGAGATGTGGATTAGCAATGATTTTTATTAAGGTGTTTGGATTGCCTCAGAACTGCCAAAACTATGTAGTATACTTTGAGGCTGTAGCTGAGCCTATGTTGGCCTTTACTTTGAAGCAATAAATAGGTACAGACACTTTGGAGTTCATCAACAAGGAGGTCTTCTGGTTCGGCGAGCTAAAAGCTTTGGCGCAGAAGCAAGTGTGGGGTGATGTGGCGGACTTGAGTGCCTGGAGGCGAGAACTTGGGACAACATGATTCTCCTAATTAATATTCCCAATCTGTAAGGTCGGTCGTGTTGAACGTTGAATCTATAAAAACCTTTGAAAATCAATAATCAACTGGTCACGGCTTCCCTGTGCTGTTCGGGAAAACCATCTATATACCATACAAGAAAAGTATAGAAATCAACCACTCACCTTATGAAGAGTGTATCCGAAGGATCAGTTCGGTCACAGGTCAACAACACCCAGTACTTCACTTCACTGTAACATAAAACATGAATATTACTAACTTAACTGAGACAATACATTATTTCATTGTTCAAAGAGAAGCGAGAATGAATGTAACTTTGCCATTCCGTACGTTAACTACTCGAGTGCATGATGATTATTACTGAACTTTTCGTCACTTCAGAATTTCCTATCATCCATCCAACAAAATAAATATGACAGTTACAAGAGTAATCCAAGTATATATTGATCATACATTCATAAGATAGACGTGGTTGGCTGAGGACTTATCAATATGAATTATTGGATGTATGAATATGAATTAATTATGTTAACTACAATAAGGGGATACGGTGGAAGGGAGTAATCATTTAAGAAAACTAGGGAGTACTCGCAGAATGTTGTACTCGCAACTTGCTCTCACTTGTTTACATGTGATTCTGATTTGGTTATTATTCGGACATAACACGTGAACAATTACGGTCATGTTTTCGGAAATTTCCGTGAGGATGACCGGAAGGGATTGTATGGCTAAAAATATTTTTTTTTTTTAATTAAAATTTGTCAGATATTGATTTTTTCGGGGAATCTGTTTCCGTTGGTTTCTTAATTCAACATTTTAACAGTTCAACAAACGATTCGTTCTTCCTGAGTAAATTTCGTTTCTCAGCCATAGCAGGAACTCGAGTCTGTTGTTATAATAGGAATTGCATGACTTGAAAGGATTGGGATATTTATTACAGATCCAATTCATGAAGAATTAGTAGTAACCATCATCATCATGGAAAGAACGATCTATATTCTTGGATCATTGGCAAAAAATTTCCCTCGCGCCTTTTTTCAATTTACGTTGCTAAATCACCGCTTTAACTACGGAAAAAACTAATCGTGTTATTGCGCTTCAATGTGCCTCGTGCGACTGGTGGGAGTCCTTGGCACAAACAATGACTTCGAATCAACGCCCACACTTTTTCTGGTAGCTAACACTCTCGCAAGTTTTTTTTAACATGCTTGTCTCGACCGACTTGGAATCGGCTTCCACTAAACGAATTAAATTGTAGGGTTAAGTCGGTATTCTACATACTAGATTAAAATGTTCTGTGTTTTACCTCCTCCTCGTTTCTTGCCACGTTGATATTATTGGGAATTATCACTGATATCAGGGGACTCTGGATTAAATTGGGAACTTATTGGTCTACCTGAACTATCTACCTCCATTTAGGTTCAACCGGAATTCATTTGGAATCAGTTACTGAACCATTTGCTGATGGATTTCTGCTTCATATACGTTCTGGCTCTTGCATCATACCGCATATTTACAGGTCATGAGGCTCATATTACCTTTGCTTGGACCGATTGCTTTGT
>JAEMON010000015.1:14734555-14747930 GCA_030264115.1 Lygus lineolaris | reverse complement strand
TTCAGAAGAGATCCTTTGCCGGTCCTTCAAACACATTTTTGTCATATTCCGTACAAAAATTACCCAACCATTTTGCTTATTTCCACGACCGCTCTAATCATTCGACTTAGGTAACTCAAATATCATCACCGCTGGTATTTCGTAAACTCCATAATTCATTATGTTACCGGTAAGAGAGGGTCCAGATTTATATTCTCATTGCCACTACATAACGGGCGCCTATTCAGAAAATCCAGAACCCTCAACTGAACCCTCAGGCGAAATTTCGTTCTAATTTCCCAACATGATTTCCCTTCACTTAGCTCTTCAACGTGAGCACCTCATCAACTACATACCGCCCTTAATATGGATAGGCATTTCGAAAGTGAAAACCACACAGCTCGGATAAGGGTTAATATAATTGAGTTTGAAAACTCGAATCGCAGACGCTCATTAGGTACTAAGTCGGTTTGGTTAATCTCGGAGCCCTTTAAGCATATTTTCCTGGTTTCGCTCTTTAGCAACATAGATAACGGTCTAATTTAGTAGGTAGCGTCGAGGCAACTTCCTCGCACTTCGCTGTAATCAGGGATTCATAAATTCGAAAACGCTCGGGTGAGTCTGGCGCGGCGCACTTGTTACTACCTCGGACGTGATTTTATCAAGAATGGGTGGAGACTTCTGATCAAAAAGTCCCATTCATGCAGCATGAGTTGATGAGCGAATTTTCGAAGAATGATTTTAACCGATTTGGTGGGTGATTCGTATAGGAAATTTCACGCTTATTCCGAATGGAATATACCATAATGTAACCATATAGTAACCATATTTGTAACTGCGACACAAAGATATGGTGGCGTCTACAGAATTATGGCCAGGATGATTGGGAAAGTTGATGCTCAACTCAAGTTGAGTTGAGTCAAATCGAGCATAGGTAGGAGCTTGATAGGTACCTATGCACTCTCAATCTGGTGAAACTTCACTAATTTGACAAGGATTTTCTGGCTGGATGGCGGTACGCAGGGGAGGTCTGATAGGAATACGCTCGATTTGACATCTGTTCAAGATGGGTACCTATGCACTCTGGTGAGCGAATGTTCAACTTCAATCTGCTCCCACATTCTCAATCTGGTGAAACTACACTAATAGGAACATAATTATTATTATGTGCCTATGTTTAAGATGGTAATTCACACCAAAAAACTCAAAACCGGATTTTTGAGTCTACATTTTCAAAATTTGAACCCTTGGAGTACCTACTCCAAAAATTCTGTCCAACGAACTCATCCTTTCTTTTGATATTATTGACATTTTGGAATTTTTTCAGATTTTCAGCTCGATTCCTCGGTCAGATATCGTCTGGAATGACACATAATATAGATATTTATATTTATGTAAAAGTGTTAAATTTCAGGAATCGTTTTAGAATGGTCTGAAACGGATTTCCATGGAGATTTTTTTCAAAAATTTGCATTATTTAAATTTTGAAGCCATTGCAATAGCTTCATTTTCTTTGAGAATTCGCTAACACTAATTCAGACAAAATTTTACGTTTGAACAGCATCCAAATAAAGACGAAGATTCAGCGCGTGTTGTTCCGTTCAATTATAAGATCTTCTATATCAATTATTGGGCGTAGGATGAGGAAGAACGCAGTTCATTATTCCTAATGAGGAAAGGATTTGGTTCCTCTACAAGTGTCTGATTCAAATCGTATCGACGCGGGGTTTCAATAATCGGGGAGTAGTTAAGAAAAATCCCGACAGAGGTCAGATAACGCCGCTCCTTCAACAGTGAAATGGAAACCTTTGAAATACAAAGTGGATGAACCGTTCAACTACGAAATTAAAGAACATTTCATCAAACTGAATATAGGAAAGAAACGACAATATTTAGGAAAGAATCACTAAAAGTAAAGTTGATGATTTTGTTAGATTTTAATGAATCAAGTTGGCACCATTGACATCATGGCTGTTTTCACTTATAATTTATACAATTATATAAGCTGACTTCTACTGGTTCGTCTCCACTACATACAAACTTGTGCTTTCTTATTGCAAATATACTAACCGTATTTGGGTTTATTATTTTCAATAATGAACCTTTGGAATCGAGCACGAAAAAAATAAGATTTTAACCCCCCTCCAAATTTGAGGTTTTACGTTTCAAGATACGTAGAATCCAAAAATCAAATTTAAAAAAATTCGTCCGTACGCGGCACTACCCTTAGTTACCATGGTCCAAAATTAATGAAATTTGGTATACCGGCCCCATTCGGGGTCTAGTTGTGCCGCGAATTTTTTCGTTACCGTCAGTCTTCTCTAAGGGGTAGAAAATAGGGGATGCAATTTTCAAAACGTCCTAGCTCGAAAATTTCAAATAGGAAGGTATATTTTTCCATTGATTTCGAATAGAACACAATTTTCAGCGCTGAATGAGACCTCGCGGAGCGTTTTAGGACCAACCGTTCGCTCCCTGTAAGGTCTTAAATGTTGAACGAAAAAAAGAGCAGAAACACGAGTGTGAATCGCAATTCTTCCCGAGTAGGCAAAATCTCCGTTCAAATATCAGCTGTTCAAATGCAACTTTCTTTCTATTCCACCGAACCAAGTTTGTTGTTTACTTGTAAAAGCTTCCTTAGTACTGAATTTCATTTGGAATGAATGATGCAACTCTCCGATAATAATAATTACAAGAAGGTACCTACTCATTGTCGCCAAGAGATGATTGTGAATCTCGCGGTAGGTGGGTGTTTTATGTCAATCGGATCTCTTGTAGATGGGCGATCTATACAGAAAATAATAAACTGTTGTGTAATCATTTGCAGCGTTTTCCATTGGAATGGATATTAAGTTATCTGAACAGGATTATTAAGTGTAAAGGATTGTCTCAAGGCAAGGTAAGATCAATCCTATTATATTGTAAATTAACAATTCCATTTTAGCGAGCGCTTTCGGTCCAAGCTAATTGTCCTTCTTCACGGCTCTATTAATTTATTGCAATAGATCAATATTAGTGACATGAAGTCAAAAAATATACAGGGTGGCCCACTTAAGACGCACACCAAGATTATATCCTCCTTGTGACAGAGTCACAGTTGTTCCTTCAAAGAACAGCTCTGGGGAGCTGTCACTTGAAGGACCAACCCACGAAACCCTACTCTCATGCTAGTCTTTTCCTGCCAGCCAAAGACGTAAGTTCCTCTCGATTCTATTAAAAATATCTTTCTCTCGCCCTCGTGGTTCAAATCCTGAAGATAGGAATTTCCTACAGTCTTCATGCCAGCTTAAGAATCCAGAGCCTCCTATATATATAGGATAACATACGTCGAATAACTACCTATATCTGTGTTACTCAGGGCCAAATGTCCCATATTTTAGTGAGAAATTTTTCCGATAGATGTTGTATTTTTCCGTTTTTCTCTGGAACGGGCGGACCGATTTTCATTCTGCAAAGCTTTTTGTGAATGGTATCACCAGACTTGGGTTTGTACGTTCAGATTTTTATTATTATTTTTTTTTTTAATCGTCTTTCATGGTGAGCAAAATTGTTTTACTTTGGTCATAATGTTACGCAGACATTATTCTTTAGGAACCAGTCTGAATGTTCCGAGTGGTTGGGTAGGCACCTTCTACGGATTCGGACCCTCAGTGAATCGTTGTTTCACCATTTCCAATCCATCACAATGGCAACGTCGCCTTCTACCTGCTAACAGAGATTAGAGAGCGTCTATTGTAATTCGTTTTTAAAATAGGCCGATCGATCTATTAATCCGATTTTGAATCTGGAAATTGATGTGGTTCTTCTAGTAAAACTCTATGTCATGGAAAGCTGACATTTCAAGAAATGTTCAAAATTTGAGCAACAAATATTTGCAACCCTTCTGAATATATCATTCTACATACCGACTTAAAATCTCGGTGAAATATCGTATCTCAACCATTGAAATCCCAATGGGTCACATTAAATCCTATATAATTAAAGATGGGAGGAAAAGTTAAATATGAATCCTAAAGTGAGTATAAGAAAGTATAGATGAAGCAGCCTGAATATGTATAGTGGCTATAATAATGTTTCAGAAAATGAGACGTTTCATCTTCCAAGTTATCCGAACACAACTTTTTGAACTTAATGTATAGGCTTACTAATAGTAATTAGGTAGTTACCTACTAAATAGTAGGTAGTTACCTGTGGTTGTAGATCCATTGAGAAGATTCTACCTATCTGATCTCAATATCTGATGAATGTTTATGTTCCCACTGTTAACTGCAGTCCTTGTACCATTCAACAGACAGACGTGGATTCAAATGAATTTACTCCGAGAGCTCTGAAACACCGAAGTGAAGCATTCCTGCCTCTCCCGAAGTTCATTTTCATCAGAAGAAACAGCAGGGGAACACCCAAGACGATGGTTAGTGATTGTTTGAAAGGACAAAAGCTCCAGACTAAGAGAATCTTCAGGGGAACATTGAATCGTTTCTTAATGGAAAGACCGTTCAGTAGCGCCTGGAGTGAAGTTCATTTTGTACCTACCTATGTCTTCCTCGCCGTCTATTACACAACGGTGGTTTCATTGTAATCCTAAAAAAAAAAAAAGTAATATGCTTTGTATTATGCTTATATTTGTTATGTTTTAGTTGTACCTATAAAACCTGGAAACACTTCTGAGAAAACACACTTCTGTGGAAACACTTCTGTGCATGTAACTTTATGTGAGAAAAAAAACTTATAGCTCATAGATAGCTCAAACTGATAGCTCACTGATAGCTCAGATGATATACTTACATCATCATTAGATATCAAGAAAGCTGCGAATTATTACAAAATTGCTAATTTATTTTTCTGTCGAATGTAACCCTTCATATAAATCTATAGATTTATTGGAAACTGAAGAGGATATGTACACCAACCTCGTCTCTCAATGACCTTGTCATCTACTACAAATCATTGGTAGCATACGGATGATATATTTTTGGTATGACCCTAGCCCGAAATAAGTAGTGTTCTCCGTGCGAAAAACATTAAAAAAAATCATCATCATTCATTGAGAGTTTTAAAGCTGTGGTTTCAAAAATGTCAACCTTTACTCTGCCGTCGGAAACAGAAAAGTCGTACCTGTCTGCATTTTTCGCAGAAATTAGTATCCATATGCTGTTTTAGCGAGTTTTCGAAAGAAATAGAGCTATTTCAATGTCTTCAAAATTTAAATAATGCAAAATTTTAGGAAATTTCTCCATAGAAATTTATATGTCACTCCAGAGGATAGTATCTGACCCTGGAACCAATCGAAAAAATTCGAAAAAAAACGTCAACACGAAAGGATGAGTTCGTTGGCCAGAATTTTCTACAAGGGTTCAAATTTTGAAAATTAAGGTTTGAAAATTAAGTTTTGAGAGTTTTTTGGGTTGATTACCATCTTAAACATAGGAACATAAATATGGTACCTATATTAGAAATCAGCGTGATATCGCCCGCAAAATCGGTTGAAATGATTCTTCTAAAATTCGCTCATCTATTCATGCTGCATGGATGAAACTTTTCTGTGTTTTTTGGATGACTTCACCATTCGTTCCAGTGGAAAATGGCATTCTTGAAAAAAACATTGAAAGCAGCAAAACGTCGATTTAGGCGGATTTTGACACGGGAGTGGTTTGTCTATTTTCTCAAAGTTAGTACTCAAACTGTTGGATTTACGCGGCTTTCTTCAGCTTTTTTGATAGCGTTGAACCCGAAAGTGGAGGTCAAAAATGAGTATTTTTTCCAATCAATGAATGTATTTATATTCAACAGTCTAACTTCCCACAGGTGGGCCTCCAAGTTTATTGGATGCGTGTAACATGGACGCCTTGAAACAACCTCACTACTTGAAACCTTATTAAAGGAAAGGAAACTCGCTTGTCGGTCGTGGACCCCCGAGCTAAGGGGATGGTAAAACCCATGTGTCAATACGCTGCCACAGAAGGGTTAATGTTAACCAGGAAGGCGCATCCCTGTAAAACCACCACCCTTAAACCGCGGTTTCCCCTAGGATACCCCCATTCTGTACCCTATCAGTCCCTGCGAAAACCCTGAATTCTGTATAAGCCGCAGTCTGGACCCTCCAGCGTCCCTCGGGCTCTGGGCGACAAGGACGGTCTTCACACGAAGATACTGCGAATAATGAAGCCAGTTGTGGAAACTCAGTTTTCCTGGTATAGTGGGGACCGTCTTAATTGATCCCAGTGGGAACACTGTCACTTCACAACTATAATAAAAGTCTTATGCTTTCAATTTACATGATGAGGAAGAATTGGAAGAGAATCTAGGGAAACATTAGTTACTCCTATGTAGTGAGTAATTCATTTGGACCATCTGGATTGAAATTACAGGGAACACTTAATTTTTGATAAGGAGTACCTAGTCTAATGTTTTCCATTTTCTCTTACATGAGGGAGATTCGGAAGAGGATCCAAAAGGCAACAGTGCTTGTAGAATCGTGGATAAGCAATTGGCATAAGAAATTTGGCGTTGGTGCGCTGATCGCAAAGTGAATCAATGAAATCAAACGTTCGTTTAATTTTTGTATTTCAAATACAGATATAAATTAAATCATAATCGTTCCGGCGTAAAATATATTATTGTTTATGGCACACTTAATGGCTTTGAAGTGATTAGTATATATGCACAGGTGGACCTTCCTACTATAATATAGTAGGTATAGTAGTATATATAATAGTAATATAGTATATAGGAAATATTATTCCTTCCTCAGTCTGATATTTGGCCTCCCAACACCAGCCAATATTTCATGGTTACTTAGTTCTGACTAGGTGTTGAGAAACAAATTGGTTCGTTTTAGCGAATTTTCTAAGGAAATTTAGGTATTGAGATGGCCTCAAATTTTAAGATGCTGGGGGTACATGTACAGGTGGACCTTCCTACAATATTTCCTCCTCATTCTGATACTCAGCCCCTCAACACCAGCCAAATATTTCATGCTTACTTAGTTCTCACTAGGTGCTTCGTTTTAGCAAATTTTCGAAGGGAATTTAGCTATTGAGATGGCTTCAAATTGTAAGATGCTGGGGGTGCAGGTATGGTGTACAATATGTACCTACATGATGTACACCTGCACATGTGTTCAGGTGGACCTTCCTACCATATTTCCTCTTCAGTCTGATATTTGGCCTCCCGACACCAGCCAAATATTTCATGCTTACTTGGTTCTGACTAGGTGTTGAGAAACAAATTGGCTCGTTTTAGATAATTTTCGAAGAAAATTGAGCTATTGAGAAGGCTTGAAATTTCAAGATGCTGGGGGTGGCCCCTTCCGTTTCAGACATCATAGATCACAATTCTAGATTTCGATGTTTTTGTCTATGCAACTGTACATACGTATACATTCATTTATAGGCCGTATTTCCAGGTGATGGCTCCATTAAATTACACTCCAAAAATGTCGTTCTAACGCTCCTTTTTCTTGTTTACTCGACGCCCCAAAGACGAAAGTCCTACTCAACGATGATGGTGTTGCTGTAAGGCAGCCCTATGAAGAAACAGGTTTATAAGTCACAGAGAAACTTGTATGGTCTTCATTTACCAAAATATTTTGGTTGTTGATTCTCAATGCAAAATCTTTGGAATCGAGCTTGAGCCACTCAAAATATGTCGTTTCACGTTTCAGAGTAGGTACATAAGTAGGTAGGAAAGCATTATCCAAAAATCACATCTAAAAAAAATCGTCTGCGCATGCCCAAACTTTCGGGAGATGCAAGCTGCCGCCTGATTGTTCCCTGAATATACATGTATGACATACGTACTAAATGTACAGAAATTGTACTCTATGAACAATGTACATAGACATGGTACATTAGAATTACATACTTGATCATGATGTGATGAATATTAATATTATAATATTGCCCACCCTACTTAGCAGTCGGTTTTTTCTAATATAAGCACATCAATTCCCAGACTTCAGGAGAATTTTGGAGCATAATTCATTTCTCAAATCCCTCCACTTAACTGATAACCGTTTCGCCTGAGTAGCATCGTAGGATGTTAAGCATTGCTTGCAAAGGCGTTTGGAGAAATATCGGGAAGCGCCCTTTCGTGTCATTAAGGGTGCCGGCAAATCCCTTGGAAGGGGTGATGACTGGTCAGCTATATAACTCACGTCGACACTGGGCATCGAGTTCAGTTATCTTCAAGACGACAAGGTAAGTAACCTTGCAGTGTATTTTCAATCCTAATCTGTAGGTGTGGTGACGCGGGACGCTTGAGTACCACTTGTAAATTTCAAACATTGATATGTTACATTCAAACAAACCAAGGACCTCCTTCTGGCTTTCCATGCATTTCTTGTCTCCCATTCCAACCATTCGGTATACGCAGCATATTTCGTTCGCCTACATTACCTGTTCACCGAGAGAAAGCCTACCATTAAATACCAGAATCAAGAGCCATATCAAAGAACCGTACCTATAAAAAAAATGTAAAAAAATAATTATAATAAAAAGTATAGAAGAAAAACCCATCTATAAAGAAAAGGATCCCATCCACCCCATCCATAAAAAATGTAGATTCATGTACACTAAAATGCCTTTACTTTCCAACATAGAATTTTTCGTTACCAAAACCAGCCAATTTCGGATCCAAAAACAAAGAGGTATAACTAACTGAATATCACTTGATGCCCAGTATCAGGCAACATTTTTATTGGTGTGCAGAACACTGATTAACACTTGTGTTTTTCATAATTTGTTAATAATACAGGTACCTATTTCTTAAAATTTTTATTGTAACTAGGTATACCTACTTTATAATATTATGACCTTTTTGCTCTTTGACAAGGTTGTAGACTTCCACAGCCAGTTCTGGGTAGGTATTAATTTCTTCAAATATTCAGGATGTTGAATGACCCAGTCTAGTCTCGATTTTTGATGTTTTTTCAACCCGAATGTTATCATTTTACTTAGATACCTGACGACTAATGGGGATGAATTATGAAGTCAATAAGTGTGATGAGAAGTACGCACACCGAAAACATTAGGCATTAAGGGGGCAAGGAACTGATCCCAAAATTTCCTTGAAAATGCCTAAATCTCAGCTACCGAAGGCTCTTACTATAACATTATTACTGCTTAGGACCATTAGGTTTAAAAACTGATTACCTCCCCCCCCCCCTACCATTTCAGTTTTGCTCATTTTTTATCATTTTTCTCAGCCAATTTATAATGAATTTCGATACAGTTGGCGGCATTCTTTCTATTTTATCGTTCTCTAGGAGGACGAGGTGACTTTATTATATCTAATTTGAATTTTAAAAAAGGACGTTTAAATTTCAAAATGATTAAATTAAAATTATACATAGCTCATCACCTTAGGAGATTTTGAAGAACAAGAAGAATGCCGCAAAGCGCATTAAAATTTGCCAAAAATTGGCTGAGAAAAATTGGAAAAACGAAAAACATTAGTTCCTTGGCTCCTTAG
This sequence comes from Lygus lineolaris, assembly GCA_030264115.1. Lineage (NCBI taxonomy): Eukaryota > Metazoa > Arthropoda > Insecta > Hemiptera > Miridae > Lygus > Lygus lineolaris. The sequence continues at coordinate 14,738,480 of JAEMON010000015.1, read as the reverse complement.
AACACTAGATGTCATAAATATTATAGGTACAAGAAATTTATGGTAATTAAGTTGGTGCATGAAAGAACACGTTGATGCATTAAAAGCTGTCAGGAGCAGTTGAGAGCTGTCAACTTGGTTCTAAGGAAGATCCTGGATTCTTGATAAAACTGAGGTAGGTCCCAGGAATTCTTCATTAATAACCCCTTAACACTTCTTAATGCTCCTCATTATTTGTTGTTGACGTTATAAATAATAGGGGTTCCAAATATCCATCTTTGAAAGTAGGTAGGTTTTGTTATTTACACAACGACTTAAAATACCTAAAATATAAAAATTGTGAAATTAAAATCCAACTTTCTCCATTATCCAGGTACATACATCAGGGCCTGTAGAAAGCGAATTATTGCTGTTTCTGTGACTTAAACAGAAATGAAGGGTGTGGCACTCCTCCTACTGGTGGCGGCCTGCGGCGCCGAGCACCTCACCAAGGAGAACGTGGAGGCTCTGGACACGATGCTGGAGGCACCTGGGGCGGTCGATGCGAAAGAAGGGGACTCCGTTGAAGCCATGGATAAAGTCGATAAGGAAGACAAGGAGCCGCACAGACCTGCTTTGCATCTTCCGAGCATCCCCTCGTTCCAAATCGTACCGCAGATCCAGTTTCCTGGGTTCCATTTTCCGCCAATCCATCTTCCTCAGCTGCCTCAGCTGCCGTCGCTTCCGCAATTCAACCTTCCGGAGCTCCCGAAACCGTTTCAAAAGAAGGAAACCATCTTCAAAACCAAAACGGTCTACGTTGAGGTGAGTTGATCCAAGAACTATCATAGTAAATTGTTAAATATTCGAAAACACATTACCTGTTCTCAAGTGTGGAGACATCCATTGTATTTGATAGTGTACCTGCTTTTTTTTTTTTTTTGTTCTATTGGAACGGGGCAGGCTTCTTTGTCACTTAGACCATGGTTGATCTATTGTGACACTGCTCCCATTTCAATCAAGTACCCGTTTTAAGACCTCTTCTTTCACAAAGTGAAGGAGTTTCATGGGCGTTTCCAGAACAATATCGGCCGGGACAAGAGTACCCTTACCGAAATTTCGGGATCTAGTAGATGCTATAGCAGGTCACTCGCAAAGTATTGTGCTCTGCCGTTTCGACTTCTTCGTAGCAGAGTCTACATTCAGCTGTCCTTGCCTTGCCAATTTTGTTTAGGTGGCACCTTGACGGGCAATGGCCAGTGAGGAGACCTGTTATGGTACGAAGGTCCTTTCGCCTCAGTGACAGCAAAGCTTTCGCCTTTTTTTGGAAATAGTAATGAACCGCTTGGATTGCTTTGGAGCGTTGCGCAAATAAGTAGTTCTTTTGATGTCCTCCCATCTTTTGACCTGTAGGGAAATGAAACTGTTGGTGAACCCAAGCTGTGGTTCTGGGCCAAAAGGCTGGGACTCTGATCCCTTTTTAGCTATGCGATCAGTCTCTTCATTGCCTTCCACTCCCTCATGGCCAGGTACCCAGAGCAAAGTTAATTTATTACCCTCAGCGGCCACCCTGAGGGAGTTCAGACAATCCCAGGTCAACCTAGAAGTTATTGAGTAGGCCGATAGATATAGCCTTTAGGGCTGCCTGGCTATCTGAAATTATGTAGATACTCGCACCTTTGAGTCGTTTGTACCTACCTATAGTGCAAATTCTAGACATTCATGATCGACGGGGAGGGTGTCGTATGAACACTATAACCTCGTTGTGGATTCACACCTAAATTCCGAATGGGGCTATTGTTGTCCAAAACAGTCGTTTGTTCTGTCAAATCACCCAGCCACGTTATGGTGTATAGCTGTGAAGAGCATGAAAAAGTATACTACCTGTGAGACCCTCTCCAAATTCATCTCAGTGCACTAAAATTGAAATGATCGAATGATTGTGAAGTTACATATGCGTAGACGGTTTTTATCCTGCATTCAGTGAGCTGATATAACTAAACCTGAATATATATTTAGTAGATACTCATTCCCCTTCCATACTTACCTCAAACTGACTGTACAACTGTCACCTATAAAATATTATGATATAAAGTAAACAATATTTTATGCGCGAGGAAACCCACGGTCTATTGACAGTTTTATTGAGGACGTTATAAATAATAGGGGTTTCAAATAACCATCTTTGAAAGTAGGTAGGTTTTATTATTTACCCGACGACTTAAAAATACGAGCACTATAAGCTGAGATACTCTTAGGTGGTACCGTATAAATATAATCCATTCGATTCGCTTATTATACGTAGGTCGTTTATAGTCTTCAGCTTGTCATGCCAGTACGCAAAAACCGCATTTACTTTCGGAAATTCCATGAGTCGATGTTACTTCCTCAACCATAATAATGAGAGGGTTGTCACAAGCGGATTACGACAAATAACGGAGTACCCAAGCGCTTTCTCGTCCCGAAACCTCGCGTCGTCAAAATCCTCGATGCAGTTATAAAAGCCAGGTTTATTTTTGGATCTCATTAATGACCGTCTGGTGAAATCCACAAGAATGCTCCCTCAAGTGGTCGTCCTGATTTGGCCTGATCAAGTGAACACTAGAACTCTCACCCCTCATATAGTACTTACCTACTGTCCCCATGTGGAAGTAGCAAGCCCTATTTGTTGTCCCTGAGAAAAACAAGAAATTAAGGGGGTTCCGCCAGTAGTGTGAACACGAAAAAAAAAATTTTTTTGAAACATTTTTCTTAAAAAAATTCCTAATTTGGAAACTAAAAAAAAAGAAGCGATTTGGAAAAATTTAGAAACGTCGAAATCAGAACTTGTTTTGAAAATGATATGGTATGGTATGGTTTCATAATAGAATCCAGAATTTCCTAAACTAAATTCAAAATATCATTCCCAACCAAATTTAGGATATTCTGAACCAAATTTGGAATTCTCCAAACTAAATTCAGAATTTTCATTTTCAAAGTCAGAATTTTTCCAATTCAAATTCAGAATTTCAGTATCGAATTAGGATTATTTTAAATTTGAGTGCTATGAATGTTTGAACTGAATAATTCTGAATTCTGAATTTGACTTGGAAAACCTATAACATATTTCGGATCAAGGGGGAGGGGGGGGGGGGGGGGGGGGGGGGGGGGTGCCGCAAGCTATGAAAAGACCACTCGAAACAAAGCAGGCATTTTGGCTCTGTATAAAAGAGCGTTTGCCGGTAGCTGCATTATTCAAAACAGTAATCCTATCCCCGTTCAAAGGTTTTCCTTTAGAAATACCTTCCGAAGAAACGAAGTGTATCGATAACAACATTACGAGAGGTAAGGAAACCCCCTAAAGATCATAAACGTAAGTGGTCCGGGGATGAATCATTGATGGATCTTTCGAGAGCAGAAGTGAGAGTTCTGGTGGAGGGAGAATACGGATTTTTGGGCCTTTTACAATATTCATCGGACTCCCTCCAGGGGAGCTCATTTTCGGCTCTAATGGTCCCAGATTTTACGCGCTCAGCGCTGCCTACCCTCTTTCCGTCGAGAGCACGTAGTTACCTACTTCACTTCCCTGAAAAGTAGTGACGGATATTTAATAATTGAACAACTTTGAATTTTCGTTGAAAACATTCATCTAGGAAAGTATCCGCTCTAACACCGTGAAGTTTCGAACCGGGATGATTAGAAGGATTGCAATGTTTTAGAGGCTAATAAATCCATCCAAGCAGGAAAATGTGGTAAATTAACACACAACAGTTTACCTATTATTATTTTTTTTTTTTTTAATTTTTTTTTAATTTGTAATCGAGGTGGTCTCAAATTATTCACACAAACTTTTAGGTCGTACGAAAAATCTAAGTCGATCTGGATATACCACACAGGTGCCAAAACAGTGCATGAAACAGACAAGTAGATAAGTTTTTTGTTTTTACATAAACCCATTTTCTTCTATATTAGGCATGTGTTAGCGAAT
>JAEMON010000015.1:14681066-14694861 GCA_030264115.1 Lygus lineolaris | reverse complement strand
TGCATGAATGGAACTTTTTTCGTCTCAAGTGTCCACTATGGCGTGATTTCACTCTAATTTGAAATATCCAATATAACATTGAGGAGGTCAATCATAATATTATATAGTATTTTATTTAGTTATCACACGCTTTACTTTGGCACAAATGGCTGGTACTACATTATTTTCCTCATGAATCGTACATCGTAAATCATTTATCACTGGTCTAATTATAACACCCCGTGAATAATGAACATTATTTAATGTTTGGAATTACCGATTAGCTAGGCCTGTTTGATTATGAGAATCATCCTTCGCAAAGTTGAAACCGAACCGCTGTCCTGTACATCAAACCTGTTATATTAAGTGCACTTAAATTCCTTAACTATTGGACAGTACATACATAGTATGTTTCCATTTTAACGTAAAGGTACGATGGACATTCTCACCGTTAGTACACAGGTAATCGTTACCATTGACTAGAGTTTCGTATGATTCTCGTTGCATGATATGATGAGGTAGCGGTCATCTGCTATGCGAAGCTTTGATCATTTCTTGACTTGTTCCATCAGAAAGTCAACCAAGAAAGGATATATTGTCTCGTTTGTGTTGACTCCGTAAACGAAATCGATATGAGTGAATTTGTAATCAGGCGCTGCCACGACCTTCCTTACTCCAGGTATCATGTCTCGAAGAAAAGCTACGCCCTGTGAACAAGGAAATTTTTTTATTATAGCAAAAGCCTGCCAAGTTTGGTATACAGTGTTCATTTACATTCCTTTCAAAAAACGTGGAACCGAAAATTGGTAGAATAGTTTTGGAGTTATGACATCAAATTGGCTCAGTAGCTATTACTGATCCAATTGAGATGAAACTCACAGGCAATCTTATTTTTACTCAGCCCCCAATTACCCTCCAAATTTGAGCAAAATCGAACTATTAGGAACTTAGAATCGTTGTTTCAGGAATTCCACGTTTGCGGATGCGCACTCGCTACCATGAAGTTGATATGGACCGTCTAGGGAAAGTTTCATCAAAATCAAACCATAATTTCGAATAGTTTTGCCTGGGGCAAAGACAAGACAGACAGACAGACAAGGATCTAAAAGTGTTCAGAAAGCTTTGAAATGCAAACCGCGAGTGAACATTTTGATTTCGGAGGGCAGTATGTTTTTTACATCTTAAACGATTGCATAGCTTCCCAAGGGAGCAAAATCATTATCATATTGACATCAGTGGCCACAGAGTGGGTACCAATAATTCGTTTGTAACCAGGGAAATGGTTAAAATGACATTCAAATCAGGTGAAACCTATGAAATTCAGACTCTTGCAGTTTTGAGTATTCGCAGGACCTACTCCATCTGATCAATCCTCTACCTCGGTACGTACCTAGGTTTTTGGTGTTCGTGATTTAAAAAAAAAAAAAAATCTTTGGAAAATCACCAACAATTATTACTAGTGAGCTGGAGTTGGTTTCATTCAACACTCGTTCAGAATATCATCTTACCCAGAAAAACCCCTTTTCGCCCCACTGTGCGTTGGTGCAAAACTAAGCAAAAATACCTTATTATAATATTTTACGTCTTCAATAATATTCACTGATCCACTAATTGTTATGAGAAGCAGGACAATGTTATGCTGGTTTATGTTGGGAGAGATTATGTAATATTATATTACGATAAATTTCATGCTTGAAACCTGTTCGCTTGTCAGAAGATCGTTTCTTCCGTAAATGAGCATGGTAGGCGCCGTTATGCGTTGAAGAGGATAAGCTGGAGGTACAGTCGAGTTGTACTTTAGTTTGTTCACCTTCATACCATAGTCGTACATATGGAAACCTAAAAAAGGATAAAAGTTTCAAATTGGGTACCTACGGATATGATAATTTACGATCTATAATGTACAGCATTCGCAATTTGCGTATTGAACATTCCATAAACTGAATTGAAATTTCCTCAAATTAGAAAAAAAATTCTGCAGACAGACGCGAAACCTAATTTGTTCAGAATGCTCTGAAATTCGAGCTCTGTTTTGAAGTCGAGTGGAAATTTAAATTATGGAGAACAACCATTTTTTCGATCTTCAAAGTGAAAACAAAGCTTCAGCTACCTTCGGTAGGCACGGAAGCAACACAACATGTTCATTCTTGCAAATTGAATTAAACCCGCATCCTAATAGGAAGGCACATACCGTAATTGAAGACTTGTGCAAAATGATGAACAGTTCTCAATGATGCACCAGCTGGCAAATAAGACACTTGTTCACCAAAGTGTTCCTGAAAGCCATATTCACAAAAATCAATGTGAATTCACTACAAATGATTCATGAAAATAGTAATTCATAAATAATAATACAATGAAAAATAATAATAAATTATAATTTACTGTATACCCTAGATTGTGTAATTGTCTGCTTTTTGTTTTTCGTAAGTATATATAGGTAATTTTTTTTTCCATCAAGTAAGGTACCTACCTATAATTGGGTCACCAATAAATAAATAAAATGGTTGCTCGGCGAATTCATGAAAAGTTTAACAAAAGATCATTCTAGAAACTTTCGGAAACAAACTTTGAAGTTTCACACTTCATGTAGGTATATAAATATATAGGGGTGAAATCAGAATTTTTCTCTCTCAAAAATCGTAATAAAAGCAGGAAGTATTACTTTTCGTTTGTTTTATTTTTCATATTTTTATTTTCCTTATTAGGGGTATAGTCGGTGTGTTTCAGACATGCACCCAATGCTGTGTTCATTCTTTATTACCTATCAAAACTCTAAATGAGCCCTACTAGGTACATCAACTATAATAATTGCTAACCGGCCGATTTTGTATTAGATTAAGGATTAGAATTAGTGTTTTTTTCATAATCTGCTCAAAATAGCTCATGCTAAATACCATAATAATTATTCTAATCAATTTTTATGGGTTGAAAATAGCTTTAAAAAACACACAGTCAAATTCCCAGAATGAAACTATAACTCTTAAAATTTGCAAAAAGTAAAGTTATATTATTTAGGTACCTTACATTCCTTCGATTGTTGCACGATTGGGATTTGATAAAATTATGCCAATCGAATTGAAATAATTAGCCTTGAGTTTGGGTACTAGTATCTTCTATTCTAGCTTCTATTATTTCACCTGTTTTTTTTTTCTCTATAAATAACTCCTATGATTGATTTCCGTTAGGTTTTTGAAGCGAAAACCTCACACATACCCTGTCCAAATTCGCTCTATGCTCCCCATAGAATGAACCTATGAAATCGAAGCAGTAGTCCTGTTCTGGCTGTCTCGTGCAGTATTTCTTCACGTTGTAGACCATGCGAGGCGTGCGGGGGAGGATTTCGTAAATACCAGCCGATTTCAGACTTCCCTGTAGAAATAATTTCGAAAAAGCTAATGTTACTACCCACCAAAACTAGTGTCAATAAATAAATATTCGATGTGTTCGCTGATGAATAATGAGATGATAAGAAGATGAAGGATCATTAGAAGGCCTTGTTGTGTCAATAGGTCAAACAAAAGTTAATAACTAATATTTTTTCAGTGATATATTCCTATAAAATGGGGTACCATACCCACTGTGTGAGGACCTCTGTGAATATGAATGTTGATTTAGAGAGGTTCCTCCTCTTCCACAGTGTATCGGTCATATACCTTCTCAGGTCCTGTCATCGTACGTGTCAATTGCAAAATGTAAATTAAACAGTGTTCCTGTATCACCATGGTCAATAGAACTATTGGTGACGTCATATATCGGAAATAGAGTCAAAACTAAGCAATCTACCTCTACCACTGAGCTTTCGGAAAATATATTCCCATCTTGAGGGCCTAGAAACAAAAGCCAAGACCTGTGTCAGCCATGTTGTATAGGCTGTGTTTTTTAGTTTTTTGGATTTGGTTGAAAATTCTGATGGTGATGTGCAATCTGCTGTCTCCTGGTAACGATAGCCTTCAAGTAATTTGTTACGACTTATATGAAATTCAAAATGGAAATATAATAAGTAGGTAGATTTAGTGATGGGTCTGTTTGGTGGAGATTGGTTGTAGTACTGTGATGGTTTGGTGCAATGCTGAACTGCCTAAGACAGGTCATTGGTTTTGTTTCTCGGCCCTGAAGATGGGAATATATTTTTCGAAAGCTCGGCTGTAAAGGTGCATTGCTTAGTTCTGACCCTATCTCCGATATATGACGTCACCGTAAAGTATAGTGTGTCGATCATTGCAACTTAATATTAGCATTAGAGTTTGTTCACTCACAAAAAGAACGTTGAACTGCGTGAGGGAGACTCGAATCGCTGGATTGACGATTTCGTCGAATGGAAATTTGGACGCCACTGGTGCCAGCAGAACTGCTGCCGAAATTTTTTTGTTGTACTGTGGTCGAAGGGACGCCATAACGAAAAACACTGTCGTGCCCATCGAGTGGCCGATGTAAGCAACTTTAGAAGCTCCCGTTTTATCCAATATCACATCTATAAAAGCGGGAATATCGTAGACACCGATTTCGTGGAATCTGAAATAGGCAAAATTGATTTAAAAAACATTTTTAAATGACGTGAAAAGAGAGCGGTGTTCTCTCGCGAGAGAATTTGTGGTCATTCTTCCCTGTAATTCTTCAGCCAAAGTGAATATTGTTCAGCACAATAGGAATAAGTATTAAATTCCTGGCAGTTGTTGTAAAAATTATTCTCCACAAAATGGAAGTATGAACTTGGATGGTAAAACTGTGTGAACACCAAATTCTGACTTTCAAAATGTTTAGCATAATAACTAACTACTAAAGCTACCTACTATATAAATGGGAAGATACTCACGAAAAGTCCCAAAATCTGGGGTTATTTGGTGAGAGATACTTGTGTTGCTTCCCGTAATGGTTCCCTCTCAAATCAGGCAACCAAACGTCAAATCCTAATTCCGTCAATAGAAACGCTGAAACACAATCAAGGTAAATTGCTGGAGTTCATGTCAGTAAGCAATTAAAAAAAATAATAATAATAAAAAATAAATAAATAAACATCATGCTTTATAATAATTTAGGTATTTAGTCAAATATTTTTTGAATATATAATGTACTTTGAATACAGACGAATGAATAAATGCAGATGAGAAGTAACTACTGTAGTTTCTGATGATATTGCCTACCTACTCGATAGTCCGTGAAAATCATTCAAGGCTGATTCACACAGCCAAACCACCACCCTCCGCGGAAATCGTAACTTACCTTCCTATTACATTATTTAAAACGTATAGAATAAGAAAATATCATACCTAAATCTTGGAACCTCCCTCTGCTCACCCATGTTTCTGAAGTGGATATTAAACCGTGCACCAACATAACTGGCGGACGCTTCCCTGTGGACTGTGTTCTTGGCAGAATCCTCGTCACATGTAGAAGATACCCATCTCTCGTCTCTACTGGGACTTGCTCCCATCCGTACCCTTCTTTCGAAATCAGTCTATTCTGAAACCGAATTTGAAAAAAATGAAATTTAAAGAGCATGAACGATGAGGCAAAAATAAGTTTAACCCTTCATCACATATTTTATGATGCGAGTAAAAATCCTAGCACTTCAAGAGTTATCATAAAAAGATTAAACATTATATTTATCTAGTAAATATAGAAAATGTTATTTCTAATCGCTATGGACACTACTTACCACTTATTGGTCAATAACAACGGCTACGGATGATTCATTTAAATAGTTTTAAAATTGTACGAAGCAGGGTACTTTTATAATAGAGCGCGCAAAATAATTATCTTTCATGTAGAGCGTGAAAATTACATGAGGTTCCCGAAAACTTATAGGCATACATTACGAAATTCAGGATCTGTGCTACGGTAAAAGCACCAGTTATTGGCCATCCCCCCGTTATTGGCTGCCTCCTTCTTTAAGTTCGTTTATCATCACACAGGTGTATCTGATATCGTTTCAAGTACTCTTGTTAGTTACCCTAACTAATACAGAAGGCATTGGCACTAATGGAATTACAGTGTAACCTTATTGAAACCTCACGATTCAGTTCGAAGTGATCGTGCCGTCACATGTGGGACGAACTCAAAACCACCTGTTCCTTGTGAAAACGGTTAGCAATCCACCTCTCATTCTTGAAGATTTTACGTGTTTCCACTTTGCTTCGGTATAATATTCTGCAATCATCTAGAAGTCGACTGGTGCCATAAAAATACAACGAAAAACTCGGGAATTAGGAAATATCATTTTTGTGGCTAATAACTGAATCTGGCTAATAATCCGGCCAATAACTAGCGAAAATTATTAACTTTGATCAGTTATTGTGGATAACAAAATTGAAATACCACTTATATTATATGTAGTGAACAATACTGAGCTTCTTAAAAACCCCAAGACAATAGGGATTTTAATGAAAAGTACGCATTTCCAACATGAAAATAGCACAAAAAATCCTTAACCAGACAATAACTGGTGCCTTTAACCTATATTCAACAGTGAATAACTGCACACTCTCTAGAGCAGTGGTTCTCAACCTTTCCACGGTCATGCCCCCTTTGGCACCTTGAGAATTTTTTCGAGAACCCTTCTAGACGGTCCCTTACGAATGTCATCGCCCACCTTCCTACAGGGTGCAGATGTGGATTTTGAAGTGGGAGTGGATCTTATCAAATGAATCAAAGGGCCAGATAATTACAGCGATTCTTATTCATGTTGCAATTACGCTTTCGACAAGAGTCAGTAACACGAAAGTGAATATACTCAATTTTGGGAATATGATTGACGACTTGGAAACTCGAATTGCTCAAATTTTAACCTTCGTGATAGGTAGGTACATGCTACTATAGGGAAATTCGTTAATGCGAAATTCGTTGCTGCGACATGCACCAAAATAGCTGGGTATTGAACTCAGCTGTCACCTTGGTCTCGTGAGGTCTGTCTGTTAATATCTTCTGACCCTTTGTTATTATTATTATCTACTATTTTCAGACAGTCTCGCGCGCCCACCAGGTTGAGAACCACTGCTCTAAAGCCGTACTGACTCCACCACACCTAAGCTGTAATACCCACCATCTGGGCCCGAAGGTTCGATTGAGTATGTGCGCATGGGCTTCGTTTGTTGTATACTGGCGAAAAGTTTGTTTCTCTTCGAAAATTAGCCAACGCCGTATCAGCAATGTGTTCATACTTGCATAACATGGCTTACTTGGGTAAATTTAGCCCTACAGAACCATTCTATGGAGAGGTTCTTCCGGACGAGTTCTTCAACGAGTTCTCCTTCTATGAAAAAAGGCAGTCAGGATTGTTGCTAAAGCTGGATACCGGGACCACGCAAAGCCGCTCTTCATTAAGCTTAGAATATTGACGATATTTGCCTCGTGTGTTTATTTTGCTTTGGTCCACACACATAGAACCGCATCTCAACACACGAGACGAGGTGAAATCCACTAACATAATACTCTACGAAGGCTGGACCTCGAAATACCACGTTGCAGATTATAGCAGCAAGCTCTCAAAATCGCTTCCTATGGAAACTTGTCAACGGGACCTCGAAACGTTCTCCTCTGTTTTGAAGAAACGCCTCATTCAGAATCCGCTACGGAATGAATGAATGAATATTTTAAGTTAAAGTTTGACGGAACGTGATCATGAAACGTGACCGTGAAGAATTTAGTTATAGGTCCAATTATTTTATCACGCGTTATAAGTGATAAATATCATCTTAAAGTACTCAACCTCATGTTTCTGAATCTGTGATAATGACTGTGGTGTTGCTTATTATTATGCTATCAGTATGAGTTGTTTTTCCACATTATTGTTACTAATTTTAATCCGTTGTAACGTGTGAATCTAAATGATCGAACGTACAAAGCGTACGTTTGTGGCCCACATGAAGCATGATTCCGACATACCCATTACAAGAATAACGCATTATGTTGTACCTATGTATGACACATTCTATACCGAAGCCTTGGTGATTAAATAAAGATTATTTCATCTCATTCTATTTCAATAGAGCTGCCAATTTTTGCACATTACACAAAATCCATACCTATTTATTAGAATAGAATGAATGAATATTATAGGTTAAAGTTTGACGGAACGTGATTAGGGAACGTGAACGTGAAGAATATGGTTACTAGTTGTCTACCTATTATAAGTTCAATAACTTCTAATATAATTCCTGTTTTAATAAACAGAAAATACTAGTTGAACTATAATTTTGCTGCTTCCATTCTTGAAAAGTAGAAATCACTATGTACAATTTCAGTTGGTAAAAATATTATCCATACAAAATAATTATATAATTAAAATTACTTAATAAATAAATTAATAAATTTCCTACTTACAAGATTTTGTAATACCCACTTTACTCTCGGAAATACTAATATTCCACTTTCGTAACTCTACCCATCAAAATATTCGTTTGGTAGTTGAGTAACCGCGTTGTTTTGGGTTCATTTCCAAATTGCTTCTTTTAGATCGTAAATAAATTCCCAAATCCTGATAAGTACAGTTTGAGTCCTTCAGAAGTCGACCTTTTATGGATTGATTCTTATCGAATTTCACTACAGGATAGGGACTTCCTTGAATGAAAAATTAGTTTGAATAGAATTGTTTCAATTAGGTACCACACCAATAACAAAAAATAATCCTTGGTTATCTCATCCGTGGAATTCAAAAACGTCAAATTTTTATGAATGATTACAATTTTAATGGATGTGACAAAACTAAAGAATCCCGCCATCTCCCTAGTTCCCACACGGAACTCATGATTTTGATAGGTAATTTGAGAGAAACGGTCATCCGGTTGATTGATTCGTCTGGGAAGCAGTCCGAAGAAAAAATCGTGCCGTTATTAGCATTAGCTTAAGTTGTGGAGAGGCGGACGTTGCATATTTCTACTAAACAAGGAGGTGGTTAAGTTTGAAAAATTAAATGATTTTTTTTTTTTTGCAACGTTTCCTGTTGAAACCCTCAAAGTTCTACGAGCTTATTTATATTCTTCGACTTGGAGATCTGGTCGTAGTGAACTATCAAGGTCAGCGAGATTCATATGGGAGGGTGAGCTTGTGATCGCTCCTACGAGGAATTTTTTTTATAGCTTCCCGTTACTTCCTCTGTTTCCTGCATTGAACCATGAGGAAGTAAGGGCACATTGGTCGCGGCGAGTGGATAATAAACGTCTTCGGTATATTTATCGGCCTCAACGCTGAGTTATTAGGTACCTGTCAAGTTTGACCATCTTTGGAACGATCTCTTGAAACCAACCGATGAGAAAAACTAGCATTCATCTTACCTTCAGCCGCGAACTAAATAGGTTAGAGGTCAGAACAGATTCTGAACAGAACAGTCAGATTCTGATTATGCAACATCCTTACCGAACTTCAATGTCCTGTATTCACGAGTTTCATTGAAGATGATGGTTGAACAGTCAGAGACTGCAATCGTGGTTCTAACTACTGAATTCCAAAGGTCGTACCTGCTAAATCAGCTGATGAAGAAGGGTTTTGAGAAGCTCATGTTCGTGGTGTCAGAATCATGATGTACACGAATAAATTTTATCTAATGAAGTTCCACTGATATCTAATATAGTTCCACTGATATTCTCTGCTATTAGAAAACCGACAGGCGTTTCAACTTGCGATCCTCAGACTGCTAGCAATCCTTTGCTAACGATCCCTTCTATCCACTATAGCAAGTTTTAAATGTCGTCCTCCTAAATTCGAGGAGGCCTTAAGCAATAGCAATAAGGACTGCTACTCTGCTACTCTATGCAAAACTCTTGCCGAACCATTCATTGGATGCCACAGGGTCCATCTACCGTAGGTTCACAAATTGCCAACCTCTCCCTTGTATCTTAGACTTGCACCATAAAATAAGGTCTTGCTTTTCCCATGATTGTACAATGAGTCAGATGAATATTGTTAGTGAGCCATTTCTCACTTCGTCATTGGCAATCGAGTATAAGAACATGAGTCCGATCTAGGACATTCACCGATATTCAATGGAGTTGGTTTCTTGCATGGAGATTCCAGTGCTTCTTCCGTCTTCTAGTGCAAGCATCACTGCAATGAAGATTCTTGCCTTTTCGAGCAGTTGGCGGTAGGCATACGGCACACGAATAAGGTCTTCCTTTTTCCATGATTGCACTATCAGTCAGAATAATATTGTTAATGACCCACTTCTTACTTCGTCATTGGCTATCGATTATGGGATCAAGAGTCCGATGTAGGGCCTCCACTGATCTTCAATGGGATTGGCGTAAGAGATTCCAATGCTTCTTCCGTCTTCTGGGTTGCATGGATGACTGCAACGATGATTCCTGCCTTTCTAGCAGTTGGTGGTAGGCATATGCCGTATTCGGTGTGAACAAATTAACAGTGGACCTATGTGATGAGAATTATCTTCAGCACACCGTATAAAGCAGACAATAACAAGCCATTGTTGAACCGTACATTTGAAGCTAAGAGGACACCTACCGACATATAAGTTTTTTGGAGATATTCTTTAAAGTTGACCATTTCCCTAGCATAACACCAGAAGAGTTGGCCTAAACTTTTGGAGTACTGCAAGGGGTCAAATTTTGAAAATTAGAGTCAAAAATCGCTTTTAAAAAACGTGTTTTTTAAAGGGTTTTGGTGTGAATTACCATCTTAAACATAGGAACATAAATTATGGTATATTCGGATTCTGCGTGAAATTTACTATAAGAATCACCCACCAAATTGGTTAACATTATTCTTTGAAAATTCGCTCAACTCATGTTGCATGAATGAAACTTTTTTTCATACTTGCTTGTTGCTCGGGTTAATGGGTAACCTTCACCTTTTTGCTTTGGATGGAGTCATTTGAGTTTACAATCCTCATTATGAATGTCAAGTATTCTCCTACCTACTCCGAAGTTCACATAATTGATGACATCATGAGATGTGATTGATGGGCCATGAATTATTCAAGAGCACTAAAAGTTGACTGATATTTTAAAGAATAATACTGCGGTGTATATCATTCGCGCCTTCTTTCGTCGGCAATATGTCAAGGGCGCTATATTACTCAAAATTCTGATCCGCAAGTTTTTCCAGTTTTTCCGCTATTCTCCCATAAATCCCGGAAGATTGATGGTTCAGAGCATGAAGCATGATGATGTCAGTACCATAAGGAAACAGGATATCTGAATTATATTTATGGTGGTTGAGCTAATCGTGGATGCGTCTTACACTCACTTCCTGGAATCGATCAGGTTCTTCAAGAATAAAACTGGACGTTTTTTGGAATATTTCGCCGCTATAACAACCTTTGCTAGTGGAAAATGATAACGATCAATTGTCATGTTCACATCTAAAAATATTGACGATTGACGAAACCAATAAATTATAACACCATCCAGATATATCAATAAGGGAGTAACTATTTCTCGTCGAATAATTTAATAACAATATAATTAAAATTAACAACACCCAATAACATCTACATGACGCTAGTAGTGCTGACTCGTGATCGAAAGAATAGTTGAATTCTCATGTTTTTGGTTCGTTCTCCTAATTTAATTTGAATTTTTGATAATTTCCTGCAACTGAAACTCCACGCTTACCTATTACGAACTTAAAACAGATGAAGGTATCATTATTAGAGAAAAATAAGTTACCGCACGTAATTACGAATAACTGCCAAACCTAACCGCTCTACAGGAGGTGGGTAATTTATGTTACGGGCGTAAAACAGTCACACACAATTTCAATACGATTCTTGATCGAATAAGAGAAAGTATTATTATTTGGTTCAAAAAATATGAATTCTCTAGAATGTTCCCAATTAATAAAGATTGAATGCCTAATCCCACAGAAATTGTTCTATAGTATTGTTGGATCCGCCACAAAAATGTATTTCGTAATTTATTTGAGGTGAAGATTCGTTAAATTTGTATAATGTGCTTATATTTTTAAATACAAATATTTTGATTGATAAAAAATAATGACGGACAATCAAAACAAGAATTTGTTCCATTCATTCGTCGTTCACCAAAATCTCGGAAGCGGCTGAAGGTCAGGACCTTATCTTCGGCAGGACATTATTCTTCTCTTCTGAGAGAAAGTAAAACACTGCCTTCGTTCACTCAGCTGACTAGTGGGAGGGGGGGGGGGGGGGGGGGGGGGGGGTTCTGAGGGGGAGTTCGTGGGGAGTAATTGTCTCAGTAGTCTCTGCGGTCTAAGACGACCTTGTTCGTCTTCCAAGGACTCGAGTTCGAGCCCGCGGACGGCTGGCGATGAGTAACTCCCAGCCACCTCCTCCCTGCGAATCACTATATTGCTTATTTTTCAGAGAAATTGTTGAGAAAATGAAATCTGATCGGTTTAATTTGTCAATCGATTAATTTAGTAGATTTTAGTTCTTTCTGAAGCTCCAAACGGCTATAGGAATAATGAGAACGATATTGTACAAATGGCTCTTGATACTTATTATCAGCCTCAACGACAAATTAATTGGATATACAGCTGAATTGGATATTCCGTATTGGTATCAGAAGAGAAGTTTTGAGCAGCAACGACATCTTCCCAAGTGCCGGGACCGTTTTTATGTAAGAAATAACGGTCTGAATCCGTTTGTTGAAAAATGAGATTACCTACTTTGTTCTTCACTCATCTCACTGAAAGGGGATGAATTTATAGGGCGCCACCTTGTCATGGCGCGGGGTATATACGTGGTGTGAGAAATGTGTCACGGAGTTGCTCGAGAAAGGCATCTCACTAGGTGTACTCCATGGTATCACCACCAGCATCCTACGAGACTCTTGTCATTCTTGAGGGGCACTTTTTTCATCCCTTCTCTTCCACTTTCAACTTCACCAATCCCTGAAGCCGTCATAGGGTAGTCCTGGGTGTTTTCTAGATTATTTGTTCGATTCATTCAGTTTTTTTATGGCGTGCCCCCACCCCCTCAAGGGCGATAGTTAGCCACGAATCTGTTTCGTATTTTTTGAGACAAAACGCCTCTTAACATCGGAAGATAGAACGATGAGCTAGTTGAATAATTGATTGACTAATTAATTACGATGAGTCTATTGCACGAAAATTATGCTTCCTTGCGTATCGAAACTAGGAGTGAGTGACATAATTTGATGAAATTTAAATTGGCGACTGGATGATCAAACATCATTGAGACATTCCCAATCCGAATCAGTCGGCTCTTCCTGGCGCTCGCCCCTGACCTTCAAGATGAAACGTAACAATAGCCCAGTTCGAGTACATGAACGCAATTTGGATCAATGATAGCATCAATTGGGTTTCGATGCGTCAATCTCAAGAAATTACCTACTCGAATGCGACGTGCATGTACTCATTCCATTATGCAGAATACAACAGGGAAATGAATTATCATGGACGTATACGACTCGTTTCATGAAGCTAGGAATGGCAGCAATCGTTTCCCATAGTGATTTATTCAAGCACCGAGAGAAGGTCAATGGGAAATAGCTGTAGCTCTTGCGGGTTCAGATCTAGATTAAGCTGGATGCTACTATATTTCCTCAAGTAGACAAGCAGCTGAGCTATAATGTTGCACCAACACGTAAAATAACTATGGAAAAATAACTACTCATAGCGAGAATAAAAGGGCCCAAATTAGGTAATTTGCAACTGAACAAATGCGGTAAAAAGTTAACAACCGCGTCAACTCGGTAGAAATTGAAAGTCTACCTACCCAAACACGGACTTGATATGAGTAGTCGGTAAAATTTTAGCGACAGTCACGGAAAACTCCACCAGATTTTAGTCAGTTTTGTGGGGCTTACCGACTTTTGGGAGAGTTCCCCGTGATTTGGGACTTTTACCGTGTCTCGAATTT
>JAEMON010000015.1:14615854-14626448 GCA_030264115.1 Lygus lineolaris | reverse complement strand
TTATACCAACAGTATTTTACCGTTAGCCCAACGAAAGCCAGCCGTGACAATTTCATTCGACCAGCGACTAAAGGCCGGTACTTCGAATCTCAATGGAGCAACCATCTATAGCCCGTAGACGTTCAATAGGGTTTGATGGTGAGTAACGAAGAGCGATAGCCGAGAAAGGGTCAGGGGATAGGGTGTCTTTCCCCCTAATTTACGATACACCCAACCTTTCCCTTCAACCCTTAGTTCCATCAGTGCCGATGTCCTCCCGCCACTTTGTTTTCTTCTAGACTTTCGTCTTGGTCAGTCGAGTTAAAATGACCCTTTTGGAGAAGGATAGCTGGACTTTTTCAGGCTTCCCAATATTATTCATCCTGCCCCACGGGGTATTTTGCCCGGATGTAACTTCCACGGGTACTCTGGTAAATACCTATAGGATGTAATATTATAGTGATTAAAATTCCACCGGTTGCCCAGCAGATTTATGAAGGGTTAGATGTAAATTTTACAGCTCTTCTATATCAGGAGTGTCTGCGGAATGCAGGTCCGCCGCAACAATTTATTAGCATGCGCGAGGGACTCAATCACTGACATTTTCTTACTTAGCTTCTCATGGTTGTCCAGAAAAGTTCCGAGAAGTTTCAATGGCGGAATCTTTCCGTTGAGTGGATTACCTGATTTTTACTTTCAGCGAATTTTCGAAGAAAATGAAGCTATTTCAATAGGTTCAACATTTTAGTAATGCGAATTTTCCAACATTTTCTGGAAATCCGTTTCAGACCATTCTAAACAGATTCCTGAATTCTAACATTGCTCTTATATGTATATATGTACGAGTATGTGTCATTCTAGACGATATCAGACAATGGATTTATCTAAAAATGTCAATAATACCTGAAGAAAGGCTGAGTTCGTTGGCCAAATTTTTGGAGTAATTTTGTACTCAAGGGGTCAAATTTTGAAAAATAAGGGTCAAAAACGCGTTTTTCCAGGTTTTTGGTGTGAATTGCCATCCTAAACATAGAAACATATGGTAGGTATATTCGGACCAGCGCAAAGTTTCCAGTGATAATGACCCACAAAATCGGTCAAAATAATTCTTTCAAACTTCTACTCTCATCAACTCATGCTGCATGAATGGAACATTTATATTCAGTAAAATACCCAGTTATTTTAATTGGGATTTGGCAGTAGTGCACATTAGAACGGAAGGTTCGAAAAAAAAGTTGGTTCTATAGAAAACTGACAGTTTAATCGGCAATGATCACTGAGAAGAAATATAGTTCTAGGCGAATCTAGTGCCGGCAGCGGTCACTACCTACGTTTTTTTTTTTTTTTTAAATTTATAAAACATTTTTGCACTCTCCCAGGTATGAAAATGTTATTCAAAGTTCCATTCATACATTTTGATGGGCGAATTTTCAAAGAATAATTTTAACCGATTTGGTGGGTGCATAATTATGGTATATTCGGAATCAGCGTGAGAATTCCTATAAGAATCAACTACCAAATTTGTTGAAATGTTCCTATGTTTATGATGGTAATTTACACAGAAAACCTCAAAAACACGTTTTTCAACATTTGACCCCTTGGAGTACTCCGAAAATTTTGGTCAACGAACTCATCCTTTATTTTGATATAATTGACATTTTGAAATATTTTCTGGATTTTTTATCTCGATTCCAGGGTCAGATATCTGGAGGGGCAATAGCTTCATTTTCTTCTTAAATTCGCTAAAATGTGCTATGTCCAAAAAGTGGCACCCCTTGGTCCTTGGAGTATCGAAAATAGGATTGCATTTTCTCATCTTTCCTTTTGTAGGTAACCACAAGATGGGTAGGGAGACTTTTAGGATCCTCAGTCTAAGAACAAATAAATTAAGTTAACCAGAAAAATCTCGACGAATTGGCTGGGTTCCTCCCACATGCTGCTCGACTCTGAAGACCCTCTTTCCAATGTCAAAACATTTCTACTATTTCACTATTTCAAAACAATATCAGTACACTAAACATCAGTATAAATAATATCGAATTGTTATCATTGAATGGTTTACCGTATGCATCATTCTTGTCCTGAATTCCCGTAATCATTCAAGTGCTCGACCAGTGAATTATAAAAGCATTCAGACATCAGAGGAACAAACTCACTCTTCGGTCTTCTTCATAAATTTTTATTAGGGGGAGCACCGAGCGAGACCACATAAGCGAACCTGAGTGTCAATCATAAAATATATTTTCAGTAAGTATGTCACATAAGAGTGCCAAATCTGTATTCTTTCAACCATGGGTCGAATCGCCATTCAAGTATCAGCAGATTTTACGGTACTTATCGTATTTCCGGTTTCTCCAAGTCGAGTTTCAAACACTTTCGAAACTGCCCATGAACAGCATATTGAAAGTTGATAGGAAGGAACTTTCGAATACTACAGTTAGGAAAATATAATTCTTGTACGGACGAAATATTATTGTGGACGACACAAAATTTTAGATAATTACGAGTATTTTAAAACACAGAAGCACCTAATCTACGCAGGTGAATTATACTTAAGTGGATGGAAAATGGTAAAGAACATGTAATAATTTGCAGTGGTTTGTGTTCGATTTTCTGTTTCTACGCAAGTCAACAGGTATCTTGAAACGTAAAAACTCAAATTTTGAGCGGCGTTTTCAAAGAGGGGTTTCATTCTCTATTAATCCAAATGTTTATTTTTGAAAATAATGAAGTAAATCAATAATTTGTCTCAAAATACTTCCTACACTCGCACCAGTGCTGCTCTGATAAATAATAATTATCCAGATCGGCTGGTACTGAATACTACGAGTATATTCATTTGCCGAATTCGACTGTAAGTGATGGTTGCTATGATATTCAAGCCAAGCAGAACAAGACCCTACAAACATGTGTTTGTCAGTAAGGGGGTGTGTTTGTGTAAGGAATCAAGCATGCTCTTGTTAAGAGGCCATCCACCCTCTGTATTCGCGCACCTTTGCCAACAAGCTCCGCCATCTAGTTCATATCCTCCTTCGTCTAATTAGTGCTGTCTCACTTTTCGCTCATCGAAGCCCCTTAAGATCTACCTACACCGGAAGCACACACTTCTGGTTCCCGGGGATATTATATTACCTAATATCAGCACAAATATTGAGTAACGGAGTCGGAATTCCTACCATTTAAAACCAAGAAATTGAAATAATAATAATTATTATTACTATTGAAATGCATACGGTTACTGTCACCCATCTCCGAATGGTAGAAAATAATGATAATATCGGTTCAAATACCTACCGTTACAACTGTCAGTCAACTCAAAGTGGTAGAAAAACAGAGCATGAAAGTTTATAATAGTGGTGAATGGGTTTCTTACTATCCAAAAACTAGCTCCCACTATTTAGAATCGAATGAGACCACCCCACGACCACCACAATGCGACCAACCCATCGCTTCCAGAAACGTAAAACGAAATTCATTGTGAATATCGAATTGGATTTGATGACGGAAGTACAGGGAGATCCATCCTTATTAAACATAGACATTTTGAAGAGGGTAATGTACTTATTACAGAAAACTGTAGTAGTGTGAAAATTTGAATCACCAATCAGATGAGTAGAAAATTGAACTCCAAGAGCATCTGAGTTAAAAATTGAGTTCCCTGATCAGGTGAGTCAAAATTTGTGCTCGCAGATCTGCCGAATCGTAAAGAGAGATGTATCGAAAATTGAAATCACTGACGAACATTGAGCTAGATGAGCTGAGTCGAAATTTGAGGTCAATTATAAGGTAGTAATAATATGGGTTGTAAATTATATTTATATAAAAATATCATCATTTGCAGGGTTTTGGGATGGAATAAAATTTGAATTGTTCATGAACTGACATGCCCCCAAGAAAGGCCAAGAATGATCTCTTAAATATATGCCTCCTTGCACAGGCCTTTTCAATAAATTTATATGTTCTAAAACAATTGAAATACAACTATGATTGTAATTTATTGGTCAAATATAAAGAAACAGCAGTAAGGAATAACTTGCACAGTAATAATCAAAATTGCTCGTGGTTCTTGACCGCAATATTTATTATACCTGCATGACGTTTGAATGAAGGAGATAAAAGAGTAGACATGGACCTTCTTGATTCTATCCCTAACGCGGTCAGATCCGAAAGTCCAATTCCTTCTATCCAAATCACCCTTTTTCTTCCTTTGAAAGGTTATTTTCCTCTGTTCCACTAAGGCGTTTCAATTCCCCCTCTCCCGTGAATTATGGCGGCGAATTTGACCTGAGAGGCTTAGGGGAGAGAAAACGAGAGAAAAGCGTACCCAACGGAAGCTCTACCGGTGGTGGCCATGCATAACTAAGCTTGTCCCACAGTCTGCATCACGACAAAAACTCCTCTTACGGAACCTCGGTTAAAAAATATACCTTTTTCCGCCTCAACGAGAAGCCCAGGTTTGTCATAAACCTCGGGCAAGGAACTAAGTGATTCATCCTTTAAGGAGATTATCATAAAGCCTCCTTCCGCCGCCTTTCTTAACGAAATGAGGGGAATGAATAAAATATTACAGTCTCTCGTCCTGCAGTGATGGAATTATTTCACACCGGTAAGTTACTCTACAACCAAGAAATTTCTGAGGAGAGAGCCAAAACCCTTATTTCAACGGTGTTTTGATACGAATTAACTTGCTGCACTTTCAACTTGTTGTGTTCCTGTCTTTGTTGATGTCGTTCCTCCACGTGGGTAATGCCATGTTGCTTACTCCAGAATGTTCCATCAGAGTGCTCGACTTGAATGAGCATTCAAAATTTCGTCATACAGTGTCGTGTTCATTCCAGAATATTCTCTCGGAAGCAGAAAGAATGGCTATTTGTAAACGCTGTTCTATTCTCCCTTCATTACTTGAGGCCCTGGTTTGCAGACCGACTGGTTTCAACCGTTATTGGCTCCTTCATTCGATGTAGTAAAGTACCTATTATTCATTGATTGTATGGACTCCTTGTTCAATGTAGTAATTTGAAACTCATATCAGAGTAATCAGTAAGGATAGTTAGGTAAATAACTGAATATAAGGTGCACATAACAAGTTAAAATTGAAGAACACTGCGTAAAAAGGTAAAACTCATCACCCCTCCAAATCAGAACATTTATTAGCGATTCAAAGTTGTGCTCAGTTATCTACCTCTTGCTTATCCCTCCTCAGTTTCCTTAACTTTGATTACCTATTTGATTAATCGACGTTTAGTGATTACAATATTATGATTATTTTCAACGTACCAATTGTTCATAAAGCATTGTATCGTGTTTTGGAAGAGCTTTCTTAGTGGAAAATATTGCCTAAAGGCGCATGTAAAAAATGGCTGACTGTAGGTACTCAAAATTGACGAACTTCACCTGGAAAGTTCACAAGGAGAACTATAGGTGGAGACAGGTAATCAGCTATGAAATCATGACCGTGTTTTTACCTGAGCTTCCAGCCTCGCTGCCGTCTCAGCAGCCAGCTGGTCTCTGAGGAGATGAACCTGCGCAACAGCCGCTTGCGTCTGTTGAGTCTGCTGCTCAAGCTGCTCCCTCAGCAGTTGGAACTCGTGATGGGCGCCCAGGGGCGTGCCAGCAGAGGGTATGCTCGCTCTGGGGGTGTCCGCCTGTCCGGCGTCCAGCGTTTCCGACAGAGGGCTACTGTACGTCTCTCCTGCTCCACCCTGTCAATCACAACACACGTACACACATGTTACACTATAAATTTCAGTTTACAGACATAACTTTCCGAAATTTCTGACATTTCAGCGAATTTTCAAAATTCAAATAATGCCAATTTTGAAAAATCTTCTTCATGGAAATCCGTTTCAGACCATTCTAGAACGATTCCTGAAATTTAACACTTTTTTATGTCTATATATATTTATAAATTTATAAAACGGCCTTTCAGGCGTTGCCAAGGGGGCAAGCCCCTCTGGACGCCCCTGGGATCGATCTCTTCTATACTTCGAATTTCACAAACGTAATAGCATGGATGGGACTTTTTTCAACCGATTTTCACAAACAAACAAATATTTGCAGCGATTACTATTAGGCATTTTGAGGTAGGACCTTTGGCGTCAATGTTCAATATTTCAAGTTCATTTTTGGTCACTCCTAAATTCTGAAATCATTCGTATTAAAATTAGTTCCCAACCTGTGGATCCCAAGAAATATATACAGATCAAGTTTCTCTTTTTAACGAAATATGTTTCTAATCCCAACTTGTTAGGAATAAGTTAATATAAAAATAGCAGGGTGTAAAGTACAGAAATATAATTATAGGTATCTAAACATTGAAAAACATTTCTTTTTCGGTTTATGGTGTTTGTTTAATTTTTATTTTAAAGCTCGACTCTATTATGCACCTGAATTTATTTTCAGGAATTTCGTGTTCACTCTGTTTGGCGTAAACAATCGTAAACATCATCAACAACGTTTTCCTCATTCCGTTGGGACTTGATCAAGATTTCGCCAGCGCTTGGGGCTACTACTATGGATAGTTATTTATTCAGAGGGTTTGTTCTGAGCAAAATCAGGACATTTGATGATGAGAAATAATTTTTGTAAATACATTTAACAAAGACTTACAGAGAAACACCAAATTTAAGCCAAAATACCTAAACCCAAAATGCAAGAAAACAGTTAATTTTGTAGAGAACAATTTTGAACAATTTCTCGAACGGACGAAGGTTTTCCCATCTTCAGTACCTAGTGAGAAATAATTAATCGGCGCGAAAATACTCAAACTGGAGCTCAAATTTGAATTTGATCAAATTAATTCAGAATTCCAGTCATGATGGGCAAGTTGTGCAGAACTGAAGTATACCTACTGTTATACAAATCTACAGTCATGTCCCCAGGCCGCACTGGGTGAGCCAGATTACGGGTATGCAAAACCCGCAAGACCTACCGGTCTTGAAGGATAGGTAGACCTTGTGCGCCGTTGAAGTCAGGTAGACCCCCCGCCGCAGGTCCTGCTGTTGGTAAGTTAATTAAATTTCCTCCATTTTCATACTCTCCATCAGCTATTGGTATTCCCTATAAGTACCTTCTTCCTCTTTTTATAGTAATTTTAAATCACCATTAGTCTACCACCCCCTTTAACCTTACTACGTATATGTTATTTCCTTTCTATGTTTTAGAGTTGAAAATGACAACCAGAGAATTTGCCGAAAGCTAATCAGAATAGAATATCGTTTTTGATCGAAAAAAGAAGGACTTTTGTTGTTAGAGTACCTACTTGATAGTTATATATAAGTTGAAGACACTTTATGTGTCATTAGACCTATCCTTGTTACTGTCCTGGTTTTCCTCTTAATTATTTTGGAATGCTGAAATCGTGCGAACTGCGAACTTTCGTGGGGCACCTGGTCTGTAGGCTCACTAGTTTTACTTACAAGATTTCAATCAATCAGTAGAAGTGAAGGGTATCAACTTACGAGTGGAGATCTTCGCTGAGGCGGCTGGGCAGGGAGTGCCATGAGATCAAGCCTCAGAGGTCGCTGCGTCCCAGGAGAGCCGGTAGGTCCAGAGCCCACGTCCAGCGTGGAGTTGCTTTCGGCTCCTCGTACCGTGTCACTGATGCTCATTCCATCTGAGAAGTTATCTGCAACACGAATGCGAATCTTTCATGAAATCAGATCCTATTTTCCTACTCACTACCTAAATCTCATTTACCTACACTCACGCACATAGGAGTGATAAATTGGAGATAGATCGGACAAATTAACGAAATGTATGCTTTTTAGTTGAGGACACGAGTCCGTATCCAACTTTCTGGAATAGTAAATAAGTACCATCAACGTTCCTCAATTAAAAAATCTCGTGGTGAACAACTGATTTTGGCAAACTCCAAGAAATGAATCCTTGAGACTGCCTAGTTGACAAATTCCAAATGGGTAAGTCGTAGGAAAACTCGTCTCATTCTGAGGGAATGTTTGGAAAAACGCAATTCCGACCGGATACTCCCGATAATGTACTTTTTTGGGAAGCTCTGATATCGTTCAACTGAGATGAAAATTCGGAAGAAATTACGCAAAAATGATCTCTTGAAAATTACGAACAATTTGTCAAAAACAGATCACGTATTTATTGTGAATTTTTTCTTTAAACAATCAATGTGGAAAATGTTCTTCTCAGAATGGGACCAGCTCTCCAGAACTTGTGCCGTGTTTGTGACGTATATCTTAGAATTTGAGAAAATCTATTATTTGTCCGGGTATTAACATATCCTTGGCGGTGATTCGCAAATGTGGTATGGGTCATTTGTACGAATGCATACCAATTAGTAACAATTTTGGGCTGAACAATACGTATTAGGTGAACTCACAGCTTGGTGAACAATCGTACATGTAATCATGTTGAACAAATTCATTAACTATGATAAATCAACCACTCAAATATTGAACAGTTATCGAAGTTATGCAGCCGGTCTGCACTGTTTCAATAAGATTTCTACAATTTTCAGGGATTCTGCGAATTTCCCTTCACATACCTAAGGTAATATGAATTCCATCCCAGTCGGATCAATGTAGGTCAGGATCCTCACCGCATACGCAATCGTGAATTCCTTCAAACACAGAGATTTTATTTTCCGCGGAATTATGAACTTTCAAAGACTGAATATGTTTTGCGCATATTTCTGTGAACCCACAGGCGAAACCGACAATTTTTTTAAAACAAACATGCCCTTTGCTCCCTATTCTGGAGACAAGGACAAGAATATGGATATTATTATTATTTTCTGGGATTTCTGAATTTCATTTATTCAATTCAATCCGAAGTTTCGAACACATTAGTTCCTACTAAGTGGTTTTGCCAGAGAAAAAGCATCAGTCTTTTAATATACAGTCAGACCTTTAAATATAAATATGATATAACAGCGGGTGGATTATAAAAATTGTCCTTTCCAGAGATAAGGAGAATCATAGCAATTCTTAAGAAGGCATATAATCTTTATTAGCTATACCTTTAATAATATAATATTACAGAAAGAGAGCTACAAACAACGGCACCTAAGAAGTAAAAAAATAGAAAACATTGAAATGATTACAAAACAGTTGTTTGAAATATAATGAAATATGATATGGTGGATGGAATGGTGAGTGTTGATCATAATAGGGTGGTTGGAATGGTGGGTGTTGATTATATTAACGTAACCCGTTTGCGTAGATCACTGTTCTTCTTTGGTCAGACAAATCACTACCTGATCCGTGAGCTCAATTGTCGACTCAGCTGACCACTTGAATGTTGAGGGATACCTACTTATTGGTCATATTGTTTGGAATAGGCCATCGTAGTTGCCATCATTATTCCAGAGGTTATTCAGATCCTGGAATCACGATAGAAGAAATTTTCTACAAAAGAAGGGCGTAGAAGGCAGTTTCACCGTTGAACGCATTCTGTTTGCTCAGGAGCCTGGCAGACCAGTGGCCACTCCTATACTATTTAGCGTCAAGTGGCCTAATTCCTTTTCCCGGACTTTACTGACTGCTTCGAGAGGGAGAAAATTGGATTCCCCCGAGCTTGTCCAGTTACCTTTCATTCCATCAAATAGCGAGTATTTTCTGACTATGGCACCTTCAACAACCAAACCTAATATTCAATCCGAAACACTGAAAAAGGACTCAGTGGTCAGATTCCGACTGCTGGGTGGGACGTAATAACCAGTTCTTATTGGTTGCTGAAGATTACTTTACTGTCAACAACGATTCTTCGTTGAGGCTTCTTTATTGCCTTTATTTTTCCAATTATTTTCACATTCCTACACCTACATCCTTTTCTTAATCGTAACTCCAAGTAGAGAACCGCTTGAGTGTTTCACTCAATGCCAAATTTTTCCTTAAAGTCTCTTCGTTTCATTGAATAACTCTTTAAAGAATACCAATAATTATGGCCACGATCTGGCATTGGTCTCATTCGACGCAGAATTTGTTAGTCCACAAATATCCTAGTCCATCAGTCCGTTCTGGAGTGGAATCTAAAGCTAGGTGATTTCGAAAAGTCATCAGAATGTTTTAAGGCCATTTTATTTATAAATCCGAAGAACCCAACTGAGCAATGTTGCCAATTTGTCTCCCGCTTGTTATCTTTTCCTCTCAGCCATCGGGGGATCGTCTTTTCAGAAAGGTCAAACTTCGTATTTTTTGTTTCGAGAGTGATACGAGTGAAATCTAAAAATACGCAATTCATTCGGGCTAAACTAAAATAAGTAGAGAAGAAACGTTTGTACTTGTTGATGGATGATTTATGCTGAATGGTTTTCGGACAATACGACCAGATTCACAGAATATCTTAGTCGCATATGATGATAAAAACACGTCCGTCAACTCTATCTATAAATCCATCAATATTAAACACACATTTTTGTTTGTTACAGAACTGGAAAATACGTTTTGTAACGAATTCAACGGTACCAAAGTGATTTGTATATTTTGAACCGTTCAGATGAATCTTTGAAAATGTAAAATATAATTTCATCGCGAATATAATGTTCAAAGAAAAAGGTGCATTAGTTTTCTTTATACCTAGGTGAAGGAGGTTGTGATATTTCTGACAGCAATAAGATACTGGTATCGATATTTTCTTGTCGATA
>JAEMON010000015.1:14410636-14429706 GCA_030264115.1 Lygus lineolaris | reverse complement strand
AAGCCCCATTAATATTTCAAATTGCGAAATAAAAAATAATCATTCAAGTTCCCTATTTCACTTCTACTTTTTCGAATTCCGATATTTAATAATAGCATAAATCGAGTAGGTAGAAATATTGTGATAAAAATTATAAGAGATAAAAGTTCATCATGCGAATGACTTTGTAAACGAATTTTAAATTTTGATTCGTTACATACCTACCGTTTCTATAATACTGATAGGTCTCGAATGACATAAAACATAGAGAACGACTGTAATAAAACGTACTATGATATCCAAAAATCAATTAATACTCGTATTTACCAAAATACAAACCACATGATATTTTATACAAAATTATTCAAACACTCCTCTACTTCTAACACAACCCGAGATAGGGCTCTGCACATGTTCCGAGTCGCGTATTGAGTTTTGTTAGGGATGTATTTTCTTTATTCAAGGCATCTCTTGCACTCGCCCCAGCGTAATTGTTTGCTTTGGGATTTTAAATGGGTCCCCGGCTCGGAGGTACAGGAAATGGGGAAAAATGTGTTTTTGTGTGCCCTGGCCCGAGGAAAGCAATCTTCCTAGCTCATCTCTTTGTTCCTCCTGCTGCGGTCTAATCCTTTCCAGTAGTTTCCGACTACATGTCGGATGGAAAATGTTGAATTCTTACGACAGTCGTATGAGTGAATAGATGAGTATACTGTGATTTTAATAAGCACCTTTCACCCATGAATCCCAATTTTACGCATTCCCAAGCCGTGAAAACTACGTCAATAGACAATGGGCTCTTCACATGGTTATTTTTTTTATTTTTTTTATTGATTGGCCTCAGTGAAAGCTTTACAAAAAGCTACAACATGAGGGGTATCTGATGGGCGAAAACAGGTCTTGTGTTCAAAACTTGCTACGCCATACAGTGGGGCCCTCACGCAATTTGTTCAACCGATCAAATTGCCGACATTGATCACATTTTGAATTACTGTCGCAACAATATTGGAAATAGAAGATCCCTCTACAATTCTCTAAATATAAATCCCAACACCCCCATTCAAGACTTCCTGAAATAGGTACCCTTCGATCAAGAAACGCTCAGGAAGCTGTACGAATATGTCACTTCCATCGCACTTGACAACAGACAGCCGAACATTTAAAAAACCCTGACGAACCAATTACAGCCACAAATGCATAAGTAAACCACCAACAACATTTCAAAATTTCAAAAAACATGAGACGCATCATAGATTATCTGCGTCAATTAAATTAAGAAACAAGAAGAAAAAGAAGACGGTGGGACCCTCAGTACCTAGAATTCATCACGTCACAAACGTCCTTTCCACCCATTTAGTGGCAAAATTTGGCGTAATTTCAAGCTGAAAATTGGCAAGTGGGGGGTTTTGAGGGTGCTGAATCCGAATTTGAGGTTAAAAGTCCAAAATTATCAACCATGATTCGGTAACTCGTCATGATTTCGATAATGTGTCAAACCTTCACTAAGGGCAATGGAATTATAGTATATTATTCAGAGTTCAGTGTGAATTGATAGCTGACTTAATAAAACAGCGTTGACTCCTATTCAAGTATGTAGATACCTACTACGAGTACTTACTTCGTAGGTATCTCAAGAACTTGAACAAGATGAATGCAAAACTTGCCTATTAGTGAATCCTCGTAGTAGTTAACAGCATCGATACTGAAAAACTGTAAATTTAAATATAGATACTAACTGATTTGAAAACTTGGCTGAGAACAAAATCAGTGAGGTTCGCACCCGAATATGTTGGCAATCCGCTTTACAGATCTGTCGTGCGTTTTAGTATAGGTAAAGTCTACGACCGTATATCTAGGAAGTTACAAGTTGTAGAATTAAATTTCCAACCAATATAATTTAATTCCAACTTCCTTGACGTATATCAATCAATCAACAGGAAGCAATTAATAATTACTCGCCGATGTCCAGTGTTAGCACGAGTATTCAAACTTTGATTTCTTTCAAAACTTCCCACTATTTCATTATTCGGGCTCATTCGCCTACTTTGGGTAAATTATTCCTCTTGTTAGCTAATTTTCGAAGAAAATCCAAAAAATATCAAAATGTCGAAAATAACAAAAGATAGGATGAGTTGATTGGCCAGCATTTTTGGAGGACTCCGTGGAGTCACATTTTTTGAAAAATAAGGGTCAAAAAACGTGTTTTTTACGTTTTTGCTGTGAATTACCATCTTAAACATAGGAACTAGGTATATTCGGAATCAGCGTGAAATTTCCTTCAAAATCGGTCAATATGATTCTTTCAATATTCGCTCATCAACTCATGCTGCGTGACTGGAATGTTTGGTGAATTATTCTTTTTTTTTTTTTTTTTAAATAAGTGAGCTTATGTACGTTTGTCGGTTGTCTGTTTTTCAATCACGCGCGAACAGCTACTCCTGTTTTCCTTGTTTTTCAAAACGATGGCGAAATTCCTCGGTAAGTTATAGAGTAAGTAGTATGCTCCTTAATTTCTGGCCTATTTCATTATTTCATTCTATTACTGAAATATTTAAACAATTTAGGATTGATTTAAATTGTGCCCTTAAGTAGATACATAAATCTTCTGTAATGACCCCATGATAGATATCAATGTGAAATTTTAAACTTCAGGATTGGATTTGAAATGATCTAAAATTCATTTCCACACAGAAGATGCTTTACTCGTCTGCCTAAATTGATCCTACAGCTTCGGTTTCTTCTAATATTTTCAAAAACTATAGCTACTGCGACTACGTGACTATGAATTTAATGTACTTATACGATATACAATCCGATAATACATACCCGATCATTACCGAATGAAATCCCACTGGTTGGATATAACTATGGTTGATAAAATGTATTTTATTTCAGTTGTTAATTTAAATTAAAACCGAGTTAATGAAATAAGAGCGAATTCCTCAATATTATGAACGAAGCGTTGCGACGAAACCGAATAAAAACCATTCGCAAGAGCGTTTAATTAAAGAAGCTCTTGTCCGACGGAAGCAAAACTGGCCATTCCGAATACAAATTAGCTACAACTGAATGTGAATGATCCGTCTCTTCTATGTGAAGGTACAGATCTGTGACTATATACGTGCCTCCCATCCTCGCGTTGTAAAGACCACGAGGTTTATAAAAGTAGGTATTTCGGGAAAAGGTTAATTTTGTCTGAAAGGAAGATAAAAGGGGGAATTAGACAATTCGGGGCTGTAGGGAATTTCCTGATTCGAAAACCCTGTTGAGTTGACAGGATTCACAGGACCGTCACGGAGATATCCCGCACAATCTCTGCAAATTTCATCAAATTTGGAGCATAACTTCATACAGTTTTGCCTGGTACAAGGAATTGACTAAAGACAGATACGACAAATGGTTCAGAAAGCTCTGAAACGTAAAAAGCAAGTGGGAATTTTGATTTTGGAAGACACCAATTGTTTTCATTTCGTACACGAAAACATATCTTCCTACCTTCGGTAGTGAGGAAGTAAAAGAAAACCAAAAGTAATCATTGCCTGCTCTCCTATCTGCCACCTCTGAATGGTAACTAAGGAAGACCTACATCAATTTCTATTTGAAAATCATTATCTTTCAATTCTGTAGACGTTTGAAAAGAAAGATGGATAAAAACCTCTGATGATGTCAGCACAAAGGAAACTGAACATTGTGAAATAGATAATTTTATTCAGTAGGTAGGTCGCCTCATCTCACCCTACAGAAATCGATGTTCCGTCTTTCTCTCCGAATACCCTAGAAACATCATGATTAGGGGCGGCATGAGCCTTTTGTACCTCGAGAATTCCTTCCCACTTCCCGTAATAATTTTCATTCCTCGTTCTCATCATCGCCTTCCGTTCGGGAAAAAATAAGGAGTGAAAGGAAAAAAAAAATTGTTTTTTTGTTAAACTAATATTACAATGGACGAGAAAAAACTCGTCTTTCTAACGATGAGGCGTTGAAATCTTGTTTCGTCAGCGACCGCTATCCAAGCCTAAAGAAATCCCCAAGGAGAAGCCAAGAAAACTTGTTCTTTTCATTATCTACGTACCTTCCTTCCGAACAACCTCCTTCCCTTAATCGGTCGGAATTTCCTTTGTACTGTTCGAAGAGGATTTAGGGAATCCATTCATAATTTAGGTCGTTAATTAGTTCAGTCTGTATGTGATTCACTAACAGATGGTTTAGTTCAGAGAACACTAGAAGAGATAGGCATTTTTCTATTATCGTATTTTATAACTTAGTAACTACCAAACTTGGGTAACTCAATCATCCCGATGGTTTGGCATACTTATACGCTTAGGTACCCTTTGTTGTTGTACCGTAACGCACGTACACTACAGTAACAATAATTAAAACTTGGTAATGGCTCTTATATCCATTGCAGTACCAATTTAACAGCAGTATTTTCTCATCTTAACCCCCGTTATCTCTTCGAGGTACCGTTAACGACTCTTTTTATGGGGTTTGGTCCAACGAGGTTTTTTCAACATCCTTCCCATACCTCCACCGTGCTCTCACACCTATTACAAACAGATAACCCACACTTCTAGACCCCGAGATAAAAACTGAGAAAGTGACTTTGGCATTTCAAATCCATTTGGAACTTTCACCTGGAACGCCAATCAAAGCCAAAAAAAATCAATGGCCAAACTCCAATCAAAGTTTTCATTGGAAATGAAATACTCACACCATTTCGTGTTAGATAGGCACTAAAAATGGTGACTCTGTCAGAAAAAATATAAACGAATTTAAAGAGAGAGGAATCATTAAACAGTAGGTGCATGCATGGGTACCAAGGCACTTACATACGTACTCACCTTTCTTCTCTATTTTCTCCATTGCATAGAATTCATTTACGAACCAAAATTGGAATCATAGCAACGAAATTGGACATATAATCTGTACTACATTTCTTTAGAATTTTCTTTCTTTATTTTTTCTTTGCAAATTGCTTTAGATGGTGTAGAAATCACTTTGAACCAGAAGCAAACATCAGTAAATAGTATAAGTAAACAATAATTGTTTACTGAGTATAATTATTATACTGTACAACTGCCATCAATCGCAAAATACGCGTACGCAGATGCATTTAGGAAAAAAATTCGACAATCACAATCAACGAAATCCAACACGTAATTCTGTGTGTTACCTTTCCCTGGTGCTATAAATGTTCAAGTGCATTTACTAGGTCCGAAGAATCGACAGAAATAAATACTTCCCTCTCAATTACAAGATTCAAAATATTGTTTTCATCTCTAGGACAAGTCACAGAAGAGAACGTAAATTTCAGGGTAGTCTTCGAACATTATAGGTTTATCTATTTATCAGTGAATAGGTAGTTATAATACAATGCAGTACACACCTTGGAATTTTAGGTAGGTACCTAACCTGAATAAAATTTTGTGGTATGTAATACAGTCTGTAGTAAGAAGAGGAATTTACATAGAAAGGAAGTCCTAGGGAAGAAATAATTCACTCCTTATTTGCAGTTTCTTGTAGATTCTGAACTTTCCGAATTAAATGTTAATTTTTTCGTATAATGTTACTGAAATTGTCAATAGGTAGGTAGGTGTCACAAAGGTCTAAATCTTTACACCATAAACAGAATCTTTGAGCACCCATTTAATTTTTTTATTACTGTTGGTTCACGAGCTTCTCTTGAAAGTGTCATCAAGAAACCAGAAGGCCACTTTAAACGGTCTTGCCACTTTATCAATAATTTCTCCCAGTTCACCACATCCCATAGACTTTCGGCTGTCTTCAACATGAAATATCATAGTAGGTATGTAAATACCAACACGAGTCGAGTGAATAATCCAGGGACGGCCTGAGAAAAGTATACACGTCCTGAAGAAGGATCAAGAGATGATGGAATAAGGAAGGTAGAAGGAGTAGTTAGGGCATATCGGAGGTAAGTTGGAATGGGCTGCAGTGTCCTTGAACCTCCCCCTCGAGGGAGCGGAACCGGTCTACAGCTCACGGCTCCCTCAGCTGAGGACTCCTGACTTCCAAGACAAGCCCTTGCTCTGGCTCTTCCCTTCGATCAAATCACTATCATCCTCTCACCCTGGTCGATGCAGTTCTCCAAAATACGTGGTGCACGCATGCGCACTGCATATTAATCGAAAAACTTGAGAGTAGGTAGGAAGGTATATAAACTTATTTTCGATTAACGATCGAGAAATTTAATGATTCAGTCATTTAAATACCTACTACTAATAAAAAACCACAAAATCAATACCACATTAATCGAAAAACTTGAGAGTATGTAGGAAGGTATATGAACGTATTCTCGATTAATGATCGATAAATTCAATAATTCAGTCATTTAAATGCCTACTACTGAACCAGTTTCTTCTAAAGAACCGATAACAAAAATCAACATAACTAACAACTACTTACTGTGCATTGCGGTTATTCTTAAGGTACCAACCTACTTTATTTCAGAAATCTTGTTTGATCATAACTTGAGTCAGGACTATGAAGAACTTCATTCCGGTCGTAGGTACAAAAAAACCTACCTCGTACCTACAAAATGAATTGGGAGCCCACAAGTCATTTGTGGGCAAAACAAAGAGAAATAAAGTTTTGATCGATTTTAAAACTCGAATCCTGAATCGATTGCAATACAAGAATAGGTAAGTATATTGAAATCGCTGACTGAGTGCTCCAAAATGAAATCAATGTAGGTAATTACCTATACTTGGGCGCTCCCATTGCTAGAGCTTGTTTACAACCCTATGCAACAGTCACTATATGCGAAGAAAAACCAAACCAGGTTTGAATGATCTAGAGAATGGTTTTTCTGTAGATGATCCCCAAAAAATCCGTAGATTTAGACAAAATTCCGTAGATGTTCTTGAAAAATTCCGCTGAAAAATTCGTAGATTTGAAACCCATCGAACATTGAAAAAACTGTTGATATAAAAGTACCTATAAAACAACGAGAAAACCTTCTTTTTTATTGATTAGGTAGGAACACTAGGTACCTAATATTTTATAACAATTATCCACCATTAATGGTGATTAAATTTTTGTAGGAACCATAAAATTTCATAGGGTCTTATTATCTGAAGAAGGTAGGTATTTTTGTTTTGTCTTTTCATTCTTTATTACACCAAGTTTACAACGTATTAGTAATTTTCATTTTTGACCTAATTTATTACTATTAGGTACTCACAAAACTTGTTTTGTATGCTCTTGGTGAACAAACTATTGAATGTTCATTATGTTATATCACTTTTACTGAGCCAATTCATGAGGTTTCTTTCTCTTCAATCTTCGTAGCAGGTCGTCTACGCACTACATCTAGCAAACCCTCTTCGTTGACATCATGACCTCTTTGTCGCTTTAGATGAGCGATGGCAATTTTCTTTATGTTTTCGTCCACAGTTTCCGCATCAAGCTCGTGGTGAAGTCTGTCATGTACCAAGACCAAGGTGCATTGACTATGCTCCTGAGCACACTGTATTGAAATCGTTGGATCATATCGTGATTGCTCCGCGCAGCGCAGCCTCACAGCTACGCTTCATAAGTCCATCCCATCTTCAGAAGTCTTTGTCTTCAGGACTTGCTTGTACAGTGTTAGCTTGTTTAGCACAGACAACTTCGATCTTCTGACATCAGCCAGTACACTTTTCTTAGTTTGAGCACCAACTCTGATTTTTACTCTTCCTCACGCTTCTTCCTGGCTATAGGTCAGAAGAAACCTATACTACCTATTATTATAGTATATATTATTATATTAGTAAAGTCCTCCTACCTTTCCCGGGCCAGCCCCCCTAGCGCCATGGACTTTTTTGAGCCATCCGCTAGGGCCTAGACGATCCCCTGTAAATGTTATCGCCCTATGGTACCTACCTACTAGGGCATCTAGTACAGCAATTGGTACATCTGTAATACAGCAAGTACATCACCTTTTTTGTCGCCCTGCTGTACCGAAGTACAGAACCTCAAAACACAGCTGTACCGGTGGCACAGCACCCTCCGCGTTTTCTGATTCACACTTTTGCAGGGCCCTCAAACCACAGTCTGGGAAGGTTAACCTCGAGTACAAATGTGATGTTTACCTTTTCTCTGGGATACCCAACCCTGCGCAGTGCGCACCCCTCCCCGCCACCCCCACCAGGAATCCTGTGATTCACACCCCTCTGTAGGAATTCAATGTATTTGAGGTAATTCTCTGTTGCTGTACCTTAAAAAAATATGATATATATACGTCTACGACTACAAATTTATTTTTCCTTGTTGTCGGTGTGTTGCTGTACTACAGCTGTACTCGCCAAGTACAGCGACGAGTACAGCTGTTCTGAGAATTGTGCTGTACTGGATGCCCTACTACCTACCGAGTGCAAATTTTAAGGTTGAATCTTTAACAAAATGAATCAAAGGGTCAGAGATGTACAGCGATTCTGATTCATGTTGCAATCAGGCTTTCAACAGAAGTCAGTAACACGAAAATAAAAGCAATCATTTGTGGGAACATGAGTAAAGACCTGGAAACAAGATTGAAAAAAAATGTTAACCTTCGTGATGTAGGCTACTACAGGGAAATTCGTTACTGAGACATGCACTAAAATAGCTGGGAATTGAATTCAGCTGTCACCTTGGTCTCGTGACGCCTTTATGTTGAGATCTTCTGATCCTATGGTATTATTATCATCTACTAGTTATTTACAGATAGTGTCGCATCCCACAGGTTGAGACCCACTGCTCTAGGTATTTCGCCTCATTGGCGTATGGAATTCTTGAAATCGACATGGCACCGCCGACTTTGCCTCCTTCAATCTTTTATTCTCCACTTAGCTGTCTTTTCTTCAATTTGAGGGGTATAGCGATTGGATTGTTGATGGAAATATGAATGTTTTCTCCAACTGCCAACACTGCTGCATTCGCAGACGATACAATGTTGCTGTTATGTTCCCTTCGGTTTCTGGTAGATCGCATATGTACAGAAGTGGGCCATGTACGCTGCCCAGTGGTACACCAGCACCAATTGGTATAGTTACGGAGTAAGAATCCGAGGGTATGATGCGAAAGTACGTACCCACCGATCTGTAAGACAGGAGTCCAACAGCTCGTCAAATTGATATGGTAGCATTTTTCTCAGCTTGAATTTCAGGCCCTCGTGCCGAATGTCAAAGGCTTAAGTGACATCGAGAAAAAGAGTGAACTCTTTTTTTCGTCAAGTACTTGCTCTATTATGTTGACTATCCTGTGTAGTTGATCTACTATTCAATGTTTCTGTCGAGATCCAAACTGGTGATTTGGTATTAAATGTTTTTCTGTAATAATTATGAGCCTCTAGCGTAGAAGCGGGTAGGTATGAGAGGTGACTAGAGTAGGTACAATACATACATTGTACATACTCTACCGTATCCCAACACCAGACTAATGCCTATGACATACCTAGTCGAGATTAACGGCCGAGAGGCACACGATAATATTATTTTCTAAAAAAAGGTAAAGAAGTTTTAAAAAGTCACTGAACCTTCGAGGTCAGAGCTGTTCTTGTAAGGGATAATTTTAGGCACAACAGAAGGTGGGACCTCCAACCGGTGGAAAGAAAGGACGGTGGGCCCATGCAGGTGTGTGTCTGGGTCTTGGTGCGTGAGTGTGTGTCACGCTTTAAAGAGCCCTTTATAGATCGAGTAAAATCCTTTCGTTCATAAGGAGGAGGCAACTCTGAGGTCTTAGGAATGTGGTCTCCCGTGGATCGAGGTTCACTCTACCAACATACTTTTCAACGTAGAAGGGTCGTATCCTGGTCCTAAACTGGAGTTTTTCTCATTCCCTTCCCAGAATCTCGTTTCCACCACTGCTTACATCGTTTCCACTTTTATTTTAAACCTTAATTATGAATTATACAGATACCTATCAGAAATTCACTTTTAGATATATTACACCAAGCTAAAAAATTAGCTATCCATCAACCTACACTTCTACTCTACTCGAAAACGAAAAATGGGTTGATTATCGGGGGAATTTTCAGTTTTTCTCTAACGTACCTACGTTCTGGAACCACAAGTTAGCCCACTTGCCCTTCATGATACGTTACGGAGCCATAAGAGTAATTTTAATATAATGAAGAGAGCTTCTTTCTTTATGTTAGGAACTTTAGTTCATGTTACTCGGTGGTAGGAGCCGTAATAAAAGTACCTAACCTTCGAGGTCAGAGCTGTAGGTATATCTGTACATGTAGAAGTCTAGGGAGCCACCTAGGGCTCACCAGCACAATTCCTCGAGAAGTAAAATAAACAAAACATTCACTCATTCTTGTATACTTACGTAATTGAAATACAGTGATATTGAGGGAGTTGTACTCACAGACTTCTATACCTACCTAGTCAGGTATAGACATCATTCTGTTGTTGTACATGTTACTGGGTAAAGGTTTGAAAACATGCAGACGCAGCAGACAGGACGTTCGGCATTCATCACTTGACCTATTACTACCGGTAAGTGGAGGAAAGTTGGTGATTTCTTGAAACCAGAAGTACTAACTAAGCTCCTGGAAACAGGAATGCCCTAACAGGAAAGTAGGTCTACAATGACTTTCTCACATTGTTGAGGACAAACCGAGTAGCCTTCCAAGGGAAGCCAACGCCAGCCGAGCCTGCTCTACTTCATTAGCAGGGCTATCGCGGCGGAACACCCTTCTTCCCTTCGACCGAGGGTGGGGGTTCTGGATGTAGCCCTTCCAGCCCGCACAGCACGTTTCCATTCACTAATTTATTTCAAACAATGCCTTTAGACCTACCACAGACTTTTCTCACTTTTCATCTCTCGACATGGGCGGCTTATAGTGGGACGAAAGTCATACTTCTGCCGAAACTTTGGCCCCATTATGTTTTCAAGGGTGTGAAACAAGAATATGGAGTCAGAACGGACAAATTCTCACGAAAAAAAGAGTAAAATTATAACTTTATGAATTTTTGTTTTTGAATTTCACTTCAATCACAAAAGCCGCGCATTCCCGCTGTCAGCCGGGTTTTTAAATGCACTTGAAAGATCCGATTTTTTTTTTTAACTCAAACATTGCACCAAGAAACCTCTCTCCACGAGAAATGGGAATAAACTCATGATACGATGAGTGATAATGATACTCATACCCGTATGAGTCGTATTTAAACTATCATCAGTATGTTTACATCTAGGTATTGAATTTTGGCCGCGTTTTGTGCTGTTTACCTCTTTATAATGACTTTGAAAACCTATCTGCCCCAGGCGGATCGCGGCGGATGTTATTGTTTTTAATTAATATCACTCAATACCTCAAGAATAAGAGGGAAAAGTCCGTTTTCCGGACAACTCCGGACACGTCGAGAAATCGATGGTTTTTGTAAAAACTACATTCAAACAAAGTTTTTCAAGAAAAAAGTTTACGCTTTATTCAACGCTCTTTAAACCTTGAATGAGCAACTTCCTTATCCAAATTTACCATTTGCCAAGACCTTCCAATACAAATTTCACACCATTCCCACGTTTACCGAAAAAAATCGAAAATCGAAAATATGCCTTATTTTATGCTTGTTTGAAAATCCCTCATAAACCTGAGTTATATAGAGCAAGTTTATATATAGTTTCACGAGTCAAAATAGAAATTTAAAAAATGTCCCAATGTCGCGGTTTTGTCCATTTTGTCCCACTGTGCGGCGTTGACCGTTTCGCACTCTTAAGTGAAATATAGGCCTTCTATGATTCTACACGTCCATGTTGAGAAGTGAAGGAGCTATACTGTCCACCCAACTTGGCAAACGTTTTAGTCTAATATTCAGCCTTCAGTCCCTGACAAAATTTCGTCTCTCATCCGAGAGTAAGAGTCAACGGGTGGGAAAATGTCTTTAGCAATCAGCCCCAGGACTGCGGATTGGCTTGATTTGTGGAGTAGGAAGGTACCTACCTACTTAATCAGCACACAACATGCATCACAAGACGAAATATTTCGTTTAAAATAACAACCGTGCGAGTAGGTGGAAAACGGTATAGGTCGGTACCTACTGGCCAGCCCCTTAGAAAATTACATCACGTTTGTTTGTAAGGTACATCTTTTATGCGGAACACGTTACATTATTTTCCCGTTGCAAGTTTTCTTTTTATTTCCCTAACCAAGAAAACTCTGGCGTCTGACAGGGTTGAAGAAAAAACGCCTTTTACCGCACAGGAGCTCGTTTCCTCCTCAAATTTATTCTTCGTGATCCTTTGTGATAAAGGGAAGGATGGGCTAACGTTTATAAGGCGTATTTATGAGGGAGGGACTTCAAAACGGTATGCTAAGGGAGGACGGTTTACCTCCATACATCTTAGAACATCAGAGGAACTATGAAAGCATCAACAGGCCTGAAAATTATTGAAAACTCTGTGATGTAGTTAGATACTTCATACTCGATCTCACAACTCATCAACAACGAACCATTTCCGGAATTTTTTACTTCACATAATGAGGGAAGGCAATCTTCATTTGACAAAAAGGGCATCCCACGATCCTGATTAACAACAATGCCCAATTCTTGAAGTGCTTACGTGAGTATACTAATTAGCAAATAATGCATCCATTACAAATGAATATAAAAAAACTTTATAAAAAATATAGAAAACACAACAATATATAAAACTTTGGAAACTTGAGAAAAAAAATCGAGATCATAAATCACGACATAACTGGGAGATCGTAATGGTTTTCAGGGGAGAGGCGGAGGAGGTAAGGTACCTTGAAAAATCAATTAGATAATTTTCGAAGAAAATGAAGCTATTGCAATGGCTTAAACATTTTAGTATGTATTGCAAATTTTTTTAAATTGCCTTCATGGAAATCCGTTTCAGACCAGATACCTAATAACTGTGTATAAAAATTCGAAAACATCTTGCTTTTGCTCACGTGCGCAGTGCAACGCAATCCAATTTCCATATTAAAAAGAGAACTACCATTTTTTATTTCAGATTCGGGAAATTTAATGGAAAAACGCGCGCATAACTCAAAACCCGAGTTACGTGGACGAGTAAAAATACCACGTGTATGAGTACATACATGATTTTCAAGTACACATCGAAGCTGAACAACGTTTTGATGTTCATCTGTTTTCCGCAATTCTGAAGAAGAAGAACCGTTTCACAACCAGCATTTGAAGAATTGAGGAACACCCGAGATCCCAAATCGAAGAATGAACATTACTACCTGACTTATTCAGGGCTGAGAAACACATAAAAGCCATGTTTTCTTAGTCAATTTCAGATATTTCCAAACCAAATTAAGAATTCTCCATTTCGAATTCAGAATTTTCCGTTTCACATTTTTAGCATTTTTTCAATATTTACCAAGTGTGCTAGGTACACATTGTTGAAAAAACAAAGGAAATTTGAAATGAAAAATCCTGAATTTGAAAGGAAAAATTCTGTATTTGGTTTGGAAAATTCTGAATTTGACTTAGAAAACCAGTATCACACTTGGTATATCATTACGCCCATAAAAACTCGTTTTTTTTGCATTTTGCGCACTCAAACATTTCGAGTTATAGGTAATTTGTTCATGAAATTTTACGAAGAATCCAAATAATCTGAAAATGACAATGGAGATTTTTATTAGAATGAGGAAGTTCCTAGCTGAGAACTGCGCACGTGTGCGATCGTGATTTTGTCTAACTTATTATAAAATAATTGGACACGTAGATATTTTTTGGAAATTTGTTTTGGTTCGGGTGTGAAACGGGTGGTCGGACGGACGACTGGCTTCATTGTAGAGTAAGCTCATGAATTTCATCGCTGATTGCATGAAATTCATATGGGACCATCAAGGGGCGCCTCCCCCATAATCCCTAGGATTTGAAATAAATCGGATGGAAACTTATGGAAGATATGGGAGGAGGAATTATAGAAGGATATGGGAGATATGGCTGTAACAAGGAAAAAAGTGCCAGTCAATGCAGCATGAGTTGATCAAATTTTCAAAGAATCATTTAGACTGATTCTGTGGGTGATTCTTACAGGACCCTTATTTTCAAAAATTTGACCCCTTGGAGTACTCTATCTAACAAACTCTGGCCAACGAGCTCATCTTTTCTTTTGTAATTATTGACATTTTGACTTTTTTTTAGGGGGATTTTATGGATAGATAATATCTATCCATGAAATCCAAAAAAAAAAAGATGACAATATTATGTCGATATTATCGTCTGGAATCGTTTTAGAATGGTCTAAAACGGATTCCCATGAAGAAAATTTTCAAAAATTTGCATTATTAAAATTTTGAAGCCATTGCCATAGCTTTATTTCCTTCGAAAGTTCGCTAAAATAATTATTATAATCAAGTGAAAACAACAATCATCACAAAAAATCATAATAGGTAATCCCAAAAATAGTATTAATAATCATCATCATAATAATTTTTATTTTTTTTAATTTTTCTTAATTAATTTTTTTAATGCTTTTTCTATTATTATTTATTATAGGTATTAAATGTAGTGGTACCTACCTGTTTGATCTGAACTAGAAAAATTCAGAAATCAAATTAGGTAATTCCCATCCTTCCGTAATTACCCAGAAGATCGGATTAACATTCCAAATACCTACCTACAAGTGGGTGAATGTCAGAAGGACGGCTTTGGTAGGCAGATAGTTAGGTAGATACTTGGTTACCTACATTCTACATATTAGATCACCATGATAAGAAGGTAGGTAGATACTTGGTACCTACATTCTACGTATTAGATAACCATAAGTAGGTACATACTAATATATGAATTAGGTGAGCAGGTATAATAAAATTAAGAGCCTGCGAGATTACCATGAAGAACTGGACTGACCTTTGCTTGGAATGTGATGCCGTGGCTGAAGGCCTCCTCAGTGTGAAGCGGGATCCTGGTGTCGTAGTCGTCGTTCGTGACGAGATCGTACTGCTTCTTGGACGGCATGTCGGATCGTATCGTCAGAACCTCGATAAACCGAACTGAGTTTTAGTCACTTTTAAAACAATTCGAATGTTTTTTTGTTTTATATTGAGTTGGAATATTTTTAGTTAGGCAAAACGGCGATTTTTAGACGATACCGTCACCGGGACAGACCCTGCGATGGGTCGAGGGCGTCATCAGGAGTAAAACGCCGGGCGTAAGGATCGTCTCAACTCGGCAAACACACGCGGAGCCGGCAGGTCGAGAGTCCGCGGAGGCGCACGGAGTTCCCGACGAAGGGCGGATTCAGACTGGCGGGTTTCGACTTTCGAGCGGGAATCGGAGCTGGAGAGCGGGAAGGGGAGGAGTCTTGTCCGCCAGTCCGCTCCTTTTTGTCTTCCGCGAAAAAACGAGTCCTTCCCTTTAGTCATCTCGTGGTCTTGGAGTCCTTTTCCTTTGTCATCGAATCTCAGGTGGATGGTGGAGGGGTGTTGGAGTTCCACATACCACCAGGGCGCTAAAGGGTTAGCTCAATCAAACCAGCAGGTGTGAGCCTTTGGTTCAAGAGTTCCATCATGCAGCATGAATTGATGAGCGAATTTTCAACGAATTATTTTAACCGATTTTCTGGGTGCTTCTTATAGAAAATTTAGCGCTGATTCCTAATATATTAGGAACTCCTACTTTAAGGGTGACTTGAGCTCTTGAAGTTGAAATTTGTAGTTTATTGAGGTTTTCCTAGACATTTCCCAGAGTTTTCCGAAACTTTTTTTTTTTTTTCAAAATGTTCAGCTCGATCCCCAGAACATAAATCCGGCGTGACTGTACGCGTTTAAACCCTCTATTTAGGGGTGATGGAGCTTTTGATGTTGAAATTTGTAG
Source organism: Lygus lineolaris (assembly GCA_030264115.1). NCBI lineage: Eukaryota > Metazoa > Arthropoda > Insecta > Hemiptera > Miridae > Lygus > Lygus lineolaris. The sequence continues at coordinate 14,413,942 of JAEMON010000015.1, read as the reverse complement.
TTTATTGAGATTTTCCTGGACATTTCCATGAGTTTCCCAGCGTGACTGTAAACGTTTAACCTCTATTTAGGGGATATTTATTTATTTATTTTATTAGAACGGGCCAAGCCCAATTACACTTAGGATAATAATACATCGGAATAAAAATAGTTCACAACATTAGATAATACATAGAATAATACAGAGAAACGAAAATAACAAAAATTCAGACAAATGGGTTTCTGGTGGGTACCCACATAACAATTTGAGAGTTGATTTAAAATTATTCGATTATGAGAGCATCGTAGAGGAGGAGGCAATTAATTTATTTAGCGAAGAAAGATGAGAAACAAAAAGTCAAAATCCGGATTCACACCAATGAACCAGTTGGCTGTGCGAGGAAGACGGTGAAGTGGACGATTTGCTTAGTAGTTAGTGGCGGAGAATGGCACGTGGAAGAGCTGGGGAGATCGGGTAGAGATTCGGGGAGCCAGGATCCCGATTTTGGACAGCAGAGTTGGGCAGAGGACTACACCATTCAGGAGCTTATGGATAAGGGTCAAATCAGCCATGTAACGCTGCTTTTCCAAAGGTAGAAGGTGGCATATTTCCAATAACGATGTACAGTGGATTTCGTCTGATAAAACACCAAGCTCACAGGCGATGCAACGTAAAAACTTGTGCTGAACCCTTTCCAGACTATGTTATGGAGCTAATTTACATATATAACTGGCAAATTGGGTGGACTGTACGCGTTTAACCCCTATTTAGGGGTGACTGGAGCTCTTGAAGTTGAAATTTGTAGTTTTTGAGGTTTTCCTGGACATTTCCCAGAGTTTTCCAAAACTTTTTTTTTTTCAAAATGTTCAGCTCGACCCCCTCAATTAAAATCCGGCGTGACTCTACGTGTTAAACCCCTATTTAGGGGTGACTGGAGCTAATTTACAATGTATATATATGTATATATTATATGTCGTATAACTGGCAAATTAGGCAGACCCATTTTAATGAGGCACTAGGTAGCTTTAAATTATAAGACAGAAGGCTAAGTGATGAACGCATGTTTACGAGTATTAACGGCCTGTCAGCCTTATAGGCCCCAAAAATGAGGCAAAAACACCAACTTCTCCAAACCCTCCAACTTCTGACTTACAATGGGTGGAGCCTGGGAAACAGTCTCCACATTACACCCCCCCTTCAATGTGATCAAAAATGAAATTGTGGTGTGGGGCAGGGCTGGCGTGTGGCGCCGGTTGCTGTGGTGGAAGCTGCCGCTGTAGGCTGTTGCGTCTGCTGTATTGGAGGTGGATCTTCTGTGGACGCTTGTTCCATCTTTTTTAATATGTGTAAGAGCTCATTTTTTCGCATTCTTTAAATACCTCTTTTCTTTCTTTTCATTATTATTATTATTATTTTTTTTAATCACTGTGGTTTTATGTTTTCAGTGATCCTTTTTTGGTGGGTATGGATATATTATATACCTATGTTTTTTTAAATTTTTTTTTATATCACGGTGGGGGGACCCTCCAACTTCTGACTTACAATGGGTGGAGCCTGGGGAACCAGGACTCCTCACCCATAATATATCATACGTTCCTACGTTTAGTATGGTAATTCACACCAAAAAACTAGCTATATATAATTTCAGGAATCGTTTTAAAATGGTCTGAAACGGATTTCCACGGAGAAACTTTATAAAATTTGCATTATTTAAATTTTGAAGCCTTTGCAAAAGCTTAATTTTCTTCGAAAATTCGCTAATAATTCATGGATTACATGGCTCAGCCATCTCAATAAAATAATTCGTTGTTGTCTGTTGTTCAATCACTCCCAAACTGATATGAAGGACCAATTAAGATTAGGAAGGTTGCAAAATGATCAAAGGATTCCTGGAAGTAACAGGCCATGGTAGCGTCCCCCCGACCTCCTCTTTCATCGTGATCGAGGCTATTTATCGAGCCTTCTTTAACTTACGTCCTGATTTTTTAAGTAAAGTCTCTTTGTTTTATGGTTGGGCATAAAAAATTAGATTTTCTATTTTTTACGATGTTTTCTCAGAGCAAGGGTGTGGGTGTTTAGCACCCCTCTCAAAATTTAACTTATACAACTCACTTGAATAAAACCTTGCAAACAGCAGACATGAAATAAGAGCACTAGGAGAGAACTGTAGCATGGAAATAGCTTCACAACACGAGGTTTGGAGACCAAGTTTTAAAAACATTTCCGGAAGAGGACCCCCGGTAAACTTGGTGACGTAGGCCCCCCTCATCATAAACTGTACATAGTACATATAAGCAATTTTGAGAGGTCGTCAGATAGGTATGGAGATCGTATACCTACATTAAACATTTGTTTATTTCATAAATTGTTTGGAAGACCAAAGGTTCATTAGGTACCTATTGAGAATGATAAACCAAAAAAACTCCCAGCAAACTAGGTAGGTACATTTAAGGGAAAATCACAATAATGATTGACAAACAAATAAAGGTCGAAATATTTATTGCGTAATAAATAAATCACGCACTTAGTGCGACAATATCAACACACCACCAGCTACTTTTGAAAGTAGGTACAATTCATGTACCGCAAAACGTAATGTGTGAAACACCGCCGAAATAATTAATAGAATGGTCAAGACGTAGGTACTTACAGCAGGTAGGTAAGATTAAGTCCACGTGCAAGTCACAAGTCATGCACTTTCGGAGAAACAATCATTTACTAGTAGGAATATTTTACAAGAATGTTTGTTATGTGTGATTCCTGAAGGACAACATTCGCGCTAAACCCAAATATATTCATGTAAACATCACAGTTCCCAGACCTTGAACGGCTGTACAAATGTTGGGTGCGCATGTATTTTTTTTTTTTATTTTTTTTTTTAAGAACATGCCTTTGGAAGGCAAAATATCGACATCATACACAACATTTAACTACCCTGAAATTTACAAATGCTAACAAAAAAAATAATTTGAAAAATCCCGCCATAATGACGTCCTAAATATTTTGAAAAGTGATTGGCTGATCGCTTCAATGATGCCAACATTCTGAAATTTCTAGAACCCCAAAAATTCCCTACGCTATCGTACGTTACCTTCCGTGCGGTTATAATCTCTAACGCTCCGAGCAGCTGTTTCGCAGGGGTTTTGCAGTAATTATGACGTCAGAACTATTTTGCCGGAAAGCAAACTTTCTCTTTTTTCCAGCGATTTTCCAGGTTTTTAACGAAAAAAACTCGGTTTTAAGGGTTTTTTGAGGGCTCTGAATTCGAATTTGAGGTAAAAAATGCGAATTTCCGACCCATACGCACACCCTATGGGGGGGGGGGGG
>JAEMON010000015.1:14182605-14203102 GCA_030264115.1 Lygus lineolaris | reverse complement strand
TATTTATGTAGGGACTGTATAGTCACAGTCACATTACTCCTTACCCTTCGTAACTATCTGTCGGTTTTGTCACTGCAAGTGTTCGGTGGGTTTTTTTTTTTTTTTTTAGGTGACTGTCAGGTTTTCCATAGGTTTTCAATAGGTTTTGAGTCTACCCGAGTCTATTCTCAACTGAATTTCCAAGCATTCGAAACGTTGAATATCAAAGTTTATTCTCCTCCCACTTTAGTATTCTCTGGCCGACTGGAGTTTTCCTTTTGTTTAGTATTCCTGTCATGCTCCAACTTTAAGTGGACACCCACGCGCCAGAGGTCCGCACCAGTAATTAGAAAGTGAGGTGCGGTAGGGTAGGGAATGTACTCTTGCCTTCATCGTGGAAAGGACGAGGGAATAATTTACGAACTCAAATTGGCGCAAAGGGAAAGAGTGAGTAAACTCGGTGGAGGCGCCATCTAATCAACCTTTAATTTCCTTCATAATTACGCATAGAGGTAGGTAAATCCATCCACTACAGCGACACTATTATATCAACTCGCACTGATGTTTGAAGACTTCTCGCGGTAGGATTCCCTTTTTTGACTTTCCACACACAACTCAAAAGGTGGAATCCTGATCTTGATCATCGGATCGAATCGGATCGCATCTCCATGAATTAACAAAACATAACAAATAAATAATAGAATGAAATGAACTCTTGAAGTTCGGTTTTTTAAGGATAAATCTAACCAAAATTGGTGAAAAACCAGGTGACAACTGTAATAATTACCGGTAGACAGACCACCAACCGAAATAGTTAACTAAACTTGTTCAGGAAGTATGTATGTATCAGTAAAATAGGGGAGTTGATTTGAGACAAGATAATGATAAATTAATAATTATCTCCCTGTAAGTTCCGGGTAGATGGATAAAGTCTCTCAACTATACCGACCTACGGAAAAGTACCCAAACCACTATAAATTGAATTTCTCTATTTATTTTTTCTGGGTAGGATATCGTCAAACCACTGGCATATAAAGGATTTTGTTGTAATTTTAGGACTCACTTTATGAAACCATAAATCAGAAGAGCTACACCCGCCACAACGCCTGTACTGCAACCTGCAACCAGGGCTGAAACAAATTGAGGATTATCTTATATAATGTATCAATATGGTTTGCATAATCCACATCTACATCATTCTATAAAATGCGATGGCACTAAAAATTCAAAGTGAAAACCACTAATAGTTGGGGTTGGACCATTGTAATCAGCTGTATTTTTATAATGGCTCTGACAGTTCAATAACTAGGTTCAATCAAAGTCAACTTGGTGTAGTCAGACACAGAGTCATTCTCGATCCACGTTGTTCCTTATCATGGGATGTTTTGGACGTTTTGGTTATTCTTAATTTCAATCACCAATGACAAAGAGAATGCTTAACCGACTGCCAATACTAGAATTTCAGCATTATTGAAATATTAAACCTCGCTGAAAGTAATTATCCAGATTCTCGACGTAATGAATGACGACGTGCACCTGGGTCCAAAAAAAAACATGTTTTTCTCGTTAATCTCATTATGGCTAAGCGCACTTTGAGAGTGTTGAGTCGGCCTGGCTGTTAGAGAAGGGCAAATATTCGACATTCGACACGTTAAGCGCATTTTCAGATGGTAGAAATTGGAGATTCTGCATCCACTCGAATAACAACTGGAAATTTCAAAAACCACTTCATCGACGGTCAATAATTAGCGGAACAGCGATGTGGACGTTTAACCAGAATAAAGTTCTTAATTCCCAAGTGTATTTCAGTTAAACTGATGTCTCGAATTGAGAAACTAGGTACTTTTTGTTCGAAAACGTTATTGATTTATGAGGCTTAAATCATTCTCTATTTTCCAATTGGGGGAACGTTCATTTTCTAAGGAAAAAATCAAGCCTAAAGGGCAGATCTAAAACGGAAAAGTACACTTCAACCAAAATGTTCACCTTCCAATTTGTGCTTACTGAATTTTTAGTGCTCACATCTCTTACGTTCATTCGATTATTGACAGGGGTTTTCAATGGTGGTATAAACCACTGAGATTTCTGATTAGGTGTTTAGAAGGAATATGAAGAAAGGTGAGATTTCAGAAAAAGCACGAAAGGCACCGACTAGTTTCCTGCATACTATAGGTATCTCAAAATTGTAGGGTTTAAACTTTGGGTGTAGGGTTGAGGGTCTAGTTCTCGACGAACCGGATGATACTAAAAACTCAATTTCACCACAAAGTGGTCTTGGTCGCTTATCTCAAGCACCCCGCCATGTAAAAGATGGGCTTACCGATCAGTATAATGTTCTCTTTGCTCGCTTCGATATCGATTTGTTTCGCAACGATGTCGTCTTGTACCACCTCGAGCGGGACTGGCACTCCTTGTCCTAAAAGAAGTTTTCCTTTCATGTTTTCCAAATCTTTCACGGCTGCCTCAGTGTCCTCTGTCACGCCGATAGGGTCCGCTTCTTTTCTGGTCACCACCAGCTGGTATTCAGGGTCACCTATACATTCACATTCATTCCACAGAGATTATTGGAAGGCATTGAACATCCCCTACAAATAAACTAGCCGTCAATTTTGAAACTCTGGATTGATGACCGCATTTTCATGACATCCCCGTCCCAAAGTAGTGAGTGTTATCCTCATGTTTTCGTCTGGTTCAGAAGTGGACTATACCCCATCCTGATTCACGTGTTTGGTATCGTTGTAATAAATTTTGGAATGTTGATTTCGTTGATCATAGATTTTGAAATGCTCATTTCGTTGATCATGGATTTTGGAATGCTGATTTTGGGACCCCCATTCTATTTTTCATCTATAATGACGTCCCCTGAAACGTATGCGGTACTGAACAATATTTTTACAACTGCATCATATCCAACATCAATCATATAACCCACCTCTCTACTTTTACATCTTCATAAATACCAAGTGTTCCAAATTCTGCTTGAAAATATCGCTCTGATCAAGTTGTTCACATTTAAAAAGATCGTTTCAAATGGGAGATTCTCATGTCCTCCACATGTCCCATTACCCTACCCACATGTACCCATTACCCTGATTTCCAGAAAGATTATTTCAACCCAACTACTCTCATTGGATTTTGGATTCTTCGTATCTTGAAACGTAAAACATCAAATTGTAATTTCAAAAGCTCATGCTTGAAAACAGTAAACCAAAATTAACATTCACATGCAATTTTTCCTTCAAATGAGTCTTCAAAAAATTCCTACTTTTCGAAAATCGCTGTATTTTCTTTCTTTAGTAGATGCACTGTAATTATGCACACCGCTGCTTACCATCGCCATAATTTTGAACAGGGAGAGACTTCTCGAAATATCTTGGGTCTGTTGGTGGTACCGCGAAATTCGTTTGTTTCTCGCTCAGCTCAGGAATCGAGTCCCTAGATTCGTCGGTGTCCTGAGGCACGCCGAAGACCTGGTCAGGAGTCCTTCTGTGGTAGAAGCCGTCCGGGTCCCTCGAGTACCCCAGGCTGGGGCGGTGTCTTGAGTAGAGAGGCACAGGATCGTCGTCTTGCCCTAAGTAGCTTCCACCGGAGTTATACTGCCAGCCCCCCATCTCCTGCTCGTCCCGTCGAATTCCACCAAGAAGGAAGTTGAGGTATTCCCGAAGAGCTTCTGCAATCAAAGTGAACCACAAGATTATAACAAGAAACAAGGGGAACATTGGAATAATTGCTTGTCAGGCTATAGGAATTAGGAATATAATTTGGATAGGTACCTACTACAACTTATCTCAAAAATAATCAATATTCAGATATCTTTTACTCTTTAAATGTGATACCAAAATTTCCGACTTACTTCCTAACTCATCCTTTCTTGTGACATTCCATGTTGGCAACTAGGTATTTTTATTAGCTATCGTCTGGAGTGACACATCTCATGAGAAAATGTTAAATTCAAAACAGATACTCTTCAATAAACAAGAATTCACATCCAGATTTTACTGATTTAATTTCCTTCGATAATTTGCAAAAGACTGTGAGGGATGGAACAGAAGGGACAGATGAACCAGTTGAGCATCGTTTTCTGTCTAAATTCTATATTTATCCCTCTCTCCGAATGGCACTAGAAAAGGGAACGCATCGAAAGCTTTGGCTGAAAAATTACCCATGCGAGGAGATTGAGCCGATTCCCGGGATTTTCAGAACTACTGAACGGATATTCATGAAACTGGATATAGCTCTGACCCTGAAAATATTCATTCAGTTATTGAGGTGGAAGGGTGACCAAATAGCAGTTTGGATGAGAAAGATATCGGGTTTGGCAGCTACATAACCAAAAAATCCTTACAAACTATGTATCTACCTACACCAGGGAGACACATCATTTTACGTTTATGCAAATATTCTTAGAGCTGAACATCCGTTTCAATTTAGCATTCTCTAATCCCACAAATCCAAAGCTCGTAAGCGGGCTTCCTACGCAATATAGATATTATAAATTCTCATTCAAAATGAGTTCGTCTGACATAATAAATTTCTAGGTACCCCTATAAACGCCCTCCGTCTCTAACCTTCCACTGCCTTTGCTACCTTATTCCCTTCGTACAATATTTTCCATCCCGAAAGCATTAAACTCCCAAGGGCACAGCGGAATTATTAGCAAACAGCGTAGCTTACTTTATTTCGTTCTTGAGATGTTTCTACGGCAATATATTATGATGAAATGAAAGCAAAGAAGAGCGAGTTGCCCGCCAACGCTCGTCCTCGGAGCAAAACAAGTATATATTAATTGCATAAATCTGTTACCGTTAAGTTCGGTTCTAACAAGGAGAATTATACCTCAACAGAAAAGTATACCTCAATATTAGCGCTCTTTGTGTATTGTTGGTTCAATTAGGTGGAACACTATTAGTTGGTTACTTTGATGCGGGTTGAGTGTGAAGAACGACTTGGCTTCTCCTAAATGCAAAAGTTTATACTCATCTCCATTTTCAAATACCATTCCACTATTTTATATTAACCTTTTCGTGAATCGATGCCAAGGTTTATGCATACAATCTTCAGTTTTCTCCCAACATTCGGTACCTATTCACATGGTATTTTCAGAATTCAGAGCTCATTAACTGGTAATCAATTTTCTTATCATAAACATTATAGCTGTGACAAAGTATGAGCATCAATAAATGAGTGGATTATTACATGTTTGAATTGATAAGAACAAGACTATTCTAGTTCTTAATAGGACCCCCTTTTTGGCGTGCCGTATGGTCTGACATCACTCGGTTACCAACCAAAACCATTGGGTACATGATTATTTCCTTTTTATTATCACGATAATCAATCTTTAACGTATACCTATTTTGAACGGTCAGAGTACTGAATAATATTTTATGAGCCTATAAATCACAGTTTTAAACTTTTTCTTAGACATTGGAGGAGTACCCGTTATTACATGATTGAGTTTAAATGAAAAATTGTAGGTATATAAGTAAGAGCAAAACTATCAATTGAGTTTGGATTGTTTGAAAACTATCAAATGAGGGCTGACAGGTTGAAAACTATCAAATGAGACACCGTTCCACCTTTTCTCTTTTATAAGATGTCGAATGACAAGAAGAAACTTCTTAAGTCAAAGTTCTCAGCAAGTTTTAATGATGTCTCACCTCCAGGAGTCCCGGAAGTTGATTATACCGAATCGTATTACAACAGAGGAAGCGAATACAAGTATAAACCACGAGTAAGGCTCTTTCATTCATCAAACGTACATACCTATCTACTTTGTTTAATTCGAAACTTTATATAATATCTCCCATTCGCCACTTTTTTTGTTTTTTGTTTTGTGAAAAAAACTTTTGACAAAACTTTTGCCTAAACGATGAAAGTTGAAACGATGAAAGTTTTGAATTACCTAGGGTTTAGAGATATCCTACATAGGTAGCACATTTTTAATGGTATCATTTCAAAGTGATTTTCTAAAATATGTGTAAATTTTACAGCTCGGCAAAGAAGTTACGTTTTCTTCTTTTGCAAGGGCGATAAAGAGAGGAGACACCAAGTTTATAGATAGAGCATTGGAAATTGCACCAATACTCGTTGACTTCAGGGGTAAGACTTAAATCAATTATTGCTCAATTCTACGTATAAATATATCAATCGATTTTTGCATAGTATCTTCACAAAAATAATTAAAGCAAGACCAATAACTATCACTATCTAAATTCCAATATCAGTACCATCATATTTAACCATATTACATTAATTTATCATATACTCCCACAAGGCTACGCAAATTGTTTTTATAGGAAGCTTTCAAACGTGAGTGTTAGTCGTTTTTATTTGAGAAAACTCTTCGTTCGCCTGAAGTGCCCCACCCTCCAGGATCAACAACTTTTTAAATTATATCATACGGCACATAATAAATTAATAGCTAATAAATTAATAGTTTTTCAATGGTTGTATTCTATAGGACTTTGATTTGGACCAATTCGTTATATAGATGTAATATTTCTTTATTCAGATATGATGACCGGTACGTCAATCCTACACATCGCAGCACGTTATCCTCACGGACCACTGGACAAGCTCCTAGAATACTCCCACATCAAAGCGTTGATTGACGCCCCTGACAACAAAGGAGCGACTCCACTAATTGTTGCAGTTTGGCACGAAAATTTTGGTGCAGTCCGTTTATTGCTGCAGAACGGAGCTAAGACCAGGAATAGCCTCCATGAATATGGACAAACTGCACTCCATATTGCTTCAAGTCGGAAAGACGAAACTATCTTGGATGAAATATTGAAGTACAACGATTCGCCATATTTTTTGGACTCGTTTGACAAAAATGGCAATACATCTCTTTTGACGAGTGTCATGTTTGACACGAAATGTTCAGAGTCCTTGTTAAAAGCAGGAGCAAATTATCATGCCAGAAATAAGAACACAGGAAGAAACATACTGCATTTTGCCGTACTATATCAGAGACCGGAACTGGTGGAGTTCTTAGTTACTGCATACCCTGAAATTTCATTTATCACCGCATTGGATGCCAATGGAGATTCTCCATTGAAGCTCGCACTTGAACTGAAGGATGCCGTTTCAGTAATGATTCTACTCCAATCAATAGCAGGCAAGAAGTTGGTTGAAGAATATCCTGAATCCTTGATTATGGCTATCAGAATAGGCAAAGAAGAGCTTTTCGACCAAGTACTGCAGCTATCCAGCATCGAACAAGTCACATCTTACTGCAACGATGAAGGTGAAACTGCACTGTCTGTGGCAGCAAGCGATGGACATGTTGGGATCGTGCAGAGGTTGTTGCAGAGCGGAGTAAAACCTTTTCTCCAGAAAAAAGGTTGCAGTAAATCCATAGTCGGCAGTATCATTGAGAACTTGAATAACGTATGTATAACAAAACTCCTGCTGGATGCTATGTATGAAGAACTCGAAGAAACTTCTGACATGGACATAAAAGCACTTTATGAAGCGATATTACGCAAATCTCCTCTTGGGACCTTCATTGTGTTCCAACAATCAGTACTATTCGATCGGATAGATGATTCGTGTGAAAGCCCGTTGTTCCATATAGCTAGGGCGGGGAATTATGGAGCACTTATTTTTCTGTTGTTGTCTAGAGGTTGTGCACAGAGAGATTGGATAAGTTTCAGCTCAACTTTGCCCAGTGAGAATGATTTGCTTAGACTATACCTCAAACAAGAGTTGTATGCTTCTGACATATACATTCTTACTGGAACTCTACCTGACAATCCGAGATCAAACTTCTGTCCGTCGCAAACTCGTTTATTCAAGAACAACTGTGAAAATCGGAACATTTTCCACGCTTGTGCATTGGGAGGCAACCTGAACTCTGTAATTTTTGTATACGAATATTGCGAAGTTTTCCACCCCACAGAGTGTAAAAAACTGGACAAGTCAGACTCGACTGGATCAACGCCTCTTCTGTTGGCCATTTTAAACAAAAGCGAAGATGTCGCAGCTTACCTCATACAAAAAGGAGCCAATTTGATAAAACCCAATTCTAATGGCGAAACCCCAATTCGGGCCATCACAAAACACATCCCAGACCATCAATCTCTTCTCATAGACCTCATGACCCAATGCATTGTAAACGAGCGAAACATAGTAAGTGCTCATGGGCAGAAAGATCACCTCAGATTCTCGCTCCACATGTACTTGTTGTATCCCAAGAATGCCAAGTACGTCACTGATGTTGCATTTGAAATCTGCAAATTGAACTATTTCAAATACCAAAACATACTCTGCCATCCGTTACTGGACTATTTCGTTTGGTATCTGTGGGAGGAAGTAGGATCGATGATGAGAATTAGATTCTACATTGGGACCTGTTCAACAGTTTGCTTTTCCCTGTATGTCACCATGAAATACTGTAAAATTTGGGCTCCTAACTGGAAACTATTATTGTCGGTTTTTTGGTGGTTATCTATTTCGTTCGCTAAATTGTGTCTACTTTTCCACTTGCCTATTTGTTTTGTCCATGCACGTTTTATTCGGAGGTTGATGTTAATGTCCACAGTACTCACGCCTCTTTTGGAGATAACGTACTTATTGCTATACGAGGATGACGAAGATAGAACATCACTAGAAATAGGAGGAACAGCAATATTAGTATCATGGTTGAACCTTCTTTTTCACGGCGTTGCAACACCTGATGATGGAACTCAAATAATGACTTTTTGGATGGTATTCCAAGAAATGTGCATTGTATTACCAACGTTTTGTATTATCTCGTTCGCATTCACTTTGTATTTTTTCACACTCTTCAACGGATATCTCATGTTCAATAATCCAATGCACTCGTTTCTGTTCACGGCATTCCAAATTCCTCAAGGATCCATAGATATCGTTCCTTCTTTGTACGACCAACGAGACGAAGAGGCTTTCACCTTTGCAAATTCTACAGCTGCAGACTTTGGCGTTTTGGATGGAGTAATTAACGAGCCTGTACTCATGAAGTTGGAACTTCGAACGATGATGGTGGAAGGCATGACAGTACTATTTTATCTCGTGGTCGCCACAGCTCTGACAAACATGTTGACCGCATTGGCCATCCGGGCAGGGGAAGAGCACTTGATGGCCAAGCCGGCCAAAACCATAGCCCGCAAAATGAGCCGGATCCACGAATGGGAAAAGTTCGTGAATAGTATGTTTCACGCCTTCCTGTATAAATGTAAAGCTTTGTGGATCGTTGGCGTCCACCCAAACATAAAAGAAGTTTTTGTCGTGCCCCAAGTCATTCACCCAGTGAACACCACGGAAGGATACGATATTTTCAGGATGAAGAAATTCCTCATGGAAAACGAAGACCTCGTCTCTAACAAAGAGATACCTTACCTGCTCCAACTCCTGAAACACGAAATTCAAAGGAACGCCGAAACGTGAAATTTTGATTGGTCGTTACGTTTTTTCTACTACTTCAACCTTAACCAACAAACAAAACTCAAAGCTCTGTCCAGGTGAATCTTCAACTAGTATCTAAACATTTACTGTAGTCTCCGGAAATGTATATAATTTTGAAGCAGTATTTTTTAGCAGCCTAACGTAGGTATTGAATTACAAATTAATAAATACCTACTCGTTGTCTACTCAAGTTTTGCCTATTCTCGTATTTCGAATGCTTGATCAATTTAAAAAGTATTTACACTATGGGATGGTGGAACTGACATTATTTGGTCTGCCCTAAGTTCCAATTAGCAGTGATTTATTTGGGTTTTGTGGGTTATTTACTGAGCTGAAATGACAGGGAGAACAACCACGCGATATCCGCACTCTTCCGGACTTGTGACACGGCTCCTTCTTGATTAACATAAATTAACCTATGGTCAAGAAGGCCAAGGGTTATAACATTGCACTCTCCTCAGAGGGGACCGACATGGAGGTTTCCCCTACCACCCCAGCTACTGAAGAGGTGGTTCACTTTGAATGTACCTAGTTGATTCGTCCGATCAATCTTAATTTCGGATATTACTTGTGGTCTGGATTTCTTTTACAGTTGTTATGAAATAAATTTCACATCACTTGGGCGACTATTCATCGGCGAATAAATAAATTTAAAATCTCGATTTTCCTGTTAGTTTTCACAGTGAAATAATTATTTTACAGATCACTTTAAATCTCAGATCAATTTTGGTTCACAAGTTAGTTCACATTGTCTGCGGAAGTCACGGCTGTTTATAAAGGTCTGGAGAAAGGAACCTGAACGGATTGAACCACCACAGATTGAAGTTAGTGCACGACCACATAGTATAATTTACATAATAGACAGTTTTCGTTCGTGGAGAAGCAGCTCTTCACGTATTACGTGAAGAACTTTTCGTTGACGGAAACAGAATGCTCCAAGCTCATTGGTCCGTTTTCCCTTATCGGCTACGCGTATCGGAACGCATTTTCGGAAACGGGAAGAACAAAATCTCTCTATTAAGCATAGGAACAAAAGTGTACCTACAACTGTTTGTCAATATCCATTCGTGAAAGTTCTTGCTGGGCCTTATCTGTGCACGAGGCCTATAGACATAGGTATGGGGGGGGCATAGTATGGGTGGTAGGGTATTGTTGAGGGTACAAGGAAATAAAGTTGTAGCAAATAGAGCCATTATGATTGTACATCACGATTTATACTGCACGGAAATGTCCTGAAATAGGAAAGTGCCATTAAGCTTAACGAGTAGCGGTACAGTCTCCTAATTATGCATTGCTATGATGTTATTGAAATTGTTACTGTTCATTGAGTAAATTTCACCAACTGTTACACAGCAAAGGGCTCAAAAGTTCATGGCCTTGAATTATTATTCATATTATTGTATTATTGGACTTTCCCAACACGTTTGAGACGTACGTGTATAAATAATGTACTGCGTTTTAAACCTCCTTCTTCTTCATAAACATTTAACTTACATTATAGTTTAACAGAAATACCCAAGTGTGTAAGCTGCTCATTATTTTTTACATACGTAGATGTCTGGCGACAAGGAAAAACTCCTAAGATCGAAATTCTCTGGTTCTTTGGATGAACTCCCACCCCTGATAGATCCAGAATTTGATGAGACCCATTCTTTACAACACAGAAGAGCTTTGAAGCATCACGCATCTAGAGTAAGAACAATGATTTTTCACTATAGAATATTTTTGTAAAAGGTAGTTATATTTGTAGATGTCCGAGTATGTTTGGAACGACTTTATCCATGCCCATGCGTAATCCGAGGTATTGTTCTTTACAGCCGGGAAAAGATATCTCTTTTTCATCATTCAGCCGAGCAATACGTAAAGGAGACTCAAGCACAATAGATAAAGCTCTGGAGTTGGCTCCAATTCGCGTGGATTTCAGAGGTAGGAATAGAAATCAGGACAAAAAAATTAAAATTAAATCACTCATCCCTTTACGAGAAATTATAATTACATTATTTTCATGCAATCACTTTAAAATATCATGGTTGCAAATTTCTACATTATTTCAAGAAGTCTTGCCAAATTTCCGTTTAAATTCCGGTTTTTCATTATTTGGCAAACTGTGTTTTTCTGCCCTATTACCCGTATATCAGCAGGGCTGCAACTATTTGGCAAACTGTGTTTTTCTGCCCTATTACCCGTATATCAGCAGGGCTGCAACTATCAAACTATGTTTAGCAAACAAAAGTCACCATGATCACACATTTCTTGTGCAAAAATATGAATAGATTAGAAACTTCCTTAGATAATATATTTATGTATTTAATATAATGAAATATCATTCAGGATCGCTATATCTTGTCTTTATTTCTTAGATATGATGACTGGAACTTCAGTTCTTCATGTTGCCGCTCGAAACCCACCTGGATCACTCGACAAGCTCCTGAGACATTCTCACATCAAAACGTTGATAAATGCCACAGACAACAGAGGAGCCACCCCTCTGATTGTTGCTGTGTTGCATCGGAACGTCGATGGAATTCGTTTACTGCTTGAAAATGGAGCTAAAACCAATAATCACCTCCACGAAACCGGCCAAACTGCGCTTCATATCGCTTCAACTTTCAAGGAAGAATCAATTTTAGAAGAAATATTGAAATACAACGACTCGCCATATTTTTTGGAGTCATTTGACAAAAATGGGAATACAGCTCTTTTGACGAGTGTCATGTTTGACACGAAATGTTCTGAATCCTTGTTGAAAGCAGGAGCAAATCATCATGCCAGAAACAAGAATACGGGAAGAAACATACTTCATCTTTCTGTGCTGTATCAAAGACAGGATCTCATTGAATTCTTAGTAACCGTGTACCCTGAAATTTCATTCATCACCAGTTTGGATGCCAACGGAGATTCTTCACTGAAGATTGCGCTTGAACTGAAAGATGTTGAATCAGCAATGATCCTACTACAATCGATCGCCGGAAAAAAATTGGTAGCGGATCTCCCTGATTCCTTAATAATGGCAATATCCATTGGTAAAGAAGCTCTTTTCAATTTGGTTCTAGAACTTTCCAGCATAGAACAGGTGTCATCATATTGTAACGATGATGGGGAATCAGCCCTGACGAAAGCAGTAAGTGATGATCGAGTTGAAATGGTCGACAAGTTGATTCAAAGAGGTGTAAAACCTGTAGTCCATAAAAGAAGTTGCAGCAAGAACATATTTGACATGATTGAAAACTCGAATAACGTTCACATAACCCGAGCAATTCTTGATTCATATATTGAAGACCTTGGCGAAGTTACTCAACGAGACAAAAAATATCTCCGTGACATAATCATACGCAAATCACCAACAGTACCGTTCATCATATTCCAACAATCTGGTTTGTTCGATGATGTAGATGAAGTGCTTGAAAGCCCTTTATTCCTGGCTGCGCGGACAAGGAATTATGGTGCTCTTCTTTTCCTTTTATTATCTACGTGTTGCAGCCAGAGAGACTGGATGGAACTCGCCCATCAAGGTTGGAGTGACTTGCACCGGCTTTATTATAAGGAGGATATATATGCTTCAGATATCTACATTCTCACAGGGATCCTACCAGACAATCACAAACGAAAGCTGTGCCCATCACAAACGCATTTGTTCACAAATAGCAAAGGAAAACGGAACATTTTTCACGCCTGTGCATTGGGTGGATGCTTGAATGTGGTGATTTTTGTATATGAATACTGTCGCCTTTTTCATCCGAATGAATGCCAATACCTTGATGAACCAGATGAGACAGGATGTACCCCTCTTCTCCTATCGATTAGAAGCAATAACGAAGAGATAGCCGCTTTTCTCATTCAAAAAGGCGCTAACTTGATCAAAACTTGTACAACAGGGGAAAATTCAATACAAGCTTTGACTAAACACATCCCAGATCACTCGGCTCTTCTCGTAAAGGTCATGAACCAGTCCATAATAATAGAGCGAAGAAAGAGGGAGAAAGGACGAAACAACCGCGTTACTTTAGCACTTCATCTTCATGTTCTGTGCCCAGCAGACGCAAACAACATTACTGATGTTGGGTTCGAGATTTGTAAATTGCATCACTCAACATATCAGGACGTTTTATGCCACCCTTTGCTGGATTACTTCGTATGGCATTTATGGCAACAGGTTGGACCACTTATGAGGGTGAGATTTTATACTGGAACCGTCTCCACCTTGATATTTTCCTTGTTCATCACATTGAAATACAGCGACTTTCGGAGTTTGAAATCTACTGAGGTAGTTCTGTGGTGGTTATCGTTGTGGTTAGCGAAGTTGACCCTATGTTTTCATTTACCAGTATTTTACGTACGCGGAAAATGTGTGCGTCGATTATTGTTGATGTCCACGGTTTTCGTTCCTCTAATGGAAATTATATATTTGTTGTTCTTCAATTCATTCGACAGAACTTCTTTGGAGATAGGTGGAACGGCCATCCTGGGGTCCTGGTTAAATATTCTCTTCCATGGAGTAGCCACTCCTAATGATGGCGTGCAGATATCGACTATTTGGATAATATTTCAAGAAATGTGTTCATACATACCCACGTTTTTCGTCATTGCATTTGCTTTTACTTTGTATCTGTTTACACTCTTCAATCACATGCTCATCTATAACAATCCCCTTCACGCGTTTCTTTATACTGCATTTCATATCCGACAGGGTTCTGTTGTGGTACCTTCATTCCTATATTATAAACCAAATAGAGAAAACGGTTCGTTAGTTAATTCTACGGATTACAGTTCTTCAAATTTTACCGCCGTCAGTGTTCAACCTCTGAATAAGAGGACGGAACTTCGAACGATGCTCGTGGAAGGTCTGACTGTATTATTTTATATGCTGGTCGCTTCTGCTCTATCCAATATGCTAACCAGGGCAGCCATCAGGGCAGGAAAGGAAAATTTGGATGCTCCATTGGCCGGCACCATAGCACGCAAACTGACCAGAATCCGTGAATGGGAAATTTTCGTGAACGGCAAGTTTTATAAAATCCTATACAAATGCAAAGCGTTGTGGATCGTTGGTGTTCCTCCAAACATAAAAGAAGTATTTGATGTGCCTAAAGTCCTGCATCCTTCATCTGCTGAGGGTTTCGATATGTTCAAAATGAAGGATCTTCTCACTGAAAATCAGAACCTCGTTTCCAATAAAGAAATACCTTACCTGCAGACACTGCTGCAATATGAAGATGTAATTCATGGAGCTGAGAATTCGTACTAGTGGAAGGATATTTGGATAACATCAACAAACATGGTTTTTGAGAACAATAATGCAGGATGGATAAAGGTGACTATAATAATACTGAATTATTCCATTTAAGGTCACTTGAGGACTGAAGATTCAATATTTAAAAACTTCCATGGTGACCCATGGCTGCAGCAGAAGCAGGGTGCAGCCTATGATTTTTAATAGATTTGAAGCTATATAGCTCTTCTGTTTTCACGTCGCAATAAAGAAGTAGGTAATACCTACAACATGATTGTGTAATGAATATCTTTTTCATATTGTCACACGTAGGTACTGAACTCGGATTAGTTCATATTGTATAGAGCAATCAGTTCGTCAATATCCCCCCCTTTTTCGAGACAATTTCACGACTCTTTGTGGAATTTTATGCCTGGGAAAGATTCATAATCAATGTAGGGTGATTGATTATGAACATGATTACAAGGTAGGGTTTCAATGATTTTTTAGGGCCGATCCTAAAACACTAAAACCCGAATCCTGGACACCTTTGATTTGTACGGCAGGAGGATTCGCGTGTTAAAAAATGTTCGACAAGAAATCGATTTAGATTTTTTGAAAATCTATATTTCAAAATAATATTGAATTTTGCAAATTTTATTAGTCAACTCCTATATATTGCAAGAAAAGCCGCCTAACAGGCTGAAGAAATCGGTAGGAAGAACTTTCACTTCTTCGGAATTGAAACTTTGGTTTGCACTTCTTTTTAATATTTCTATCCTATCTATACTTTTAGATTTAGAGGGGGGGTTAGGGTACTAACGCCCCACCCCACCATTTTGGACTTTGCACTATGCTTTGTGGGAAATCGCTCAGGATCATCCTACAAGTTATTCGTTGCATCTACGCATTGTTCGAAATTTCACCTTCAATCAACAGATGAAACGACCCCGCTGAATAGAAAACAACAGCATCAACTCCATTTCGCTCCATTGCTTCGTTCACTGGAGAACTCAAGCTGTAGGAAGAAATGTGTCTTTCATTGAGAGATGGGGGAAAAGGCTATTGTTTGGAAGCCTTCAAGCGGGAGCGTGTTTTCCGAATATATATATAATTCTGTCTGTTGTGCCCATCATCTCATCAAAACGGGAAGGTCTTTTCAGTCCTAAAGAGGATACCTAAAAATATATCTTCTCTCCAATACGGGAGAGGAAAGACTGAATGGTTTGGCACTGGTTGACATTAATAATGATTTTCATGTCAACCATGGTGATGTACTGGCAGATTTCATTGTCAAGCAAAAAGTCTTATAGTAGGACGAGGGTAAGCGAGAGTTGGACGTGTATGGAAGTTGAAAATATCCTATATTATAGTGGCCTAAAAGCGATCTACAGGTCGTCCCCAATGTTTTTCACTTTGCATAATTAGCAAAAATGCAAAAAAAATTAGAGTTGCATAAATTCAGAATCGAATAACAAGAATAATATACATTGAATAGTATGACCGTGCAGTTCTAGGTCATATCACAGAAACGCCATATAAATAATTGTATTTTTAGAGTTTTCAACTATTTGTTGTTCATCAGTATGAGTGAAGGTAATTGGGGGAATTTTGAGTTTCAAAATAAATACAAATTACAAAAGTTTAGGTTCGATTATTTTTTCTGAAAAGACAGAAATTGTTGAAAGTTGAGGTTTAGTTACGTCGCTTGAAATCACTCAACAAAACACTTTAACCATTACTACACAGGGTTTGAACTATGAAATTCCGTTGTACGATCTTACCTAAACCTGCTTATTCCGGAACAATACACCATGTTTCTACAGGTAACCAAAATAGCTATTTAGCTCCCAAAACATTTAAAACGCTTTTGACGGGACAAAATTTTGGATTGACCCCAGCGTTTTTTGTATGAAACAAAAATTGAAGTACTGAGAATCCTGCGTACAATGAGAGCAACGCCAGCTCACAAACACAGTAGTCATCATGCTTTGTCAAAGTTTTCCATTGTTCGTGTTCATCACTAAAACAGAATAATATAGTTTAGTAATGAATGCATTGCAGGAACGTCCATTTAGGTGGAAACTGTCCTGAAACTGAATAGCATTCCAAAATCTATGATTTGCTGACGGAATTTCGGGTGGTTCCGAAGGTCAAAAACGAGCTTTTCCGATGTATTTTAGGTATAGGTATAGGTATAATTGCTAATTAGGTATTTTAGGTATAGGAACATGTGGTATAGTCGGAATAACCGCAAAATTCCCTATTATAATCGTTCATAACATCGTCATGTCCAGCGAAACCCCTTTTCAACCCATTGTTCGTCAGCTCTAATTTGACCTTTGAATCCGATTTTCTTCCCCTCACCCAAAGATCACGCATTGTTCTTCTACGATGCAATGGAACGAATGTTCAAATATTATGTTTTGTTAAATAATTTAACTAAAAAATAATTAAATATTTCTGTTCATTGTTCAAAGTCACGGTCAATACTAAATATATTTCATGTTACCTAACTGAAGAATTTTACCTTGCATTCCTTGCTATTTAGGTAATTGATGTTCTAACACCCCCCTCCCATCAATTCAGACACTTGAGGTCTGAAAAGTGACAAAACCGAAACATTATTCGCCCTTTTCGGAAGGCAGATCCTAAAAAATGTAGGGTGGTATTGTTACCGTGAAGTGGCATTGTTAGAAACCATTTTTGTGATGAGACTCCCTCTACGTTCAACATTCTTTTAGACTGGCGTTGTGAGAAAGGAGATTGACTAAAAAAAACTGGGGCACATCGCAATTTTCTGGCCACCTGACCACGAAAACTCGTTCTCATCCCTCCAAGAGTCCTGGTCCGACAATATTGAGCCGCGTATATCTCCTTTCCTGGTTGTTTGGGGGGTGGAAAAGTGGCCCTCGACGGCTATTCTGTCGCATTTCCCTAGCCGAGTATAATCGTAAACTGGAAAGAAAAGGATCTAACCTAAGGCTTCTTTTGGACAAAACAATTTTGAAACTAGGTATTCCATCTAAATGTAGGCATCGTAGGTGTCACATCAGTACTCAAACGATTTTCTAAGATTACGTATGCTACTTCCCAGGATTAATTTACATTTGGGCTTGGGTGGTTCCCCAACTCAATCTACTCCTTAATGGTGACATCTGCAATGAAATCAAACGAAATATTCGTCCAACTTTTCTCAAATTTATGAGTCAGTAGTGATATGGATCCTGTGGATTCCATGCGTAGCTTTTCCAAATTTTATTCGACATTCGCCCTCCCTTGGCTGACGTTTAATTAACCCTTTTGTGAGACCCGAAGAGGCGTAGATAAAAGGAACCTGAAACTGTTCAAACTATAGTGAAGACTTCGCATCAGCGATTCTCACCCAAAACACTGAATTTTTTCTTTTTCTTTGTACGCTTAAATTGTTGAAGGTTGGACGTTTAACCATTAAGAGCCCAACATTATCACATTTCTCCCTGATCCTATTATCGCCAGTAACGCCCTTTCTCGCTTAATCCAATTTCTCCATCAATTTCCCACCGTTATTAAAACTTTTCCTGAAAAACCCCCCAAACTCCTCCAGGCTCCTCGTAATAACCGGGAGTGGTGGGACAGGATACGCCGAAGAAGTTAGCCTCCCCAAGGAGCCTTAATTAAGTAAAGTAGCCGAGTCCAGGGGCCGAGCGAAGGGCAAAGTCCACCTTCGGGATAGTTGAGCCCTTGAGAGAGCGCTAATTGGGATGAAACCAGAGAAGGGTTTCAGTTGTTTTCTCGAAATTCCCTCGTCAGGGGAGGAACGCGAATCAGGGGAGGAATCTGAATGAAAGTGGTGGAAACTGGACAAACGAGAAGAAAACTGGTCGAATGGCGGGTTTCGCCACCGATAGTGGATATTTACTAATTAAGGGTAAAGGCCGTTCCTTTGCGATGGGATTAGAGTGGAAGGAAATTAAAGGAAGGCCCGTAGATGATTGAGAGGAGGATCGTGGGTCTCAGGCCAGTTTTAGGGCTTCACCCGGCTTACGGTGCCACTCAGACGATAGACAGTCGTTTTTGCAACGTTTCGGCCGACGCACAGTAGCATGAAGTAGGAGTTTTCCTAACAAAATTATGGTCTCCTCCGTTCTTATTGGAAATTTTGGGCTCATTCTGAAAATACCACGTTACGTTCTCATAGATAAATTAGCTACGATTTATTACCAATCTCAACAAAAATCGGTATAGTAGGGTTGTCTAGCTAACTTTTAAAATGCCGCTGTAAAAAATGGTCGGAACTTATTTATGGAACAACCCTCGTAATTACGAGTATCTTTAAAAACCTAAAGAAATTCACAATTTTTTCCTGTTCATTGTCGAATGAGACCAGCTCACCAATGCAGTAGCCATGATTTTGTGTGATTTTCCACAGTTTCCTGCAAGTTTTCCATGAACTTTTTGTAAACTTTGTAAAACCACCAAAAAATATGGCTACCGTAGTCTCATTCGACATACAATTCTATAACGCACAAATTTTCTTAGGTGTAGGTATACAAAAATAATGTTGGGCGACATTGGTCAAAAGTTTGCATTTCCTGGGTTTTTTGAAATATATTGCAGTTTATTAGCTATTTTAGGCAGATATACCTAGCAGGGTCATAATCGTATATTCAGAATGAGCCTAACATTTCCTGTAGGAATAGAGGAAACCATATTTTTGACCGGAAAACCCCTATTTCGAGCCACTGAATGTTTACCTACGGCGTTTTGAAAATTTAGCATCGTATTTCCCACCCCCTATTGAAGTGACTAGGAACGCCGAGGGTTGGTGAATTGCATCCTATCCTAATTTAGATTTTTAATAATAGTAATCTCAATATAATTTTATTGGTCTTGTAGACGTTACACTAAGTAAGGCGGATCAAAATTTAATGTGAGAGCGTTAATCGAGGTTGCTGTTGTATATTGTAGTTACTCCTGCGTTCCGTGGCTTATATTTATTATACATACATCCCTGACAAAGAGTGTTGGAGAAACTGATATTCAAGCCTGGCATTTTCTTGGGATAAAAGATGTGGGTCCTAAGACCTCATATCCAGCGTCGACCCGTTCCCTCGCGATCTCGGATATTGTCATGCGTCCCTGAACTCTATTGTTTGACATGTTACGACGTAGCCTCGAATCCTGACCTGGAGAATCTCTTCGAATCCCCCCAAGTCACAAACTTCGGATATCTCACCTCATACGAATATATTTCTCGCTGAAGTCGAAAACTGGGAGAAAAGCGATCTTCGATCGCTACATCGCTTCAAAAAATATCGCTTGTGTTTGTTATTTGGTCATCAACATAAAACCATAAGTCCAGAATGAAGGCAGGCGAATTTTGAATATATAATGTTTTCTTATACCTAATGGAAATTCATTTCAAAGTTCCTATCCCGAATAGAACCCTGAAATCACTCACTTTTTATTAATTAAGGTATGTTCTGTCCTTTCAGAGGTTAGAAATAATAAATACGAATTCGAAAACGGTCTACAAAACTCAAAATGGAGTCCAATGTCAATCAAGCGGAAGGATGATTTAAAGGGCTAAAATTCTGAAGAATTTTCTGCTGTAGAAGAATAGATGTCAACAGATCTAAATTCGAAGGAACAATCGCTAAAAATCTGTTAAAATTGGAAAATAACAGTTACTTGTTTTTAAAAATTCTTTAAAAAAAAAAGGCGTTTGAAATAACGATTGTTGACTATTCATCCGAATAATGTAATCTGAATTTCAATTTGGCCGTGAACTTTGCCATCGTTTTGCAAAAAGGATCGCGTATGTCAATGAATTGTCTGCATTGGCACACATTTAGGTTGATTATTTTCAATAATGAACCTGGGGAATCGAGCACG